>MU224432.1:412495-429041 GCA_018584345.1 Thuja plicata | reverse complement strand
AGCTTCTATTTATCTCAATTATTGTGTATTTGATGTTAATTGACTAAATGATGAATGAAAAATGCTTTAAATCCTTAAAAATCTTTGAATTTCTTGGGTTTTTTTATTTGTCGAGTCCTTGCCGAGTCCGGCCGCCGAGGCCGAGTCCGAGGCCAATCCGGCCTTGCCGAGTCCGAGGCGAATCCGAGGCTTGTAACTATGAACCAAATGCATTCTGAATTTGTTCATACTTAAGTACTGAGGGATTGATTTTTCAAAATTTCCTTACTTGACCTCATCAAGCTGCTGCTGGACTCCTAAGTTATACACATATGCAATTTCTCAAACACAAACTAGACAAATAATATGATATCCTACAGATTACTCTTAACCTAAAGACTTAAAGATAAATCCAGTCAGATTTCATGCCTCAACTCTCCATCTTCATAGAAACCAACAGAGACCCTAAGAAGATACTAGTTATACAGCCTTCTTATGTGAACACTATCCATAAGAACTGAAGGCTCATTTTATTGGAGCACTATTCATTTTGTTAAGCATTCTTCCTCCATGAGTTCGAGTAGGGATTTCTTTCATACATCCTGCAATAGTCAATAATCTTCTAGAAGATGTAATAAAAGCTGTTTAGTATGATATTCATTTTCAAACAATCCAGAGATTAATATTCAGTTTCTATGTTCCCTCATGGCTAACTAACTATTTAATCATTAATATCAAATGGAAATGAAAGTTAGTTTGATTTCACTGAAGGTCTCTTAGATTATGTTGCTGCCACTTTCTATCTGGTTGAACAGAGGAAACAGGTTTACTGTTCCACCAGATTAATATTCAGTTTCTATCGTTCCCTCATGGCTAACTAACTATTTAATCATTAATATCAAATGGAAATGAAACAGTTAGTTTGATCTCACTGAAGGTCTCTTAGATTATGTTGCTGCCACTTTCTATCTGGTTGAACAGAGGAAACAGGTTTTCTGTTCCACCCGGCCTCTCTCACAACAAGTGCCAAGTTCTATATGGGGTAATAAGTAGTACCATTATCACTGCCTATCTCTGACTACACCACCCTTGACATGGAATTCATCTGAGCACTCTTCCTTTACTTTCTTCCTTCCAAATTTTCCATCTTCCTTCTTACTGAGGGCTCCAACCTGAGTCAAGTTCTAACACATATACATGGGGGAATTCTGATTTGTTCAAACATGAGGAATTTCCACCATAAGAGTCATTGAATCTCATATGTTAGTAGTAATTTACTTCCAATAGAAACAGAGATGCATTTTGGGTCACCAAACCTGTAGGCTAAATCATCAAACTTCAGCTGAGGCCTCATAGCTGATTACCATTTTGTTAATGTTAAACTCCATGGCTCAAATGTGTTAGGGTGAGTCTTCCCATCTTTTTCTAGACAAAATAGAACAACCGTATGGCTTAACATGCAAACGAACAAGGAAAAGGGGAACAAAACATTCACAAATCATAAGCAAAATGTGGCACTATTTAACAATGATTAAATTAACAATTCAGTTTAATACAGATAATACATGGCTAGAAGCATATTTCTGAGGCAATCCTGCTCCTCTTTCCACCCTCTTTCTGTCCTTAATCAGTCTTAATTCTCATCATTCCTTGTAAACTTTCTGCCCAGGCTTCCAACTGAGACACTTCACCAATTAACAAACCAATTTCACTAGCCTTTTAGTGAATTCTTGCCTCTCCACAAAACTTGTTTCCTTCCTCTGCAATGTGGGACACCTGCCTTGCCATCTTCTGTCAGGTTTAAATTTCCATTAGCTACATATTAATTCTCCATGGATAGTCCCTTAAATGGTCATCTTTTCCTCTTTTCTTTGTTTGGCTTGAAATATATGAGCTCTGGGTTATACATTCCACTTCCAATTGGTTTCCGGCTTGCATTTCCAAGTATCCTCTCCTGTATGTTCTCCAGGTTTCTCAAGGCTCTCTCCTGGATTTTCATTTGCTTCCACTGCCATTTTGCCTTGTCTGGTGTTCTTCTGATTAAATATTTCTCCATCACTGGTTTCTTTCTCTAAGGTTCTCCTTTCTCCAGTTATGATCCTTCAAGATTGGGGCCCTTTAATATCTGAGTTTGTTTTTGTTGAGGCTTGCTGCTTCCCTGTTCTGCTTCCCAGCTGTCTACAATAATGTCATTGACGGTTCTTGCTGCCATGTGAGCTTCTACTCCTGACTTGGTTACTTACCCATGGAACTAGGCACACTCCTCTTATTCTGTTGGGATTTCTTTATACCCGTGATCTTCACATAAGCCACTAGAGTTTGTCTTCTGGTATAACATAATTAGAAATCAATCAAAGTCAGGGATGAACATTATATTAACCACCAGATTATCCTTAGATCACATCTGGACCTAATATTTATGATTTAGGCAATCAGCCTATCATATGAATCTCTGTAATCTATTCCATACTTCAACCCAGACCAGCCACATTTTCTATCATTAAATGCTATGTTGCAGGGTTCACACCCTGCAGGCTCGTACCTGGTGTGGATGTGTTTGTGGGTGCAAGCTGGGTGCGCACCCACAGGGCTGGGCGCGCACCCTGTGTGCACCCAACTCGCACTTGGGCACACCTGCGGGCCCACTTTATAAAAGTGGGTCCAAAACATATTAAAAATTATTATTTTCTACTAAACCCTGAAATCGTCCAATATGAGGCCTTTCCAACACAAACATTTCATTTTTACCCCTTATTTTGTTCTCATCATATTTTCTCTCCATTCTGACATTTTGAAGGGAGGTGATTGTATTCAAAGGAGACCGATTGTGGAGTGCCAAATAGTTTCCGCAAAGGAGATTTAAGTGTATAAGGTGTGCATTTAGACCCTATTCTTTAGTCTTTTGATGAATTGTTTCAAGTTTTTGATGGATTTTTTTCAACTTTGTGAGAATTTTTTTTTGGTATGTTTTTTTATTTCATTTTTTTTTTATAGATTGCAACAATGGCTAGTAGTCAAAATTAAGTATGTGGGGAGGGAAGTAAAAAATTCAAAATTGATAAAGGATCTCCTTTATGGAGACATACCACAAGAATTTCACAACTTCCTAGAGGTCGGGGATTTATTTGGAAGTGTAATTTTTGTAATACACAATATAATAGCTCTTTTTACCAAGTGAAACTTCATTTTATGGGCCTTGGTGGTAAAGGGATTAATATGTGTGAAGGCCCAGATAAGAAGGGATTGTCTCCTATACAAATAGCAGGATTTATAAAAGAGCAAGAAGATGCTGACAAATTGGTTGCAAAAGGAAAACAAAGTGGTTATAGTTCCAAAAAGAAAAAAAACAATGAAATTACCCTCTTAGATAGTTGTGGCCTCCAAACATCCCTTCTTGCCTACACCCTCTATGGAAGAGGAAGATGAAGAAGAAATCCCCACCCGCAAGAGAGGTCCATTGGAGAGGGCGTTTAAAATGGAAGCAAGAGATATTGCTGAAGAAAAAATTGCATGTTGCCTCTATGTCAATGGGCTTCCATTCAACTTGGTGAGATCACCATATTGGCGGGACATGGTGTCAACAATAAATAGTGCACCTCTTGGTTTCACAAGTCTTGGGTATGAAAAGGTGCGTACCACCAGTGTTATTGCAAAAAGAGAGGAAATCTGTAGAGGCCCAACTAAAACAAATTAGAGATTCTTGAGTTGAAGCAGGTGTATCTATTATTTTCGATGGATGGAAAGATTGCAAAAACCGTCCATTGATCAATGTTATTGCGATGTCCCCCAAGGGGTCAATGTTTTTGACGGTGGTTGATTGTGAAGGGGAAGTCAAAGATACAGAGTTCATTTCTAGGATTCTCATTGACTCCATAGAGATGGTGGGTAATGAAAATGTGGTCCAAGTAATTTCGGACAATGCAAAAGATTGCAGGCTTGCAGATGCTTTGGTAGAGGCAAGATATGAGCACATTGTTTGGACACCGTGCACCATACGGTCCCTCAATTTGGTGATGCAAGCGATTGGCACCCAAATAGAGTGGGTGAAAGAAATATATAGGGAGGCTGACGAATCCAAATGTTTGTGACGAACACCATATGTCACAAACAATTTTCAGAACTTTCTCAAGATTGGAATTGTTGAAGGTAAATTTAATTTAACTAGTTTCATTTATGTCATGTTTTACATAATTGAATAAAATATTTTTTTGTGTTATTTACATATTTTAAATGTGTTATTAACTTACTATTAACACGTTCTTAGGTTGCTCAGACCCAGTTTGCATCTCATACAATTGTTCTGAGACGACTTGTGAAGGTGCGAGAGGTACTGGATCAAATGGTTATTAGCAACCAATGGGGTATATGGAAGCTGTCAAATTCAGAGAGGGCACAAAAGGTTAAATCATTGATCTTGGATGATGATTGGTGGGTTCGTGTGGAATATGTATTGGAATTCACTGAACCTATCATGTCTATGCTTCGGTTTGCTGATACAGATGCACCATGCTTGGGGGATGTCTATGATAGCATGGACACGATGTTGGAGAAAATAAAAGCGGTTATACAAAAGAGAGAATGATCCCGAAGACCCCTTTTACAAAAGGGTGGAAGCAATCGTTCTTCATCGTTGGAACAAGATGACTACACCATTGCACCTCCTTGCATATGCCTTATCTCCGAGGTACTATAACACTTTTGTACTTTCTATCCCTAGGAGAGTACCGCCATATAGAGATTCTGAAGTTGCTAGTGGATACAAGCAGGCATTTAGTAGACTCTTCAAAGATCCAAAAGTGGAGTCAAATGTTTGTCTCAGGAAAAAATTAGTCCCCTTGTGCTGTCAAAGACCAATCCAAAATGGATGCTCCTACATAGTGGTACTTCCATGGTCAAGATTATATGCACCTCCAACCTCTTGCAATCAAGATCATCTCACAAGTTTTTTATTTTTTTTGCCGCTTGGATTGTAGAATTTAACACTAAACATTCTTGAATTTATCTTGCATTTTTTCCTTTTTATTTTGTTTGTTTTCTCTCCAGGTTGCAAGCTCTTCTGCCGCTGAACAGAATTGGAGTACACACTCTTTTATCCACTCAGTGAAGCGAAACTGGTTGGCTGCCAAAAGAGCTGAAGACTTGGTGTATATTCATCCCAATTTGCGTCTTCTGTCACGTAAGGATCCCCAATACAAGTAGGGGGTAGTGAAGCTTTGGGATGTAGCACTCGAGTCTGCCGACTTGGCTGCAACTATTCAAGATCTTGTTAGAGCCACAATGGATGATGTGAATGACGATGATGACATACCAAATTGTGCAGCTAGTGCAAGTGGAATTACTTTGGGTTCAAATGATGATGATGATCTTGAACTTGCAGCCGCTGAAAATCCAATAGACGTTGATTTTTTGATAATCCCTTTGATGATTGATGAACATTGAATCATGTTTCATGAACTACATTTTGTAATTCAGTAACTGTAATGATTTTCATTGGAATCATGAACATAGACATATATGATATCATTGATATGGCTTATTTGAGTATTTTTCAACTATTAATTGGCAATTTAATATTTATTTTTTGGCATTTGGCATTGATCAATGATCAAGTATCATACTATGAAATGATTTGTTTATTCAATTCTGTATAGTTATCTTATTTTTTTGTACACACACACACACATGTACCCATATGCACCCAAACCCCTAATTTTTTTTTCATGCACCCACGTACCCAATTCGCGTACCCGTCCTTGTACCCGAACGGGTAACTTAGATAAAATGAAATGTCGCAAAATTAATTAAAATTCATGGTCTTCTAACACAGACATCTTCCAGGGCTGTCCCTGACTGGATACTAAAGTGGGTGTCTACTAATGGGTCATTGTACTAACCCGGGACTTCTTAAACAAGGTTGTTTAAGAAGATTACCTGGATTTCTTAAACAAAGTTGTTCTCTTCTTTTGTTACCCATTGCAGGTGGGATAATTTAATCATATTTGACACGATCATGTTCAATACTCTTGTCAGCAAGAAAAGGTTGCATTGAATAAAAGGGTGCAGTATAATATGTGAACCCAGTAGGGTTTTGGCTGATTGGAAATTCTTTACCAGTTTAGAAGGCCATCCCTGGAAAAAGAATGTCAATACCCTTCAATTAGGTCTTCAGATGCAATGCACTTTTGGAAACCATTTTAATATCTGATACCGGATCCTTTTTTTTTCAATTGCCTTCTTATGTCTTCAATCTAAGTTTAACTTTGATTGATCATAGAGGTGAATTGCAGGGGTTGGAAACCTCACACTCTTGCAATTAATAATCCAGAAGAATGCATAATAAATAAAATGGATGCAGGGAGACTGTTTGATCCAATTTAATTCATGCTGTAGTTAGAGAATCTCTGTGAACTTGTTTACAACTCAAATTTGTGTAATCACTTGGTCTGCGCCATATAAACAGTTAGGTCATGATAATCACATGTGGAGGCTTCACAACAAAAAAATTCAATTTTTCCAGTCCTGATTTGGAAGAGAAAATGTTGCAGCCCTGTGAATAATGTGTGGACCTGCTGGCTCTTTTTTCTGATTGGCAAACCATGGGTGCTCCATCAGATATTTTGAAAATTGCTAGTTTTAAACTTAGGGTGTTCTCTTTTCTTTCTGTGAATGGGTTCTGCTGGGTATGGCTGGGCATTGCTTGGTTTCAGTGAGACATACCCACACGATACCCAGGATGGCAAGGCCATGCCCCGACTGAATGCATGTCCTTTCTTCCATTTGAGTCTGTCCTGTCTGGTATGGCAGTTGGGGCCAGAAATGATAGACCTGGTAACTTAGGTGTAAATGAGATACAATCAATAATTGCCACATATTTAGTACATTCAATTTATCTCTGAATGAATTCTATCATAAATAGTTCTTTTGAGCTGCCATCTGAATTATTAGTATTTACCACTGAAAATTGAGTAGGATACCAATAGAATTTTGGAAGCACTTTTAAATTTGGAATTAGTGCTTCCCTTTTGCATCAGCATGGTACTCAGCGTTATAATGAAGTGTTTATTTTGATTATAGGATGATACAACTTTTGAGAAGCAGAGTTCACTTTTTGCTTTAGCAATTTCAGATATTGTACTGATAAATATGTAAGTATCATTTTGTACCATCTCGGTTGAATATTCTGCTTTGAGTCTTTTTTTCATGCGTAGTGCATAAAATGCAGTCTGTATATTGTCAGTCATCTGTTTTGAATGGTTGTTTGTTCAGGTGGTGTCATGATATTGGCCGTGAACAGGCAGCAAACAAGCCATTATTGAAAACAGTGTTTCAGGTATTCTATGGTATATTGTCTTTGGAAGTTGTTGGAGTGAGTTTTTGATGCTTTTATTGATTCATGTTTCTTCATTTTTGATAGGTCATGACGCGTTTATTTAGTCCACGAAGGACAACATTACTTTTTGTCATTAGAGATAAGACAAAGGTGCATATTTTTATTGTTTCACTCCTCACGGCCCTTTTCTGAAATTCAAAGACACTATGTGAATGGTGACTTTGTACATCAATTTTAAACTTTACTTTTCAGTTTAAATGTGTTGATTTGCTTGTAACGAATTTCTGGTTCTATTATATATAGACACCTTTAGAAGTTCTGGAGCCCATTCTTCGAGAAGATATTCAGAAGGTGAACCATTTATGCATTTTTATGTTCATTTTGACACATATTTTACTTTCAGACATTATACTGATCATGAATTTGGTATACAGATTTGGAATTCTGTTCCAAAACCAGCACAACACAGAGAGACACCACTTAGTGAGTTTTTCAATGTATGTGTGTACACTTTTTTTTTCCCTCAAAAATGATATGAATAATATCTTGGTGCTCTTTTTGACAATGTTAAATAGATGTCCATTGCACTAAACAGCCCCCTTATTGATTGTATATAGGTTGAAGTTACAGCTTTATCAAGTTTTGAAGAGAAAGAAGAACTTTTCAAAGAGCAGGTAATATGTGTTACTTATTTGTTGTAGAACTCTTTTACGTACCACTGGACAAATCTCAAAAATCACAACTTGCAATTTGAGTTTAATAAATGCCAAATTAGCTGGGTTTTGGAATACCTTGTTATGCAATCCTATCCATGTTGAAGCTATATTTTGGAAGCTTTTGAAAATCAGTTAGCACCTATGTTTATTTCTATTTCTTATTTGATTATTTTATATTCCTTTAGGAATTCATCCTTTAAGAATTCAGTGAAAGGGTTATCATCATGTCTGCTCTTTGATGTTAGTATAATGCAGTGTAATTTATTCCTTGATGATAGCCAGCCTTTTATCTAGAGTTTCATCTCAGTGATCGTTAGTAGTGCTATATTTGCCTAGGTTGCTTTCCTCAGACAACGTTTTTTCAACTCCATTGCACCCGGTGGACTTGCTGGTGATAGAAGAGCAGTTGTCCCTGGATCTGGTTTTCCATTCAGCATACAGCAAATTTGGAAAATCATCAAAGAAAATAAGGACCTTGACTTGCCTGCTCATAAGGTTCCAACTCTTTGACTGTATATTGATTTTTTGACAAATGATAACTAAGTTTTATCTTTTTTTTTATCACTACCATTTGACTTAGGGTTTATGATAGGTTATGGTTGCAACTGTTCGATGTGAAGAGATTGCAAAAGAAAAAGTTGATCAATTGTCCAATGACGAGGTACTCCATCTGTGAATTATGATATTATGAATTATCATGTAGTAGGAAATCGAAGGAATATGTTCTGAATCAGCATTTTTGGTGTGGAACATCATGCTTTTTGATTAGTTGAATGTGTTTTCCAGCATGTTTCTATTGGAATGCTGTATGCAAGTTCATACTTCACCAATATAATAATAACCTGCCATGGTAGGATACAATTGTATTCAAATGCAAGTGTTTTCATTAGTTTGTCAATATCAACTTATTATTTTTCTCAATTTTTCTCATTAACATGATTTTCAATGTTGAAAATTGTTTTGATTGGCTGTTCAACTCACCCTCGTATTTTACTTTAATTGATACACACAATCACTAATGTGTAACAGTTAAGGACAATCTTATATTAAAGCTCATCAATAGTGAGTGAGGCACAGATAAATATTTTTCATGTCAGGCTCTCAAAAATCTTAAAGTAATCCTGGATGAAATGAAATATAATTACTAATGTTTGCTTTCTATGCGTATCTATCTAAGTTGCCGATTCGGGTACGTGGATGTGTGAATTTTTTTGGGGGGGTTTTGGATGCGTTTATATATATATATATATATATTTAATATTAAAAATAATATGAATATTATGTATATTAAATTAAATTTTTATTTTAATACATTATAACAATTTAAAAGCTATTAAAATATAAATGTTTTTAAAATCTTAAATTTATAAATATACAAATAATAAATATGTTAAAACACTATACATTAATATAAAGTATATTTTAAACTCCCGATAGAGTTTGGCATCCATTGTGAGCTTATAATATATTCTTATTTATTTAATACCCTTTCAGCTTATAATATAATCTTTTTCAGTTCTACTAAATATTTCTTCATATACAATGGGATAAATATCTCTTCGGAAGGCATTTTTCTCGTCGGTTTTCAGCAGATTGACGGTGTCTCGTGCCATTCTTCTAGCGCCGCATGAGGAGACATTCATTTCTGGCGCTTTTCATCTTGTCTGTGGGGCAAAAACTCTAGTTCTAGTGCACAGTGAGAAGACTAATTCATTTCTGCATGAATTCGAGCCGATTCCTCCGGACACAGTGTATCAGCCGGCCAAATATATTTCAATTCAAAAAGCCAAATTTGTGCTTTGTTCCCTACAAACTTTGGGCCGAATTTGAATGATTTTTAAATATTTTATTAGAATTCGTCAAATTTCGAACTTCATACATGAAATTCAGCGAATGTTGTAACATAGCGGCTCTAATCTTCTCTATATTCTGTCTAAGTTAGCTTACGTCCCTGCAAATAAGGGATTCGCTGTAGGATCAACCAACTATTCAAAATCCCATAGTGCATACAAGCTGGTTCAATGTTGGCGAAGTGTATCCATTAATGATTGTAGAATATGCTTGTCTAAGGCAAGGAATGTTCTGACGGATTATTGTTCATTGGAAGGAGGAGCACAGGCTATGTGCGCCCGAAAGCCCATAGAAAGCGCTCCACCACCTTGTGGATGTGCTGTGGATGCTTTGGAGATGCTCTCCAGAGCATCCACAAGGTGGTGGAGTGCTTCTTGTGCGCCTCTGGAAGGCATCCGCCTCCGCCTCCGCCTCCGCATCCAGGGGGTGGGGGAGAGCATTGCTAACTTAGGTATCTATGGCAAGAAAATGCCAGAAGGAATTATTTTTTTTCAAATCAGGCAAATTATTTGCAATTCAAGAGGTAGATTATTTGTCCAATTGAATGCAATTGTGATATCAATTTGGCCCCAAGTACTCTAAAAACTAAGTGATCTACTGGATTAGCCAATCTTTACACTTTTTCAAACCCTTGTTGATTTACATAACACAACCATGACAAAAGAAAGGGTGATCTTGATTTTTTCAATGCCTTGGATTCAAACGTGGGGTCCTTGAAACCCCAATATGCACCCAACAAATTCTTCAAGCTAAAACATGTCCCTTAGATTTTGGAAGGAGACTTCAGATCTGGAGCTCTAAGAGAATGTAGGAGTAGGTTGGTGACTCAACACCCCCATTAACCCTACAAGACCAAAATAGCTTACTCAAGGGAGAATGGTAAGAATAGCTTTCTTCAACAATGCAAGATTGATTGAATATTACAAATGGACATGAAAATATACCCAAGAGGCATTGCTTATAAAGGCAAGGTGAGAGATAAGATTAGACAAGATTGTGCCATGTTTCATAATCCTATATGATGAGACCAAAGAAGCATAAATTGTGAATAATTGTAAAAATTGGAAATTGGTAGGTTTGCTGATTTTTCCCCTCAATGAATTGTTATTTTTACTAGAATCGTTGGCCCGCAACTTGGAGAGAGGTTTTAGTATATAAACATGCTGAAATACAGATAAAAGGGGCAAAATACAGAGAAAAAATCGCTAGGGAAATGCAGATATTTTGTAGGATCAACTTAATAATAATGATGCAAGATATTGATAATGGTCAACACATAATATAAACAGCTACAATGAATTTAGGTATCGACATCCATTGTATTGATATCAACATTGTGTGGTGGCCGATGGTTATCAGTTGTGATAACGACAGTCACTAATGACTGTGGTCATCACAGTCGATAACGTTAATGACTATGCCAATTTCTATTACTTGCATTTTGTCCATCTCATTGATTATTAAGTCAATTTTCGTAATCAACATTACAGTTGATATAATATATGAAATCTTTATGAGTATATTATCAACAATATATATATATATATATATATATATACATGTATATGACAATTATAAATATATATATATATATATATATATATATATATATATATATATATACATGTATATGACAATTATAAATATATATATATATATATATATATATATATATATATATATGTATAATATATCTCATATATATGTATATGTCATCTCAATAATTTTCATTATATTAATAATGCTTCATGATAATAATAGAGAAGGATAGATATCAAATGTTTATAGTCCATTCAACATTTGATCTCATCGATTGGAATCATCCGATCGAAGCTACAATCATTTACACTCCCTCTTAGCCAGGGAGGATGATTTATATTTAGATAAATAATACAGTGTACTACTATATCGTGAAGAAAGAATATTACCTCTATGTAATATTCGAAGTTATGGTCTACATAAATATCAAAATGACATCCACCATAACAAATCTTATCTCACAATATCATCAAGAGTATGGTATGTCCACGAATATCAACCATAATGATATCATCTCATGATATTAGGAGTAATGGTCTACGAATATCAAGTCTCATGATATTCACCAAGTACTCAGAGTAATGGCCTACAGATACCATTTCTCATGATATTCACCAAGTACTCATGATGTCCATAAGGTATGTGCACAAGTATCACGCAGTGTGATACCTACCATAGGGACATTATATAAATGGTTTGTTTACGGATGTTAATCCACCATGGTATATCAATACAATACAACCTGTAGATATCTATATGACTATTTATTTCTCAGTTGATATTGATCTACAAGATATGATCTATCATGTTCTACTTATATATCAACCATATGCTATCCATCATGATAGAAGATCAAGTTATTTTAAGATTGTCACCTTGCAATAACTGCCAGAAGTACAAGTGATAATCATTTAGAAGTCGTCACTTCTTCATGATGTACATAGGGCCCATAAAGTCATGAAATAACACTCATGATAAAAATAGAAATATTTTATTAGTACAATGATCAAAGATGCTGAGACATATTCTCGTTAATTACAACCATACCAAGCTTACCTCTGAAGTATTCTACCTTCATTTTCGCAAGAGGTTTGGTGAGGATGTCTGCTATCTGGTCATCTGTACTGACATACTTCAACTCAACTACATTTTTCTCCACCATGTCTCTAATGCAGTGATAAGGTATCTCAATGTGTTTAGATCTGTTATGAAATACTGGGTTCAAGGAGAGTTTTATGCAACTCTGGTTGTCACAACGGATGATGGTAGGATCTAGTGGTTTCCCAAATAATCCAACTAGAAGTTTTCTCAACCATACCGCTTCTCATGCTCCCATAGATGCTGCAATATGCTCTTCTTCTGTGGAGCTTTGAGCCACTGACGATTTCTTTCTATTGAGCCAGGATATCATAGCTGATCCTAAACTGAAGCAACATCCTGAGGTGCTTTTCCCATACAAGGGATCACACCTCAAACTTCTCCCTCATAGAGAAGAACTCATTAAGCAGATCTTCATGATAATGTGGCTTCCTTTGAACCAGATATCAACCTTCTGACCTCCTTGCCCAAGGTTGTTTCTGATGAAATGTCTGACTCCCTCTGAATCTGATATCGACCTTCTGACCTCCTCGTCCAAGGTTGCCTCTGATGGATTGTCAGACTCCCTTTGAATGTTAATTCTTTCTCTTTGAAGAAACATCTTCAGCCACCAACTCAGTCTCATGGCAACAATTATCAAGTTCTTCCTTCCTTGAATGCAATCTCTTATGCTTCTTGGTCCATCCTTAGTCTACTTTCACTACAGGAGGTACATGAGAGGAGCGATCAGGCTGAGCTTTCAGCTCTGGCCGAGAATCACATCACTATCATACTCAGAGTCATTTCCATCTATGATCCAACAATGGTTGAACCAAATTCTCCTTTAAAATGTTTGTTATCTGACCCTTTCTAATATAGATGCCTCAAGTGCCTGTATGTACTTAGTTGTGGGGTTGACCCGATTGCCAGAGTATCTTCTGTCATCGGGCTCCTTCAGGCAGGCTCGCCCACCTGGCAAAATTAGTATCAGGATCTACAGTTAAAGGATCAGCCTGCGCTCATCATAGCATGCGACAACACCATGTGGCACTCCCAAGCCGCAGATAGAACGTGACATATTCCAATCCTCACACGGCTAATTCATTTGTTCTGGTGACTACCATCTGCTGCTTTGACCTGTTATCTCCATGCAGAGACCATATTCGGGGTCAGGTTGAGAACATATCCACTGCACTTCCTTGGGTTCATGCACTAAGATTGGACATGCACCCATTGTCCGCAAAGCACACCAAACATCTATGACCAATGTCGCCATCTACACAACACTACCTCGAACTATTATTTCCTTGTACTCATTGCAATTCCATTTGCAATGTTCATCGATGTCTGTAATCATTGCTTTCATGATTTCAAGCACTCCTAGTGCTGTCTTAAATTTATTTGATAATGCATACAGTCATCATCTATATCAGGCTGAAAATTTATTTCTCTACGCATGATTCTTTTCACATAAACTAAATTGGCTCATCCATGTTGCACACTTGCTCCTGAACATAAAGGAATTTGATCCCATTGAAGAGTGCAACTATGCTTGCTTTGATCAAACAAATCTCTACATTGTGATAATGACTTCACAATTGCTAACATCATCCGTTGATCTCCAATCCTTGCCAATAGGAATGACATAAAGCCACTGAATAATATTGTGCAAAAGATTACAAGCACACCAATAACTCTAGTGCAATGCGTTCATGCATTCACAACAAGGTGAAGGAAACCACTGTTTGTGCCAAAAGATTTACACCAGACATTAGCATTCACACCAGCAGTTCACACACTTCTCATAGAACTTCTGAGCAATCTCTGCGCTCCAGCACGGTGACTTGCGTTCACTGATCTGAACAATAGTCACTACAAAGATCTGACCTTCACTCCAAATGATCTTATAAGAGTCTCTTCTCAAGAGCCCACTGGAAAGGGAGAGCAATGTTGAAGAATTGCCTGTACAGATTAAGAGTGTTTAGCAGGAGATTTCCACTGTGAATTTAACAATAGCAAAACATTGTTCAGTTGTAGTAGCCACATCAACACACTCAGTAATGATTATCTGTTTCAAGAAGAGGAATGTTACAACAGCATGTGAACACTTTCAGACTTGATTTTAACTTCCTGCACACATGCTCTGCTCCAGTATGGGCTTTTATAATCACAAATATTGGCTCAAAAAATTGCACAACTTCAAACATGAAAGTGCTGAGGCCTTCCTAAATGAATTTTGTTCTAGAATAAGGTTCTGCCCAGATTTTGCAAGTGGAAAATGATTCAATTAATGATTGCCAAATCGTTTTTCACTCTAAACAAAAATTCATTGTATGTGTCTGAGGAAGACTTCTACCCGGAATAGAGAAATCACAGATTGCTAAAACCCCACGATAATATATTTCATCGAGCCAATAGCAAAGCCCGATATAATATTTATTTACCATTAAACATTAGCTTCAATAATGTAATCTCAACAAATATTATTTCAAGGGCCAAACGCCTTAATGAGGACTCTCAGCTTATTTAAATATATCGCCTCTTGCTAGTAACATTTTCTAATTGCCGCCACAAATATTACGACTTTGATTGTAGTCCCCATGTTCTAATTTCATTGCGGGCCTTCTAAATTCCACGGCAAATCTATTTCTCATATAATCCACATATATCCTATTCTGCTGAGTAGGCGAGTTTCTTTGAATGACAAGTGTTCGGTGTTTGGTTGGAATAATTATATGAAGTAACAATCACTATGTTTGCGCTGTGTTGGATATCGCTCCATAACTGGTCGATATTCATTCACTGCACACGTTGGATAATTCTTCCTAACTCTCTTGCTGACTCACCACTATGTAGTGTGGAGTCTTCTTCGTAATACTGCGTACCTCTTTCAACTTGCCTGAATCGACTTTGTTTGATGTCCCGATAATCTTTCCTTCTATTTGTTATGCCCATTTATCAATGGGCCCGATAAGAGAAGACATTATATTTGTCTTCCATGGCGAACTCCTGATATTGCTTCTTTCTTCGATAAAAAAATTGAGATCTTCCTCTCAGGCTTTGCTCTGATACCATGTTATGAGTATATATATAATGTAAAGGGACATGTATCCCGTAGGGGCATGCCTCTACATGAACTATGTTCATGTCTCTATTTCATGTCTCTCTGTTAACTATTTGTTATCGTTAATATATATCATTCACTAATTCGATAATGATCGAATAACAACTTAATAATAATGATGCAAGATATTGATAATGGTCAGTACATATAATATAAACAGCGACAGTCGATTTAGGTATTGACATCCATTACATTGATATCAACATTGTGCGGTGGCTGATGGTTATCGGCTATGATAACCAGTCACTAATGACTGTGGTCATCACAGTCGATAGCGTTATCGACTATGCCAATTTCTATTACTTGCATTTCGTCCATCTCATTGATTATTAAGTTGATTTCCATAATCAACATTACTGTCGATAAAACTATCGACTGTGCCAATTTCTATTACTTGCATTTCGTCCATCTCATTGATTATTAAGTTGATTTCCATAATCAACATTACTGTCGATAAAACATATGAAATCTTTGAGTATATTATCAACAATATATATATATATATATATATATATGACAATTATAAATAAATAAATATGTATATGTAATAGGTATATGTATAATATATCTCATATATATATATATATATACACATATTTTATATATATATATGATCTCAATAATTTTCATTATATTTACGCCGTAGGCGTTTCCCTCTGGGAAAGCCCCGGCCTATCTTTATGCATCCACGGTTGGAACTGGTCGAGAGCCCAATGACTACCATTGGGAGCTTCTCGGCCGTCCATCCTTCATTTTGAAAACTGATGCTGACCGATGCTGATGTTATGAAAACCTGCTTTATGACCTGTCAATTTACATGTCCATTCATTGTTGTTGTCCTGCCCGTCAATCGTGCTGCTGCTACTAAGTCGGTGAAGCGTTGGACGCCCTGAGGATGTGATGATAATGGCTTGGGTGAGGGATTTTTAT
>MU224432.1:396122-408841 GCA_018584345.1 Thuja plicata | reverse complement strand
TGAAAAAATATAAAGATGAGATCTAGAGAGGATGAGAGAAAGCGACAAACAAAGGAACAAAAACATAAATGACCTTTCCATAACTCTACGGCGTTCCCATTGCACACTATGGTGCGATTGCTAGTAATAATGCTTCATGATAATAATAGAGAAGAATAGATATCAAATGTTTATAGGCCATTCAACATTTGATCTCATCGATTGGAATCATCTGATCGAAGCTACAATCATTAACAATTATAATATAATTATTATGATACAATAATATATTTTGTCTTCGGATGTGTAGTGTCGCGGTTTAAACACTTCGTTGGTGAAGCTGCCACCAAGGTTCAAACCTCTACTGAGCCATTGTACTCGCAAGCCTTGTGCCTTCGTTGGGTAATTAAGCTTGCAGGTTTGAACAAGTGTGGGAATGAGGTCCCCTGTTTGTGGCCTCACGGATTCATAGCTCTGTGTCAAAAAGTTTTGCATGTGGAGGTGGAGGGATGTCATGCCATCATCATTGGTCACGTTAAAAAGTTTACCAGGCATTAATTTAAAAGAATACAGTAATATATTTTAATTATAATATGCATAGAGTTTTATATTATAACTGTCATATATATATATATATATATAGATCGTTAAATACTAGCTAAAGGGGCTGCAGCCTGCACCCATATATTGATGCTATCTATGGCCTATTCATGCTTGGACTGTCATAGACCAGACAACACCCTACTTACATTTCGATCCTAGTATTAGCATTTTTTTCAAAACCCATTGATTATATCTTATATAGTCTGAAGAAAAGAAAATGGAGACAAACCTATATTGTTACCATAAACTAACATGCCCCCCAAATCCCCCAGACCAAAGACATCCTTGCAATAGAAGAACTAGAAACAGAGAAAACAGACCAGAGAACAAACCCTATTTCTGCGTCCTTGCTTTGACTTTAACCAGACAGCCAGGACTGCATTCCACATGGACCTCCATTTCAACCTTTTCCCATAGTCCTTCACTTTTGGAATCCACCTCCTTAATCTTAGGTCCAGAATCCTCCTCCTCACCATCTTTTACCAGTCCCTGAACTTGCATATACTCCTGCTTCCAACCGTCTCCTCTAGTAGTAGCAAGTCCCATCAACTTCTTCAAGAAAGCAATGTTGCGGAAAATCGTCTCCTTTCTGCCCTGAAATACAAATGGCTCTAGTGAAAAAATGAGGGGAATTTTCTTCACCTCCCTAGCTTTGCACTTCACCACATAATCTTTTGGGGATGGAATAAGTCTATTCTCCTCCACTTTGGCCAATCCATCATCCAATTCTCCCAGAAATTGATACTTAATTAGCTTCTGGCAGAGCATCTTCTCCGAGATAGTTGAATCCCACACCTCTAACAAGGTCGCAGGAAACATTGCAAATATATTACTATTCACTGAATATGCTTGGCCTCCAAAAATTCATATCTTAGAATAGCCTCAACAACATACATTACCAATATGTGCCTAGAGAGAAAAACGTGCTTCAACTATTTCTCAAAGATCTCGCCTAAAAAAGACATTTGATGCTTTTTGGAAATTAGATGAATCAGGGTGTCCACGGTTGACTTATATCGGACTATACTCACAACAACCTGTAGATAAAAGGCCGCATCCAACTTGTCCTTGTCCTTACACATGCTTATTTGTCGATTTTTCTTGTAAAGAATCTTATTATCTGCATTTTCCATCAACATATCCACCAAATCTGCAAGATTTTGAGGTTGATGAAATATGATTAACACTTCCATTGAGCATGTTTCCAACATGTGGTTATTAATCATATTGTGGCATGTTGGCCAGAGGGTCGACCAACGCACCCAAATCATCCGCCACCTTGTATTGAAATTCCCTTCCGGATCTTTGTCGAATTCCCCACATCTATATAGTACAATCGTTAATGCATATAGGATAGTCATTAATCATTTTCGGTCATGCTTTCTTGATATAGGTGATACTAACACCTTCATCATACAGTGTATAGTTATTACTTTGCGTTGTCATCCATTTTATCAAGGTCTTGTTGTTTCAGATGCTCTTTTGGCCAATTCATCTGCAATAGAATTGTCCTCTTGATGAACATCCGAAACCTTGAATTCACTAGATCTTGCAATTAGCTCTCGAATCGGTCTTATCCACTTGTTGAGTTTCCAATTGGGAGTGGAGTTCTGTCTGTGGCATTGATCGTTATTAGTGAATCCCCTTCTAGGTGTTTCTGCTCGGCTTTAACATCCAATCCACATTTTAGTCCTAAGAGAGCCGCTTTGCGTTCTGCTATATTTTTTGTCACTTCTACATATTCTGATTTCTTTGTTAATATAATTCCATTCTGATTGCGAACCACACAACCAGTACCACTTGGCTCAAGGTTGCAGTTAGATAACTTTTATCCATCCTATCTTCAAATTCTACCATACAACCCCATTTCTTGGATTGTGAGAAAGATCAACCTTTCTGGCCCCATCAGCCTAGGAATATTATAACTGTCATTTTATTCTAATTATAATAATTAGTGTATTATTATAACATACACACACACACATTCTTTTGATTTGCCATTTTTTCCCCATACGATTTTTGCTGCTATGGAGACAACTAAAGTGTTGACCTAGGTAACTAAAAGTAGTTGCATGAGATTATGATAAGATCATGTGACAACTAATCAAATCTTCTAGAAAGCCACCTAGGACCTAAGTAAACTAACTCATGTGAATAATGTGTAAGATGCGGGTATGAGAATTGGGTGCGCGGATGCGTGAATATTTTTTGGGGGTTTTGGACGCATTTATATATATATATATCTTTAAAATATTAAAAATAATATAAATATTATATATATAAAATTAAATTTTTATTTTAACACATTACAACAATTTAAAAACTATTAAAATATAAATATTTTTAAAATCTGAAATTTTAAAATTATAAATATACAAATAATAAATATGTTAAAACACTGTACATTAAATATAAAATATATTTTAAACTCCCGATAGAGTTTGGCATCCATTGTGAGCTTATAATATATTCTTATTTATTTAATACCCTTTCAGCTTATAATATAATCTTTTACAGTTTTACTAAATATTTCGTCATATACGATGGGATAAAAAATCTCTTTGGAAGGCATTTTTCCTGTTGGTTTTCTGCAGATTGACGGCGTCTCCTGCCATTCTTCTAGCGCCACATGAGGATACATTAATTTTCCGGCGCCTTTCATCGCGTTTGTGGGGCAAAAACTCTAGTTCCAGTACACAGTGAGAAGACCTATTCATTTCTGCATGAATTCGAGCCTATTCCTCCGGACACTGTGTATCAGCTGGCCAAATATATTTCAATTCAAAAAGCCAAATTTGTACTTTGTTCCTTACAAACTTTGGGCCGAATTTGAATGATTTTAAAATATTTCATTAGAATTTGTCAAATTTCGAACTTCATACATGAAATTCGGCAAATGTTGTAACATAGGGACTCTAATTTTCTCTATAATCTGTCTAATTTAGCTTACGTCCCTGCAAATAAGGGATTCACTGTAGGATCAGCCAACTATTCAAAATCCCATAGTGCAAACGGGCTCATTCAATGTTGGCGAAGTTTATCCATTAATGATTGTAAAATAGCTTGTCTAAGGCAAAGGAATGTTCTGAAGGATTATTGTTCATTGGAAGGAGCACAGGCTATGTGCACCCAGAAGCCCACAGAAAGCGCTCCACCACCCTGTGGATACGCTCCAGACAATCTACAATGCATCCACATGGTGGTGGAGCGCTTCCTGTGCGCCTCCGGAAGGCCTCCGCCTCCATCTCCGCCTCTGGATGCATCCGCATCCGCATCCGAGGGGTGGGGGAGAGCATCGGTAACTTAGCAGATAATTGCAAGCCAAATACAACTTCTTGCAAAAGTAATCTGTCAAACACTTATGCTGCTGTAGCGAACTGAGATAAGTTCTAAAATGCTCAAGCTATAATCCAAACAATTAGCATAGATAGAATGTACTTCTCTTCCAATTGCATTCCAAGGCATTAATACAAACAATTAGCAGACCTGTTTATCTGAAAATACATCAAACTACAAATAAGCATTTTGTCTTACAGTTGAGTGTTATTCTCATCAAGATCTCAGACGGCGTACATAAATAGTTATTTTATCAAACACTTTGCAGACCTCCACAAAAGACTTACGCTTAAACCTTGAAATTGAATGGTGTTGTTTACAGCAATAGTAGATTGAGTATTTGAATATTTTGGAATGCCAAGATTTTAATCAGCATAAAACTTAGTTCATAATAACAATCTAACGGTTCTGATTTTCTAACATAAAAGACAGAATTACCAAACATATGCACCAGCTGTGATTAGAAACCCTGGTGTTGGCAGTTTACTCTCCTCCAATCTCCATTAAACTCCACACGTCCCCCTAATCTGCTGGTTACTCACGTCTTAAGCTGGGAAGAATGATTTCGTGCCAAGGCTGGGATTCTTTAGATGCCAAGAAAGGGAGTGCTGGAGATGCATATAATTTCCGAGTTTGATCTTCTCAATATCCTAGCTGTACGTCCAGATTATGGACAAGTAATGGAATGAAATCCCACACAACTTTATGCTCAAACTTTCAGACTTCGAATCCCCTGTCAAAAGACCTCAAACCTGTCCAAAGCTCCCATGATAACCTTTCAAAATCTGCAATTATGCCCAGTAGTGAACTCAGTGCAAATTCACCTCTCAAGAAGATTGGGTTTTTGTCCAATCTGGGTTCTAAGGTTTTTGTCCTTAGAAATCAGTCACTGACTTTTGGCAACAAAGAGCAAATGGCTTCATAAAATATTCTCATAACACCTCTCAAATGAAAGGATAACCTTGCTTATATAAATTTTTAGTTTGTGAATGCTTGTACTTTTAGCAATGTGGGATAAACTATTTTTTACTTTTAATCCCTCCTTATGAAGTAGCTTCTCGAACAAGCTGAAATAACTTAAGTGGCTTTATATTATAACTTTATTATAGTCACTTCTTGATTTAATTAATGATATGCACTTAGTAATTAATAATTTAATTATTATTAAAACATAACTTTAGTAATAATTATAATATTATAACTCCATCTTTAATCATTGCAAATCAATTTTGACTTCACCTGGAGGTAGCCCACTGCATTCACTGCTAACCCGGGTGCCTTACTATAAATAGTAAGGGTCCATCTTGATCAACCCCTGATTTACTATAATTAGTAAATCCCTGAATACTAGATAAAAACAAAGGTGCCAAAGGTCATCACTGCAACTGAGGCCGGTCCAGTGCTTTGACAAATATAGAAATGCCGGATAAATGAGTCACTATAAATAGTAAGTGTACCAAACTGACCCAATGAAGAGCAATCCTGAACACCTCTGTCCTCCGGAAGGGAATTGGCCCACTGAACTGCCAACGTGGACCCTCTAACCAACTGACTTAGCCACGAGGGTCACTGATAGGCTAATCCAAACCACCAACCATGGTGAGCTAAAAATGGGACATTACATAATGCCCCCACTGGGAGCTAGCGGAAAACATTAGGTAGAAGACCTTTGCTCTTTCCAAAACCTTATTCACACCAACAGTGGGCATGTGTGAAGACATGCTAAAAAAAGCCCAAAACCAATTAAAGTACTGTGCTATTGTTAGAAACTAGTGGGTTAATTCACAGGAAAGTAACTGGAAAGCACTAGTGCTGAGTTATTCTATTGATTTTATTCTTTTTATTTTTCTCCTTTTACCTTAATTCAAGGAGCACCTACACCAACACACTGCTCAATTTATCTGTGCTTTACCTTTCTAGGAGTATGCTTGTTCTAAATGCGCCAATTGTATTCTTGTTGGTATGTTTGTTCTAGATGTGCCAATCGTATTCTTGTTTTACTGTGAGATCAAGTATCTGTCACAACTTGTTCAAATTGTTACAGGATAAAGTTTATCTGAATTTGCTTGCCTCTGTTCAGTACCATACACTTGTAGAAAAGTCAAAAGACCAATAATGTTGTCTCTAGCCCTAGGTAATGTGAAATATGAAGAAACTTTAGGTAAATAAACCAAAAAGAAACACAAGACGCTAAAAATACAAGAAAAATTTAACTATGAGAAACTAGTGTGAGGAATATACTCATCACTGTGGCACTTGTTGAATTTTAAAAGATTGAACATGTAAATGTCACGTTCTTGCCCAATGTTTTAGAAACCATTTATAACTGGATTTAAAATGTTGACCAATGAAAATGAAAAATGCCCCATACTTGTTCTGACCTATGTTTTAGAAGTCATAATGTAGAAGCTATCAAAAAATCCGGATTTTGAGTATTCCATGAAGAAAATACTATTTTCACAGCCTCCTTTTCTGAAAGATCCTGCTTATCACTTTTCTCCCTTATGTTCTTGTGTTTACTTTATGCACACCTGCAGTTGTCTGTTCTCTTTTTATTATAAAAAATAGAGAGCAAAAATCTTGCTTGTTCTGGGTGCTTGGAGACTTCCTAACATTTTAAACTGCAAAAGCTCTTTTTAAAGCTTTGATGAAGAAAGTACTAATTTTCTTATTCTGCTCATTTGCATTTCCTCATAATTTCAGTTTCTACATATTGTTTCTTGTTTCAGTTCATATTGCAAATATTTTCCATGTGTCTTTGTATCTAAACTAAGCATAATTTTTTATTTGGTCATTGTGTGGTTTAGGGTTGGCGAGAGCTGGAAGAATTGGTACAGTCTAGACCTGTTAAAGGGTTTGGGAGAAAATTGAGCACCATATTGGACAAATATTTGTCAAGGTAGGAAGTGTTTTGTATTCAGTGAAAATAATTATTCTATTTGCTATTTAGAGTGGGTTTTCAGTTCTTATACGAATAGTTGCTTCTATCTTAGCCCTTGCAAGCTGTCTACTTTGTCACTAATTCTGAAATTTGAATTTGTCAAATCCTAAGATATATAAAGTTATGCAGGAAAAATAAGATTGCATCTCAACGAATTCTGAAATCAGAATGTTTCAATCATAAAACATGCAAAGTAAATTATTTTATAACATTTGATTACTTCTATGCACGTCTTATTTCAAGCACTGTAAGGGCTTGTACTTCATGCCATTGTTAATTCATCTCACAAGCTGCTGATATAGCATGCATATAGTCTGTTGAATAACTAGTTTCCCCAATTAATTATCTTTTATGTTTGTCTCCACATCTCTACTGTTAGTCTATTACCTACTTATGGTAAGCAGAACAACCTTAGATTTTATGAGCTCCACTGTTGTCAATACCATTGAATCTACAAAAGATAATGTCTTCAGCATAGTTTAACATAGTTTTTCTGTGTCATGTCAATGAAAATTTTCAAGCAACCATGTATTTGAGTAGCTCATAAATTATAATACAAGAAATAATTTTTTCCGAATGCTTGCTCTGGTTTACTGTATATTTCTTCTGCAAGTGTAATACAAATTTGAGAGTTTGTTAATTAGAGGTCTGTTTTATTTATATAAATTTTGCAAACATAAAATTGTATGAGGCAGTTTTCAAATTTTGTAGCTCTTAGGCATTGTTACGCATTTGGTAATATTACTTATTTCATGACCAAAGACTCGGGGTTATCAAATCTTTGTCTCTTGCAAACATTCACTACAGTCCACATTTGAGATCCCTCATTATATAAAAGTTACCTATATGATTATCATTTTAATATTTGTTTGAAAGGAAGAACTATATCCAACTGAATATAGTTCTTCCAACAAAATGTCAATAAAATCCTACACATTTTTCCAGTGATCTACTTTAACTGTACTAGTTTTGTAAAGAACCCCAAATGTCACCTCTAACTTAGTATCTATCTTATTGCATTTTTTTCTAAACAAACTTTGCAGTTTTTGCAACAGGTCATTCTTGAAATTCTTCCACTAGTGAAATGCTTCAGTTCTGGAGCAAATATGAAACATCTTTCTGATAATTGGTTGGTTTAATTTTTGCAGTTATGATGCAGAAGTTCTTTATTTTGATGAGAGTGTAAGAACAGAAAAACGGCAGCAGTTAGTGACTAAATCATTAGATGTAAGTCTTTTTCTGTCTGGATACCATGGTTAGTGTTTTTTGCTTCCAATCATTGGTGCCTCCCCTCTTCAGGGAGTAACTCGATCAAAGATTAGGATATGATAGATTTTCTAAACTTGAAGCTCTTTGCAGCTCGTATACCCTGCCTATCAGGCCATGTTAGGGCATCTACGTTCTGATGCTTTCAATAGATTCAAAGGTGAGCTTGAAGAGGGTGTAAGAAATGGTGAAGGCTTTGCAGCTGCTGTTCGGCGCTCTACAAAGAGTTGTCTGGAACAGTTTGATCGAGAATGTGCAGGTGTGTTCATGGGAGCATAAATATTTTATCTAGGTTAATATGAAAATTGAAATGATTTCAACTAATGCTTTTGGTCTTTATAAGCAGTCTTTCTTTTAGGCATGTGGTATGTAGCACATAAACAAAATAATTATTAATTACTAACTACATGGACTTTTGCTGCGTTTACAAAATATGATATCCTTTATTCTGACCGATTTGGATGACAATATGTTGCTGCAACAGAAAAGCAATTTGATGAGTACTGTCAAGAAATGTTTTGTTAGCTATTACTAGACACAGAATTGAGTTATACATATTGCCTATTGACTTTGTTATCTATGTTAATTTGTCTTTTGCTCCATTAAAATAGCAGTGTTGACAAATGACAACTATTTATGGTTACCTATGTTCAAAACTATGTAACATTATTCTAAGCGGAAGATGCAAATATTTAGCTTTCATATTTGTTATCCATAATTTTGATCAGACATTGTATTCACTTCAACTTTGCAGATGCAAAAGTTCAACAAGCAAATTGGGATTCTTCGAAAACCCGATATAAACTCCAGCGAGATATTGATTCTCATGCAGCATCTGTACAAGCTGCTAAGTTGTCTGAGATTAAAAAACAATTCGAGGTAGGACCCTATATATGTCAACCACCCAGCCTAATCCCTTCTACCAATGGCAGGCCCTAGCTTTGTACTTGAATAATCTTCGTGGGCTATATATCAGGCTGACCTAATTTTCTACCACATTATGTTTATGATAATCTGTGCTATTTATTGAGGCAATTTTTGAAAATTCCTATATTCAACGTTTCCTGATTTGGAAGCTTAATAATATAAAAAATTTCTGCTTCTTTAGAATTGGGACCATATGTTGAAATTTGATGATATCTTCTTGCTTTGTGGGTGTACAGATGCGGCTAAATGAAGCCCTTGCTGAACCAGTGGCGTCTCTTCTTGAGACTGCATCACCAAACACTTGGCCAGAAATAAGGAAACTTTTACAGATTGTTACTGAAAGAGCGGCATCAGATTTTACATCTGCAATTGCTGGATTTGAGATTGATGATGTGACTTATAGTAAGATGATTAAAGATTTAAAAGATTACGGAAGAAGCGTGGTGGAGAAGAAGGCCAGGGAAGAAGCTGGGCAAGTTCTTATTCTCATGAAGGAGAGGTAAACCATAACTTACTAGTGCTAATTGAGTGTTTACATCATACCAGCAAATATCTGGAAAAAATTTCAAGTTATTGTGTCAATGGCTGGTTACCAATGAGATCCAAATTGGATCAATGATGTTGTGCAGATCCAGGCATGATTCCTGAGGTGTGAAAAAGTCAAGATTTTATCAAGAATAGTGATTTAACCTCAATTTGGCATGAATTCAATCAAACTATTTTTTGTCTCTATTTTCATGAAATTTTCAACATTTTTTGATTTCTGATTAATTGAAAAAATCTTTATCATTTGGTTTGCTGAGTCAATTCTGAGAATTTTTTTTGCTACATTCTTTAAATTGTGGTAAAGATCTTTACTTTTAGTGGCCATACTTTGCAGGTTTTCATCTGTCTTCAGTCATGATGCTGATTCAATGCCAAGGGTCTGGACTGGGAAGGAAGATATTAGAGCTATTACAAAAGATGCTCGTTCTACGGTAAAGTTCATGCTTGGATTGATATTGTATTTGGTAAAAAGGATTGCTACATATTCGGGTGTTATTAATGCAACTCTAGATGTAGGTAGCTTTTGAGGAAAACCAGCCATCATGCGGTTGGCTTGATTTGTTTGATCTTCAGTTTGTGATACCAGGGTCTCTAATGTAGGCTCTTGGTTTTGATAGTAGCCCGTGACCTCAAGGAGGGTTAAATCATAGTTTTAAAACTTGGGCTTGGCAATAACTTGGCAGCCCAAAATTTTGATGCTACAGATTTCTTTCTCATCTAGTGGAAAATGGTTCTTGACCTGGTTCTGAAGTTATTCTCTACTGTCCCTCAATGCTTTCCCAGCAAGCTTCCGCTTCGCTTCAAAATGGAATCAGCCCATTAGTTGTCCAGTTATTTTGTTTAGAGAATAATTCTATTTGATTTTTATCCAAATTACTTTATAGCATAACTAGCTGTAATTAGTGAGGGACTATTTGCAATCCTGGTAAACTAATACATTAGCTTGCCATAAATGAGAAGATATATTATGATTTAGTTGTCCTTATGCATTGTCAATCACATTATATTTGTGTTTGTAAAACTTTAGGTATATTTTCTGTGTCATTATTTAATTAGTTTATTATGAGAGTTTGAACATCTGTGTTTGCAGTCTTTGAAGCTGCTTGCTGTTATGGCAGCCATACGATTGGATGAGGAACCAGATATGATTGAGGCAACTCTGTCTTCTGCATTAACAGAAAGTGCTGATGCAGATGGTTCCATTGTGGAGAGAAGCTTATCTACTCCAATGAATGCACTTGCATCAAGCACTTGGGAAGGGGTATGCTTTTTGGTTGTTTTTTCTTGGATCTTTGGGTTATTTATTCTCTTGTTTTAATTTCTTGGATAATCTGTAGTATATATTTTATCTTTGCAGGTTCCACCCTCAAATATTTTGATTACACCAGTTCAATGCAGATCACTATGGAGACAATTTAAATCAGAAACAGAGTACACTGTTGGTCAAGCATTGGCTGCTCAGGTCAGTCTCGCCAATGAAAGAATTAATAAAATTCTGTTAATTTCACAGCACCATAAAACTGTTTCTTTGTCCAGGTTGTCTAATCACCTATAATTAAATGACATTTTCCTGTAAATTTTCGCTTTTTGACAAATCAAGTTGTGGATTATTTTAATAGGTTGAGTATTAGGTGGTTTGATAAGATTTTAATTTTCATGACAAGCTTCTGATTAGTTGCTCCTTGTGATGGCAAGATCGTCAATATAGACAACAAGAATGACAATGTCTTACCATTATTTTTGACACATTATACTGCACAAAAAAAATAGCGAAAGGCAAAGAGTGTACATGTCAGTCAAAAACTTGACTTCATATAGGTGTGATAAATATTAAAATTCAAACAACTCCACATTGCTTTTGCTTGCATTTCTATTTGCCTGTGACTAGAAATAAACTTGCAATTTTATTAAAAACCACCTACATTGAGATGCTTGCTGGTGATTGTAAATGCTCAATGCCATCAAGGATATTCACTTGATGTTTCCTTACACTGGTTAAAACGTGATTGCTGGCTAAATCACGAGTGCTAGTAAAAATATTAAATAGTAATGGATTGGTAAGTTTTGATCTTATGACACTAGGATGTGTATTGAAATCATAATTTTTGGGAATATGATATTGCTGTTACCCAAATTTTCCCATTATGAAGATTTTGGCTACAGGTGGAGTAAAATGAGGCTCCCACAAGGGTTGAGCCCAGCCTGTGAGGATGGAACTCAGTTTCTGATCTTGGTTGTGTTCTTTATAGTCTCTTCAGTTCCTACTTTGCCCCTGCCCATGCAAATAATCTAAGTGTTGAAAAACCTATATATTTGATATAACCCTAGTTACCTGAAATCTGTTCTAAAACCTTATTACCTTTTGGGCGACTTAAGTTCCTCAAATTCTCATGTGCACATTTATACCTTGCATGAGTCTCTAAATCGCGCGATAAAAATAGTATATTCCAAATCATCTGGCGACCCCAACTCTCACTAGTCTCATGATCTCGTAAAAGAAAAGCATATTCCATTTTGATCACGAGACTCAGCGATGATTGTTGGATCGGATGATGATCGGAGGGGAGTCGGGTAATCTCTTAATGCAAACTGGAGTTGGCAAAAAAAACCTAGAGATCGCGCGACTCAGTGTATTTCCTGCCTACGGATGTGACTTAAGTTCGGAGATGGGTTAAGTTAACAGCCTTTCGGTCGGGTGGTCTCGTAATTAAAAGGGAATGTTCTATCAAGAAACAAAGACTTGGCGACTGCCGCCCAGTTTAAAGGAGGTTTAACGCTTGTCGCGTAATCTCATGATAAAGCCAGTGTTAGCGGAAAGGTTGGGAGACTTAGCGGCAAAGGGAAGTATTGACCTGAGGTTATGAAGCATTGCCTAGGTAAATAAAACGATCTAGTGGCTACATTTTAAAATTATAAAAGGATTGAAATCTCAACCATCAATACAAAAATCCGTGCCGCCTATGACCCCTAGATTTTAAATATTTAAAGGAAATTCAACTTAGTTGCCGGATTCGCACCAAACACCTCAGATCCGGGTCCAGGTCCGTTACGGGTCCGGATTCACGAGCCGGTCCGTGGTGGATCCGGGCAGGGTCCGGTTTTTGGACTGTGGGTCCGGATG
>MU224432.1:377997-388291 GCA_018584345.1 Thuja plicata | reverse complement strand
TTGATAATTTAGGAATTAAATATAATGTCAGATTTATGCAAATTTAGGTTTTCTGCATTTGAGACTAAGTCAATTAAAGTCAATTAGGAGGAGAATTTGCCTAGTACAATAGGACTTCGATGATGAGGAAATTGAAGGAACGCACCAAAATTGATTAGGATTATAAGGTGCCAATTTTGGGGTGTTACATGTAGAACCCTATGTGTCCAATGTACTTAATGCAAGTTGTCTTGCACTTGATGATGATGACTACCCAATCATCAGGGAGACAACCACCAAGCTAGAAGGGATCCCAGACATCTATTTAGATGAGTTAGAATCTCAGAGACCATTTGAGGCCCAGGGCAATGTTATTTGGGATGCTGGTTTGGGGTCTTATTTGATTCAAGAAGGTTGCATAGAGCCAAATCTCTCCAAGGGCAACGAAGGTTTAGAAGATCAATGCGGCCAAGTTTGGGAGCTATACTTCGATGGTGCTAGAAGCAAACGTGGTGGTGGTGGTGGTGAGATGTTAGTTTCTCCAAAAGGGGAGAAGTATTATGCTGCCTTTAGGTTCAGTTTCTCCTGCACTAGTAACACTGCTGAATATGAGAGCCTGGTGAATGGGTTGGAATGCGCTAAAAAGAGAGGGATCAAAACCCTAAAGGTATATGGTGACAGCGAGCTGGTTGTCAGCCAAGTAAGAGGGATAAGTGCGACTAAAAGTGATATAATGAGAGCATATAAGCATCGAATCTGAGATGCAATTGAAGATCTCCATGCTTTCAATATCGTCGCAATCCCTAGGAAATTGAATAAAAATGCGGATAGATTAGCTGCTGTTGGATCTCAATATGATATCCCTACAAGTGTTTCAAAAGAGAGGGATCAACAGCATATCAAGGTGATTGTCAAACCTTCTATTCCTGATAACCATATCAATTGGCAGGTGTTTGACAGTGACGAACAAATTCTGCAGTTCCTATTTGAAGAGGACGTTTTCTCAGAACATAACCAAGATAGGTTATTGCAGAACTATGGTGATCAAGTGATACAACTGAGATATAATAAAATGCCTAAAAGGCTTGTCACCTTGGAGTCCGTCGTCAACAGAGATGACCAAGCGCAAAAGAGCAAAGTTGGCCTGGTAGTCCAGCAAGAACATTGTACTGAATTAAGGTTAGAACCAGGTAAAAGTTAACAATTTGGGAAGGTAAATACTAATTCAGAAGAACAGGCTTACACCCGATTATTTCCAGAATTCAGTGACATCTTTGCATGGCAATATGAGGATCTCAAAGGTTTTGATCCTGCCCTTGCTCAACATACCATTGAATTGGAACCCAATGCCAAACCGGTCAGGCAGAAGCAAAGGCCTGTCAATCCTAAGTTAGAACCACTCATGCATAAAGAAGTCCTCAAATTAATAGAGAGCGGTATCATCTACCCCATCAAGCACACCAGTTAGGTTTCCAACCTCGTTCCTGTCAGGAAGAAGAATGGTGAGTTAAGGCTATGTGTTGATTTCAGAGACCTTAACAGGGCATCCCTAAAGGATCGTCATCCATTGCCCTCTATGGAGCAGATCCTACAATGTGTCTCTGGATCTGAGAGATTTTCATTATTGGATGGCTATTCGGGATACAATCAGATCCTGGTTCATGAAGAAGATCAATATAAGACTGCGTTTACAACCAAATGGGGGACCATGGCTTATTAAAAGATGCTCTTTGGTTTGTCTAATGCAGGTGCTACTTTTCAAAAGGCAATGGATATGGCCTTTAAAAGCCTCATGTACAAATTTGTACTGGTCTATTTAGACGACATAACTGTTTATTCTAAACATGCAGCGGACCATATACAACATTTGAGGAAAATATTTGAAAGGTGTAGAGAATTTGGGATATACCTTAATCCCAAGAAATGTGTGTTTGCAGTCCATGAAGGAAAACTATTGGGATATATAGTATCCAAAAAAGGAATTACAGTAGACCCTGAAAAGATTGCAGCTATCCTAGAGCTACCCTTACCACATGACAAGAAAAGTCTTCAATCTTTCATAGGAAGGATTAACTTTGTCAGACGTTTCTTACACAATATTGCAGATCTGTTAAAGCCTTTGACAGCAATGTTGAAGAAGAATACATCTTTCTGTTGGAGCAAAGAAGGGAAGGCCAGTTTTCAAAGCATTAAAGAGTCTCTGACAGAAGCCCCTACCCTGTTGAACCCAAACTTCAGTAAGGGTTTTATCCTTTACGCTTATGGGGGATTAGATGCTATTTTTGCAATATTGACCCAAGAAAATTCAGAAGGATTAGAACAACCTATTGCCTTCTTTAGCAAAGGTTTAGAAGAATATGAACAGAGATATTCTTTTGTGGAGAAACATGTACTCGTTGTAGTGAAGAGCCTTAAGAAATTCAGATATCTGTTAACCCACAACAAGGTACAATTGAAAGTAACCCATCCTAGTGTCAAGGAATTCTTGCTTTCCAGGGACCTGAACGAAAAAAGAGTTGGTTGGATTACTAAGGTCATGGAATATGACATCAATATCCAAGTCACCAAGTTAGTAAGAGGAAGAGGTCTTTGTGAGCATCTAAAAGAGGATGAGAGTTCAAAGGGATCGGAGAAAATAGATGCATCCCTAATCATGCATTCAACAGAAGATCATGCTGAGGCAGCGGGTTGGTTGCCTAACATGATCCATTATCTGAAAACAGGGGAATGCCCTGTGGATCTAAATCCAGCAAAAAGAAGGTACTATAGGTTACAATCTGTTCCTTGTGTGCTGATAGATAGCATTCTTTTTAGAAAAGATCACAATGGTGTCCTTTTGAGATGCATAGGTTCAGAAAAGATAGCAGATGTCCTATTTGAGTTTCATGATGGACCTTCTGGAGGTCACTTCTCTCCTAGGACTACTGCTTTTAAGATCACGAGGGCTGGATACTATTGGCCGTCCATCTTTAAGGATAGCCATGATCACGTAAGAAAATGCATCAAATGTATCATGTTTGCAGGAAAAGAAAAGCTTGCAGCCTTGCCCCTTCAACCCATCAGAGTAGAGCAACCTTTCATAAGATGTGGCATAGATTTTATTGGCATGATCAATCCTCCAAGTGCAGGTCATAAATGGGTGATTACTGCAACATATTATTTCACCAGATGGATAGAGGCAGTGGCATTAAAGGAAGCAAATGAGAATGCTGTCCTAAGCTTTTATGATGACATAATTCATAGATTTGGTGTCCCTGATTCCATTATTTCAGATAATGCATTGACATTTACAGGCCTGAGAGTAACTGAATGGGCAGTCAAACATGGTGTTTATTTGAATACAAGTTCGAACTACTACCCTCAGGGTAATGGTTTGGCAGAATCAACGAACAAGAACTTGATTAGGATAATCAAGAAAACCCTACAAGACGACCAAAGAGATTGGCACACCAAGCTAAAATCTGCGTTGTGGTTAGACAGAATTACCCCAAAGAAGATCATTGGGAATTCTCCCTACATGCTAGTGTATGGAAAGGAGGCTAAGTTGTCCATTTTAACTGAATTTCCAGCTCTGGACTTAGCTACTCAGTATGTCTTGTTTGAAGAAGGAGATCCTTTATAGATTAGGTATGCTCAGATTATGGAATTAGAAGAACATAGAGATAAGTCCATGAAGGATATGGAATTCCACCAGATGCAGACAAAGAAAAGCTTTGATAAGAGAGCCAGGACTAGGAGTTTCAAGATTGGAGATATAGTCCTCAAATGGGATGAATTCAAATCAAAGTTTGGCAGACATACTAAATTTGATTCCTTCTGGGGAGGTCCATTCGTCATCATGGAGTGCAAAGAACATAATGCTTTCCAGCTATCAACTCTTGGAGGAGTTCCCTTGCCCATTTCGGTAAATGGATTCCATTTGAAGCCTTGTTTCGAAGTTTGTCCTTTGTAAATTGTAGATGTTTTCCCCGCTTTCTGTTCCTGCTTTCTAGATTAATTTCCTGCTTTCCTCAAAAGTGCTCGTGCATAGTTAGTTGTTTCCCCTTCTGGTCTCAATTTGCTTCCAGGTTTCTTTTGATCAAATAATGATTCTATGCCCAATGGATATCAAAGGCTACTGGTTCTCAATGTCTAGCAGGCAGACATCCCATAGAAATCGCCAAGAATGTTACCCAAATTTTCCCATTATGAAGATTTTGGCTACAGGTGGAGTAAAATGAGGCTCCCACAAGGGTTGAGCCCAGCCTGTGAGGATGGAACTCAGTTTCTGATCTTGGTTCTGTTGTTTATAGTCTCTTCAGTTCCTGCTTTGCCCATGCCCATGCAAATAATCAAGTGTTGAAAAACCTATATATTTGATATAACCCTAGTTCCCCAAAATCTGTTCTAAAACCTTATTACCTTTTGGGCGACTTAAGTTCCTCAAATTCTCATGTGCACATTTATACCTTGCATGAGTCTCTAAGTCGCGTGATAAAAATAGAATATTCCAAATCATCTGGCGACCCCAACTCTCGCTAGTCTCATGATCTTGTACAAGAAAAGCATAATCCATTTTGATCACGAGACTCAGCTATGATCGTTGGATTGGAGGGGAGTTGGGTAATCTCTTAATGCAAACTGGAGTTGGCAAAAAAAACCTGGAGATCGCGCGACTCAGTGTAATTCCTGCCTACGGGTGTGACTTAAGTTCGAAGATGGGTTAAGTTAACAACCTTTCAATCGGGTGGTCTCGTAATTAAAAGGGAATGTTCTATCAAGAAACAGAGACTTGGCGATTACCGCCCAGTTTAAAGGAGGTTTAACGCTTGTCGCGTAATCTCATGATAAAGCCAGGGTTAGCGGAAATGTTGGGAGACTTAGCGGCAAAGGGAAGTATTGACCCGAGGTTATGAGGCATTGCCCGGGTAATAAAATGATCCAGTGGCTACATTTTAAAATTATAAAAGGATTGAAATCTCAACCGTCAATACAAAAATCCACTCGCCTGCGACCGTTAGAATTTAAATATTCAAAGGAAATTCAAATATCTGATCTCAAAAGTTATTCTAGAACCAGCTTGCAGAGAGGCAGATAGATCGGCCGACTTCGTAGAAGAAAAAATTGATGATGGTAGGAAGATTTCAGAAGTTATATCAGATCGATCAAGGATATTTCTAGTAGGCATTTATGAATGAAACTGACAGTGTTAGGGTTTCTAAAAAAAATCCTGTTGTAATCAATTGTAACCCTAACAAGATCAGATTGACTCCAAGCTTGCGTGCTGGGGAGTATATATAGCAGTTTTAAGAGCTTTAGAGCTTAGAGTTTTCCTTACTTGAAAATTATCCGTGGCATTCTTTCTGCCCTCTGATTTCTTTAGTTTGTAATCTTTCATTGATGTTTAGATATTGCAAAGGCTTTTTGTGACATTTTTCCTGTCCTTGGGCTTTCTTGTCTGAATCTCTCTTACTAAATTACAATATATTGAGTGATTTCTAGTGAAACATTGGAGTCTTTGAGCCCTCTTTCTTTTGCAATAGTGTGTATTACTGTGGATGATTTGATTTAGATGAGTTTGTGGATATTCTACAGTCCCCTGTCATTTTGTCTCATTTCTGTGCCGAATTGCAAAATTGGATGTCTGTTTGTAGGTCAGAGTCCGTGTCTACTTATAGTAAATACGCTATTGTTTGTGAAATCACTTCTTTCCCTGAATAACCTTTGTTTGTCTCGGGCCTCTCTATGAAATACTTATGCAAACCTATCTAGGAAGTTGTGTTCTTCTGTTCCAAGGTTTTCATGCTGAGATTAGTCAATGCATTATGATTTGGTCACCTTCAGTGTATCACCTAGTAGGATAATTTTCTTTTAGTCATTTCCCTTTCATGCATTCCTTCTATCCCTTTTCCCTCTAGAATTTACTTTCCTATTAAGAAGCAAATTTGGGTGACATATCAAGAGGAACCGGCCTAGAATCCGGAGGTCTCATCTCGGTTAGCAAAAGGTCCCACAACCTTGAGATGATTCCCATGTTACACTAGATTACCAAGACTACGAGAGCTTGGATAAAGGGTGCAAATCTAGGTGTCTAACAGTTGCAAGAAACCATAGGAGTTATTTCTGAGTTGCCGAGTCTCAGTCAAACAAATTTTAAACAATGGTCCAAAGGAGAGTCAACTTTACTCTTGATTTTGTATATCCATCTACATCTAGTGGGCTTTTTACTTGGAAGTCGGAAGTAATCTTGCCAATTCCCAGGTGCGATTCTTCAATCAGGCATCATACTCAATCTGCATTGCAGCTTTTAATTTAGATTTAACTTTAGCTTGTGCACATTCTTGTGGCTCAGGGACCTTGAAATGGCCAAAAAAAAGTAAAGAGAACATGCTAAATTGAACCAACATTTTGTTTCCCTACTCACTATTGTCATGCAGTTTATTCAGGAAACTCATCATCCTGCACATTTTACAGAGGTATAAAATTGGTTGGGCCACCATGACTGGGTTCCTTGGTATTCTTATGTTGACGCAACCCTATTTTGAATTGAAGCCTGTTTATATCTTTGTCGTTGATAAACCAATGGTGTGGAAGTAATATCAGCCAAAGGTTGACACATTGGTGATTGTAGTGGTGCAAGAATTAGAGCACTAAGTTTTCAGAACTATATTGCCAGTTCCTTGCATATTACTAACTACTTGCTGGTCAAAGTTACAAACAAATAATGTTTGTGTTTCTTCGACATCAACATTTGTCCTAATGACGACTAAGTTTTCAGAACTATATTGCCAGTTCCTTGCATATTACTAACTACTTGCTGGTCAAAGTTACAAACAAATAATGTTTGTGTTTCTTCGACATCAACATTTGTCCTAATGACGACTTAGTTTAAATATCATTGAGTTTGTATGCCTTGATTGTCCACTGTAGCTTGTAAAGGAATATTTGTATCTCTTATAGTTTAGTTTACTTGTTATCACGAAATAAAATGTTATCTAGTAATGAAATATTTTTAGCTCTTAGAATCTAGTTTACTTGCTATCATGAATCAAGACATTAGCTAGCAAAGAAATATTTTTAGCTTGTAGAATCTAGTTTACGTGTTATCACGAACGAAAACGTATGTAGCTGAAAAGAGTGGAATAAATGTTAGTCTTGTTCATCTGATATAGGAAGTCCATCCCATCGTAAGTAGTGAAATAACCACCCGGGTCTCTATGGTTGGGTTACTTGAAATTGATGTGGTGAATCAACCACATCTGGAATTGTTGTCAACTGAGATTTTCCTTGCCAATACTCTAATGATGTGTAAGTAATATTGTCAAAGGCTGACATGTTAGGGATAGTGACAGAGTTCAAGAGAATTAGAGCCCTCATTTTTCAAAGGAAGCACAATTCTTGTTCCTCACGTATTACTACCCATCTGCTGGTCAAATTAACAAACAAAGAAAGGAGCAGAAGAAAACCACACATCATAAGGAGCAGGAGAAAACCACTTGGGCCGCCATGGTTGCGTTGCTTGAAATTCTTGTGGTGAGGCATTCTAGTGATTGCGATAGAGTTCAAGAAGTATTAGAGCCCTAAGTTTTCAAAGGAGGCACCATACTAGTTCCTGACGTACTGCTACCTATCTGCTGGTCAAATTAACAAACAAAGGTAGATTTTGTTTCTTTGACATCAACATTTGGACTGATGATAATATTGTTACTAGAAATCTCAATGAGTTTGGATGCCTTTGATTGTTTACTATAGCTAGCAAAGAAGTATTTGTAGCTCCTAGATTCTAGTTTTCTTGTTACCAGGAACAAAAATACTGCAGCTGAAAAGAGTGGAATAAATGTTAGGTTCATGCATCTGATTTAGGTTCACCTCCTACACAAAAAAAAACAGCTGGGCCTCCATGTTCTATTACTTGAAATTCTTTTGGTGAATTAACCATGTCTTAAGTTGAATCGAAAAGACAGATTTTCTTCACTGATAAACCAGTGTTGTGGAAGTAATATTGCTAAAGGTTGACATGCTAGTGACTACGAGTGAGTTCAAGAAGAACCTAGTTTGGCATGTCTCCTTGAACCTAGCTCAGTATGAGTTTTCCGTTGGCCTATTCCTGGGTTCCTATAGGCTAGGTGGGTATGGCTAGGGGACTCAGTGTCTTGGGGTGAGCTCTAGCAGTGATTTTTAGAGTTTTACAGAAAACACTCTTTTTTTGGCATGTTGCTATTTTTAGTAAGTGCTATTCTTAGCACTTGGTCATGGTCTCTATTCCTTCTCTGTTTAGTGTAGTGCTTTCCATTTTTGGCTTTGGTAAGTTTTATTGCCTTCGGAGAGATATTTGACTTTTATTGCTTAGTCTTTTATAAAGTTGCTTTATAAAAGTGTACCCCTTGTGCTATGTTTAGTGAAGTGATAAGTTGTTTTTAAAAGGGGGGCTAATTAGACATCCTAAGGTGATGCCAAGGAAGGGGGATATTGTATGTTTTATAAAGTTTATCATTTAAGCTTTCCCAAATGTGACATTGTGACATAAGGAGATAAATTGAATTTACAATGTTATTTTTCAGAGCTCCCAAAAGTTTGACCCTTTTGTGGTTATTTTCATGAGCTTTGAAATGCGGTTTTGGAGGGGAATAATTCAAATTGAAGAGTGATTGCCCTAATCTTTCTCTCTCTCTCTCTCTCTCTCTCTCACACACACACACACACACACACACACACATTTTAAGCTCTCATTTGGTAATCTTGATTTGACAACTTATTGTTATGCTGCTGGATTGATTTGGGAGTTCATCTTTGGCTGGATTGAGGATGAAATCCTTCCTCTGGGTTGCTGGTTTCAGTGGTGAAATATCCACCCTAGCTGGTTGGTGCTTTGAGTTGAAAATTTCAGGAGTTTTTGGCTTGGTCGTGGTTTTGGGATTGAGAACAATGAAGATTTATTCAGTATTCTGGTATGGGTTTCATGATTCAGTGTGGTGTGTGGTTTTCTGGAGTTTGGATTAAGTTTTGGTGAGTTTTGAATCTTGATGCATTTTCTGAGTGCTGGTGTGAAATTGCTGAGTTCTGGGGTGCTTTTTTTGAGTAGCTGGGAACCAAAGATTTGTTAAATCTTTTGTAGCTTAATAGCAATCATTCTGGGTATAATTTCTGAGTCTTCCACATTGCTGGGTGCTGCATTCTGAGTGGTTATTTGCATTATTTGGTGAAGGATTGAATTTCCTAGGTGAATTGCCCTACTCCAGGAAGGCCATACATTTTTCCTTGGTTCTTGGGATTGGTATCAGGTCTGAAACCTGCATTTAGTTGGCTCTGTTTCTTCCTTCTTGGGTGCCTCATGTTGCTGTTAAAGGCTCTTTCAATACAGGAGCAGATTTATATGATTTTGGGGACTTGGAGGACCTTCATATTAATTGTACTTGTCATTGGAGCATGATGGTTGGACGTGGATGATCTGAGCATTCTAATTCGTGATTTGAAGTTTATAGCAGATCTGTAATATAGTTTAGAAATCTTATTGTAATGTATAAACCCATCTTATGAGATTTGAATGTAAGACATATCATAAACAGCACTTCATTTTCATTTTTCAATTGAAAATATTATCTTATTTGCTTGTTATCTTGTTATGAATGCAAACTGAAAGTAAACAACAAAAAACTCTTCATTTGGAACTATCTTGCATACAAACATTTCAATGAAAAGATCAGGAGTGGTTATTGCATAATTTTTCAAAAGAACCAATATACTAGTTCTTGGCATTTTACTAACTATTTTCTGGTCAAATTACAATCAAGAGCTTTTGTTCTTTGACATCAGCATTTGGACTAATGATAACTTTGTTAGTAGAAAATATCGATGAGTCCTTTGGTTGTTCATGACAGTCCACAGAAATATTTCTAGCTCTCATAATCTAGTTGATGTCATTTTACTGGGAACTAAAACAAGTGCAGCTAAACCATAAACACAGAAATGTATGACCTTGAGCTTTTGCTTGAACCAAGATTCTTCAGGTGTAACATATTTGAAAGCTTTGTATGGACTTCTGCTTAGGTGATAGATTGTTGTGTTCAGTATTTCACCTCAATATTCATATGGCATGCCTTGGCATTGCATCATTCACTGGGTCATCTCCATTATCATCTGGTTTGTTTAGTTGACTACTACATTTTGCCTAAGTTGCCGATTCGGGTTCGGGGACGGATTCGGGCTCGCGAATCCAGTTCGTGGATTCGTGATTTTTTTTTTTTGCCGTTTGGGTTTGTAGGGATTCGTGAGTGTATATATATATAATATATGCATTATATATAAAAATAATAAGAGAAATATACATAATTCTAAA
>MU224432.1:363233-374986 GCA_018584345.1 Thuja plicata | reverse complement strand
TGTGGAAGGTATTTGTCACTCCACAATCGATCTCCTTCGAAAACAACCACCTCACCAAGAATGAGAGAGCAAAATAGAGAGCAAAGATGAAATGAAATCTATTTGGAGGCTCCATAAGAAGGGTCGACTTAGGGTTAGAAGGAAAAAAACAAAAAAAACAAAACACTTTTTAAGTGTTTTAGGCCCACTTTACTCTTTGGCTGCCTGCAGGTCCCTGTGGATTCGCGCGGGATCCTCGAGGATCCTCGGACTCTCCACCCGGTCCGTGCTGGATCCGGGCAGGGTCCGGATGGATCTGCGGGCTGCGGATCCATCCAGACCCACAGGTCCAAATCCGGACCCTGCCCGGATCCAGCATGGACCAGGTTGAGAATCCGGACCCGGACCTGGATCCGGGGTCCCAGACGCGAATCCGTTAACACATGATTTTGCTGAGGGGTGTTTGAAAATGTTGATTTTCTGAATGCCTTCCTTCTCACAGTAGCCTCAAGATTGTTGGGAAATGAACTGGCCTACCATTTTTGATCACAAAGTTTCGATACATCCTCCTATCAAATTTTCAACAAGTGCTTTATACTTGACAAAGGAACCAAAACAAGCAGACCTCATTTTGAAATATCATATATTGAGAAATCATCAATGGGCAAAATAGAATACATAGCACCGAGAGTTGTGAATGATTTTCTAGATGACTTTCCTAAATTTGCATCAATGAGATCAAAAGTCCCCTTTGCATGCCATGCCCCTTTAGTCGGAAATAAATTTCTATCATTGCTTACTAGTCAAACACCCTGTACATATATCTTGCTTCTCATAGGTAGTCAACAAATTCTGAAACATGTTGATTTGCTTAGTCTGACTAAATATTGAAGGTTGAGATAGTGATCTCCCATGTCATGACACTACCATTGCCTTTCACAACTAATGCACAGAAATTGATCATGATGAGATCAACTAGCTTGTACAACCTGTTATGCTCAATGCCCAGGGTGACCACACTTCCCTGCATGACATTGGTTACAACTTATAATGCACATCTTTCTTAAAATCCTTACCAATGTCAGGGTTAGCTATAAGCTGACTAATAGAGAATAGGTTACTGTTCATTTTTTGAAACAAAGCTAAAATCCCTGACTACAAACTCTATGGCATCATTCAATGCAGTTCTTACACCCTCAATCTGCTATAATACATGTGATCGACCATAGCCCACTGAAATAAAGTTTGTATATTCAGAATCAATAGTAAAGTAAATTTATCAGTGTTTATTGCAGATGAAATCATATTTTTTGTTTTCTGCACTCTTTCTTGACATGCCCAAAGAATGCATGCTCAAAAAATGACTGAGAATTTGTAAGGCACACAATTGAATATGTGTGCAGTTATTTATTATCGGTTTTGAATTTTCTTATGGAAGTTACTTTATCAGACATACATGATATTTAAGTCACTAAACAACATAACCATTAATACCTTATGTCTAAAGTCTAATTGTTGTCTAACATCTGCACGGAATAAATGTGGACAAAAGATTAGGTGAATGTATTTACTCTTTGAATTTTATGTTTATATGTTGGTCCTAACTTACGTTGTGCAAGTTTCTTTACTTATGTCTAAGTCATTACAATATTATAAACACTCAGCACCTTATGTCTGAGATCTTCCTGGGATTAATAGTGAAGAAAAATTTATTGAGTGAATGAATTTACTGCTATAATCATTTGTTCTTGTGTAAACTACTAACCATAAATAATTCAGATGGTAAAGGCACATGCTCAGTGGTACTATATTATGATGTCTAGGTGGTTATTAAAGACAAAGTTCTGTGCTTTTTTTTTTAATTTTGTGGATTATGAATGGATACAATATCTTGAAGAAATTCATTCCTAAAGGATAGATCATTATAAATGTTTCCAGGAAGCAAAGAATAGGAGTTCTTCCTGGTTGCCACCACCATGGGCAATTCTTGCTATGTTTGTTCTGGGATTTAATGAGTTTATGCTTCTGTTGAGGTATAACGGATGCATTCTATTTGAGGTTGTGCTTCTTTTCTTTTACATATTGCTTGCATGCTTAGTGGGTTGACAATGCCTTTGGAATCTGTTGTTCATAGGAATCCACTCTATATTGGGGTGCTTTTCGTTCTTTACTTGTTAGGCAGAGCTTTATGGGTGCAACTGGACATTCCTGGACAGTTCAATCATGGAATTGTAAGTAATAATATGTGAAGTTTAACTAAATAGTTGCATTTCTATGGTTGTCTCATTTATAAGTATGTTCAGTTGTAATATTTTACTGGTCTATTTTTTGCAGGTGCATGGAATTTTGTCACTATCAACAAAATTTCTTCCAACTGTCATGACCCTCTTGAGGAAATTGGCAGATGAGGGTCATAATCATGATGGTTCTAGACAATCAAGCAATAATCCTGTTAATTCAGAAAGCTCTGGAAATGACAATTTGAAACCGGCGCTGTTAAGAAACTCCTCAGCAGGTTCTTCACATGCCAGTGCTTCTGATGGTGGTCTTGAGTACTCAAGTTCTGTAAGGCGTAGAACAAATGATGGTGTTGCAATGCCTATTTCTTGATTCCTAGTTCTTTACACTGTACAGGATATCACCCTCGGTTAATTTGTCTCTTAGAGGCTTGTTTTCTAGAGCGTGGAAATATCTGCTTTGTATTCTTTGGTTTCTCTTATGTTGTAAAGGAGGCAATCCACATGCTTTACCCATAACACAGCTTAACGATAACTTTGATTGTCCTTAGAAATTGTAAATATCCTTCTATAAATCACAGGAAAAATTTATTAGAAGGAATAAATGAATAGAGCTCAGTTATCATTCTTAGATTTTTGCCCTTCATTGTTGAGATTGGCGAGTTTCATAACTACAATGGGCATACATCTGCACATGATCTCACCATGTGTCATTTGGGCCTTTTTGGTTTGAGACGACTTTTATTTTGCTTTTTAGGACACTGTAATTGCCCTTTAGAGTACTTGCAGAAGTAAACTTCTATTAGCATTAGAGAAAATTTTCCTTCGGGATTTGAATTGGATAGAGCTCATGCCAATGAGATGATTTATGTTGTAACTTGTAACGACATCCAGATTGAACTTAAGAGAGGATATTCGAGTGTCTAATTTGAGTCAATTGGCTATTTTGTTCCAAAAAATTGAAAATGTATAATAATTATTAATTAGTCTCACTTTCTCTGAATTGAATCATATCTTCAAGTTTCTTCACGATATTATTATGAAGTATCATTTTTTTCTCAATATTATAATAAATTTTAAGGAAATAAGTGTAGGATAGGATAGTTGATATCAAGTGCTAACTAATTGGGGCTTCCAGGCTACCATCGTGGAACCTTGCGTTCAAATCCCGTAAGAGATAATTGTTCAAATGTACTCTTTCTTGCTTTGGGTTTGGTCGAGTTAAATGCAAAAAAATAATATAAAAATTACCGGAGTACAAAGAATTCCTAATATATTGTAACTTGTTACTTACGGAACTCTAAGAGTACAAAGATTTCTAAACTTAGATTCATGTTTTTCTGAACTGTCATTGCTTCTAAATAATATAAAAATTACCGGAGTACAAAGAATTCCTAATATATTGTAACTTGTTACTTACGGAGCTCTAAGAGTACAAAGATTTCTAAACTTAGATTCATGTTTTTCTAAACTGTCATTGCTTCTGAACACCTTTAGCAAAACTGTTATTGCTTCTAAACACCTTTAGCATAACAATGAAGACTCAACAGTTAAGGATCATTAGTAGTCAGAGGTAGTTGGAAATCGAAGGATTATTTCCTGGCTGAATAAAAGTTATTGGATTGGATTTCCAAAACTAATGTTTGAATAAATTAGTCGTCGGAATCGTGTTGCAATGGAGTAGCAAATCACGAGTTGTTACATATGAGCATTAAATTGTATACAAGCTATGGTATTCCTTAATCTCTTTTATTTATAAAATCTTTTCTTGTAAATACTTTACAAAGTGGCATTCCACTTTCAGCACTATATATTAGTTTTACACTGAAATTTGTTTTGCTGATCTAGTTTCAAACAAGAGCAGCAAACACTCCCCTAAGCCACTCGTTACTTGAAATGCAAATAAACGAATGACATCTAATATTTGGTTGCCATTTTCTACTTGTTACATTTAACGGACTAGAATATTTTATTGTCTAAGGGGAAGGCAGCCAAAAATTTGAACACTTACAAAAGCCATTGCCCAGCGGCTGTGGTTTACACTGCTTCCAGTTGTTGTAGAGAGGGAAATGTGCCCAAACTGCCAAAGTTTGCCATGTGAGATTTTTTTGGCAATAGTTTAGATATTAATAACATATGGTAATTTTAAAATGTTACTGGGTTCAACAATTAAAGGTAAAATATTGACTCTATTAAAAAAAAAAGATAAAACTAGCTCATAGGAATGTTGATTTTTTGTAGAAGGAATTTTGAAAATGATATGTAAGACCTCTTAGCTCATGATGTTTTGTTGAAAATTATGTGTTTAAATTCGTGTCAATTATAATTTTATAAAAACAAGCTTCAAAATTTAATATTAATATTATTATTTTTTACTTTGTTTAAATATCTCATATTAAATTAGTTTAATATCTCAGTTTTTATCAATTCTAAGTAGTCTATCTAATTGTGAAATAAATGTTTCGATTATAAATCTTTAAAATAAAAAATGTTTTGATTCTTAATTGTAAAGGTATATATCAAAAATGAAGTTTCTTTTATTTTTATTATATTTTTTAAAATATAACTTTAAATTTTACTACTTTGTATTTAATTATTTTATTTTAATTAGTTACTAAAAACTACAGTTGTTAATTTCATAACAAATATTTTTATTATAATCAATGAAGTGTTTTTTTAATTAAATATTTCTTACAAATTTTTTCTTTTTTAATTTTAAAAATTTGTTTCTATTATAATTTAAAATATCAATTTGAAAAATTAATATTTTATTTTTATGTCAACATGAAATCTTATCGAAAAAAATTCATTTGGCCTAAAGAAGTTAAGAGTGAAAACTTATTTATTTCAAAAAAATTTCATTTGGCCTAAAGAAGTTAAGAGTGAAAACTTATTTATTTCAAAAAAAATTCATTTGGCCTAAAGAAGCTAAGACTGAATTTATTTATTTTAAAAAAATCCTTTTGGCCTGGAGAAGCTAAGAGTGAGAATTACAGCTTAAAATGTAATTAAATTTGGAAATTATTAATTAAAAGAGGGAAACATTAGTGGGAGTGCTATATTTTCAAATCTAATAGAGAAGAATCAAAATAAATTTCAATCATGATAAAATCACTTACATTGCAGTCACGATAAATTTTAGTTGCCCAAATTACTTAGATTGCAATAATGAACAAATCTCAACAAATTTGAATGATTACTATGAATAAATCAGGTTGCATGAATAATTTTTTTTATAATTTATCTTAAACAAATATGGATGATTGAATAAATCTAATTGCAATTTATCTTGAACAAATATAAATCTTTCAAAAATGAAGTTTCTTTTTCTTTTTATTATATTTTTAAAAATATAACTTTAAATTTTACTACTTTGTATTTAATTATTTATTTTGTTCAATTATTTTATTTTTAATTAGTTACTAAAAACTACGCTTGTTAATTCCATAACAGATATTTCTATTATAATCAATGAAGTGCCTTTTAAATTATATTTTTCTTAGAAAAATCTTCCTTTTTAATTGTAAAAATTGTTTCTATTGTAATTTAAAATATCAATTTGAAAACTTAATATTTTATTTTTCTATCAACATAAAAACTTATTTATTTAAAAAAAAAATCCATTTGGCCTAAAGAAGCCAACATGTAATTACAACATGTGAGAATTACAACTCAACATGTAATTAAATTTGGAAATTATTAATTAAAGAGGGAAACATTACTATTTTTGAGGAGTGTTATATTTTCAAATCTAATAGAACTTAGATTGCAATCATGGTAAAATCTACTTGCCCAAATTACTTAGATTGCAATAATGAATAAATCTGGTTGTAAATCTAATAGAACTTAGATTGCAATCATGATAAAATCTGCTTGCCCAAATTACTTAGACTGCAAGAATGAACAAATCCGGTTGTATAGATTTTGACCATGAATAAATAGGTTGCATGGATAAATCTATTTATAATTTATCTTAAACAGATTTGGATGATTACCATGAATAAATCAAGTTGCATGGATAATTTTTTTTTACAATTATCTTAAACAAATATGGATGATTGAATAAATATGATTGCAATTTATCTTGAACAAATATAAATCTGGGTGCAATTTAAAGTCAAATTATACTCTACCTAAATGTATTATGGTATTGAAGAATCATTTTTCTATTACTTACACTTGATATACTTGACCAAAGATTACACAGAAAATAATAGACCAAATAGTTGTACATACAAAAAAGAATCACTATTGAACCTCCACAACTAATTTCGTTTTGTTTAATACTTTAAACATAAAAAAATCAATGTGAATTTCAATTTAATTTTTATATTAATATAAATCAAAAGTGTCACTATTGTACCCTACAGTGACATGATTATGGTAAAATTTGGTTGATTCTATTGAGTTTTTAGGAAAAAAAGTTGCATCTTTGAATCAGAGAGAAAGTGGGAATGAAAGAAAAAAATGAAAAAATGAAGCAAGTAAACTCATTTTGAAGAAATGTCTATAATTAATTGCGTGCATGCCAATGCACCTCTCACTTCCATAATCCCCAAAATTTTAATATTTTCACCTGGGGTTTCAAATCCGTGCATAAGATTGTTTTCATGAAGAACCTGCAAGCCACTGAAAATAAAACCAAGTAAATATGAGTGGTTTGAGAATGCAACAATATCAATTAAAGAAACAAATATACTTGTAAAATCACAAAAAAAATTTGAAGTAGAAACAAAAATTAATTAATTAGCCTTTAAAGATGACCATTTGTAATATAATTTTACTGCACAAGGGCTAGAACTTGTCAAATCCATGTAGTATGGAGTTTACCTAATTGTCTTATAAAATGTCTTGCAACAACTTATGAAGACCTTCTATGATATTGGTTATGCAGTCAAATTACCACCAGTGCAATACTCCAAGACAATATAAATCTTGCTTGTGACCTGTTGCATGGGTAAAAATCATGGAAGAATATGCAACGTCAAGACCCATATCCTTGATTTTTAGTGTGCCGCTATTGCTATTCACAAAAATGCCAACTCAATTTAAATCCTTGCAAATGAGGCAGAGTTTGTAACTGTGTAAATAATGCAAACCATTTAGAATTTGTCAATAAACAAGGCAACTTGCTATTTGTACTTCAGATTTGTTGCTAAAATCCAAAGAAAAAGCAAGGAGAAAAAGCTAAAGGAATTTTCATGTCCGGAAAAGGAAAACAAACGACAAAGGCGCTGACAACAATCCGAGAAGAAAATGCATTTTCGGGAGCAAATCTCCCACACAAAGCCTATCGGCTTAATTATTGACTGTTTGACAATTAAACAATATCGATAAAATGGTATCCTAATAAAAATGGTGAAAAACATATAGAGATAGTGTTTTAAGAGAATGTGTATGAATATGGTCGTTTTATTTTATTTTGGATTGTCTTTTCTAATGAGGCATAGAAACTTATCAAGCTCATATTTTGGGATTCTTTTGGCTATTCTTTTATCAAGTATTTCTTGTAAACTTTGGTTTACGCAAATACATTTCATAAGGAGATAATTGACAAAAGCGTCTAAATACAACCAAGGGTGTTAATAATGATGTTATTGAAGTTAGATGTCTAAGCATTGTCAAATTAAAATACACACCACTTTATAAACTACAATGTTACAAATTATTTAAATATTTTGTTGGTTGATAGATAATTTTATTGGTTGAGAGGTGAAGGTGATCAAATTGTTTGGTGATGAATATATAACCACATGGAATCACAAATCATAAATGCTCCACAAGTTAAATAGTTGAAACTAATTAATTCAATTCAATCTTAAAGAGGAACAAAGATTAAACCTATACAATACATTCAAATTGGTTATCCTATACAATATGTTCAAATAGGAGTAACAATGTACACAACAAAATCTCCTTAAGATTCAGTCAATTCTATGAAATCATACTCAATATTCAAAGAAGTCTACTATTTCCCATGGGAGCTTATTGATGAGCTACTAAGACTTATTTAAAAAGGGTTTGCATAAGAGCTAAAAGACTATCCATATTTTGAACAAAATCAACAAGATCCACAATTGGTATATTTAAAGTTAAGCTGCGTTAATAGTGCTATAAGAATTTTCCACTAGCAATAACCTAAGATCTAGAGGCCAATTAATAACACAAAAGCAAGAGAGATAAAAGGACAAGAACAAACTGTATTCTTATAAATGAGGCAATATCTGAAGTATAATCAATGAGTACAATGTAGATGTGTCTGCTCATATAGGCAAGACAATAAGAGACCATGAGAAGTAAGAGATAACTTATCATCCACAGAAGGTGGAATCACATGTCCACCAAAGGTGGGTCATCCTCCATTGTGCAATGAAGTATGTGCAACATGTGAAGGATGATAAGGTGATAATGCACTAAAGGTGGAGACAACACATAAATTGGAATATGATAACTACTATCACCACCTAAAGTGGAATTTCTCTTACACCACGGGCAACTAAATGTGAAAATTCCTAAGTGAAAACTACTATGTATGCATTATCCCAAGTAAGCTTAAGTAAAGTGTAATTAGATGAATAATTGATTGTACCAATAACCCCCCTTAAGTGCAACTTAGGGGAATGCAGACTTAAGCTCACAATGCAAGACGACTCCCAACTACAAAGCCATGTTAGATACTCATGAACAATATGCAATGCAATCTCTCACAAAGTGGAGAAAGGGAGTAAGCCAATGGGACAAAAAACTCCCTCAAAAGAGAGATGAATACGTAAAAGAAATCTCAAGGAAGTGTGGAAGACAAAATCCCATGTGAAGAAAAATTCCCATAAGAAAGAAGAAGAGAGACCAAGTAGCCCCCCCTGCAATGTGGAATGTACACCAGTGATAGATATTCCATGTTGGATGTAGAAGATGCTCCATAATCGTAGAACAATGTTTCTCCCCTTAGGAAGAAACAAAACCAAGGGCGTATGAATGAAGTCTCCCCAATCTATAGGAAGAAATATCAAAATGTATGGAGTCTCTGAAAAATGCTTAAGCGTCCTCATGTTGATGTTGAAGGTTTCCCCTTCCACTGCTGAAAAAGACAAGTCATGATCTAATTAGGATGAATGTAGAACATGACCGAAAGACCCTAATGCCTCCTCTGAAGATAAAGAGAGCTCCAAGTGTTGTATATAAGGATCCACAATCACATCAAACTCGAAAGAGTGATCATGTGGAGAATGAACAAGAGGGTCAGAGCATTCCCTCACAACAACTGAAGAATGATCATATTCATCAATGATGTCTCCCAAATCTGCAATGTAGGATTCCACAAACAAACTTGCAATGTCTATTAAGTAGCCATCCCAAGGAATTGTATCTAGAAGAAAATGTATATCCAACTGTACTGAATTGTAGGGAGCTAATACTGAAGTAATGTAAGCATGTGGAAATTGTTGATGTTGTGACCTTGTCCTTTGAGTGTCTGAAGGATCCCCTACAAGAGAAACTGCTGAATCAAGAGTCCATCGAACCCAACGAGGTCTTGTAGAAGAAGATGGAGTATCCTCAACCACAATTGGACCATGCAAAGTTACAAGCCTACGTGTCAGAGTTGAGGTAGAATCATCATCTGAGTCACTGTCATTGCTTTCCACTATGGAGGAAGGATGAGGAGGTGTAGAGGAAAAGATAGGAGAGATTTCCTCATAGTGAACACTCCTCTCAATAAATATCTCACGTATCTCTAGATCCATAAGTCTATACGCCTTAACACCTTTAGGATATCCAAAAAATATGCAAGACTTACTATGAGGTTCCAATGCCTTGCATTTCTATGGAGGTATGCATGCCCAAGATGGACAACCAAAAAATCTAAAGTGTCTCATAACCAATTTTTCTACCACGCCAAGCCAGGGAGTGATACCATCCAAAGTCTTGTGGGGAGCCTAATTTTGGATGTGTGACAAAAATGATAGCTTCTGTTGTAGATATTATATTTCCACAGTCCATAGTGCATCGAGGAGTGCTTCTAGATTCAATTTTGTGTGTTTTATTTGCATCAACATTTCAGATCATACTCAATGGTCCATCATCATGATGAAAGAGCGATGTCAAAAGATAATGGAGAAAATTGCAGACACAAGTAGATAGAAAAGGGGGAAGGGAAAGAATGCACAAAATTAGAAAAACATGGAGAATAAAAATGATAAAATAAGGAGCTAGAAAAAGTAGGAAAGAAGACATAAAAAATAGAAGAAAAGAAAAGAATAAAATCAACAAAAAAGAAAAGAACAAAATCAACAAAAAAGAGAAGAACAAAATCAACAAAAAAGAAAAAAACAAAGTCAAATAATATAAAAATAGCATATATATAAAATACATAAATAACATATATAAATAAATAGTCAAATAATAATATATATAAAATACACAAAAATATAATATAAAATAACATTGTAAAAATAATACAAAAAAAAAAAAATGAAATAAAAAAACAAAGCAAATAATAAGAAATAATATACAATGAAAATATATAAACAATAAGAAAATAAACAAACACAACTAAATATACAAATCAAATCTCCAAACATAAAAAATAAATATATATGAATATAAGGAATTATGTGTGTGTGTGGAGGATATTAAGAACACAACGAAAAAGTAAGAAAAATAAAATAAAGGGATACATGCATACAAATGAGAAGGTATGCATGAAAATTAATGAAAGGAGGCTGAACTAAAAAAAGAGAGAAAATGAAGACAAAAAGGCGAGAGAGAGAGAGAGAGAGAGAGAGAGAGAGAGATTTCTACAAGTTCCAGATCAAACAACAATTGATCATGACAACATTTTAACAACAATATCTTAAATGTGTAAAAGAGAGTGGACAAAATAGCACCAAGAGTGTTACATTCTCTGACGTAAAATTGAATCCATTTCAGACTGCATTCAATGGGCCCATTTTATGTTTTTTGGAAGATATTTTAAATGTTAAAGTTCTTAAAATTTCTAGGCACTATTAATACCTTTGGGCATTATTAATAGCTGGAAGGGAAGCTATTAATAGTGCCTATTAATGTTAAAGTTTTTAAATATTGAGGAAGGGAAGATTGCAATCTTACTCTATTTCTATGGTGAAGGAGATGCAAGGGGCCACACCGTTAATGTAGGATTTGAGAGGCAAATCCATAGAACGCCAAGAATACCTGCATGCAAATAACCTGTTACAGGAGAGAAGCAGAAAGAGGGGAAAAGAAGAACTCAGAAGTTACTCAAAATGTGAGAGATAAATTATAATCCGAGTTCTTCTTTTCCCCTCTTTTTGCTTCTCTCCTGTAACAGGTTATTTGCATGCAGGTATTTTTGGCGTTCTGTGGATTTATCTCTCAAGTCCTACATGGTATCAGAGCTAATAAATTTTTTTTTACAAGGTTCAACCTATAAAAGTGAACAAAACCCTAAAGCCTAAAAAAGCTAGGTTGCACATTAATAATTAATAAAAGAATTAATTATTAATGCACCTAAGAGAAAGCTTAAGCACTAAAGAGTAA
>MU224432.1:350182-362517 GCA_018584345.1 Thuja plicata | reverse complement strand
GAACCTCCACTGTAATAGAACATGATCAGGTAGAGAAGACTTTAAACAAAGCCTGAAGAGCTGATCAATCAAAGATGGAAGAATGCCTCCAAAATAGGAATGAAAGAAGAGTGTCCATATGGTAAATAATCCATCTCACCGAAATGCATAGGTACCAGCCACTGCATCCGCCTAGTACATAGGAACAAATAATGAATACATAGATCACTCCATTGAACCAAGGAAGCATTAGAACCAATAGGAGATACCCCCATAACGCTGAACATGGAGAGGTCTGACAGGAACACTAAAATGCAATGCCAAAAAACAACTGCAAGAAGAAGAATCAGGAACACCAATAGTATAGAAGAGGGTACAAGCACAGGATAAAGGGCGGTATTGAAGTAGAAGAAATGATCTTCTAGACACACTTCATGAGGCTAATGTCGTGGAAGGGACACTCACTTGACAAAGGTGGATGAGCACAAAAGGAAAAACATCATAACCCCCCCATGGCACTTTATAACTGAGTGCGAGTACAAACAAGCACAAGGTGTACAAGATCCCAGATATGCAACTGCAGACACTTTATTTCAGTGCATTTACAAAAGAAAGCTACAGAGAAAGGTGTATACAATGTTCAGAGAAGGAAACGATCCCAGGACCTGAAACATCCAAGATATCTACCAGGATGCCATAAAGAAAAAAAAAGAATACATAGATACTTGGAGCATAATCTGGGTGTGAGACCCATAGAAGAAGAAAGAGGACAGAACCAGCTTTCCGACGCCATGCAGAAGTCAAAAAATGGAGTCCAGAAGAGCAAGATATGGATCCTAGAGTGCAAAATAGAACCTTGAATTTGACAGGAAAAAAAACCTATAAGATGGAAAAATAAAAAAATCTATCCTCTAGAAAGACATCTGTCTCGAAAAGAGCTTTCCAGCGATGTAAGGAAGTTGAAAATTGGCCTCCATTTGCTCTAGATATGAGCAAAAAACCACCGGGAGGTTAAAACAGAAGTGAACCTCATGAAACCTTAGTCAAAATTGGCGAAGCCCTGCTAAACTGGCGATTCCTCCAAAAAAAAGTACTGCCTCTAGATTTCCCACCAAAATGGCAGAAAAAAATATTATTTTTTTTAATGAAAAAAAATAATAAAAAACATAAAAAAACACATGCTTTTTTTTATATAAAAAAAACACAAAAAAAGATATTTTTTATTATTTTTAAAAAAAATATTAAAAAATCTTGGGGCCTATGGTTGTTGACATCAGTGGCATGGAAACCGAGGCATATTTTTGCCTCAAAAAATGTGCCAAGGTCATGCAAGCAAAAAAGAGGGCCTAGATTTCAACTGTGTCCAAATAAGACGTGCCTTATATGAAAATAGGGGTTTTGGGGGTATTCTGGACATAACCCAGATGTCATTTTTTGCTCAAACTACATCAAACAAAAAAATTCTCCCCAAAACTACTAAGATCTGAGACAACCTCTCAGAACACAGATTTAAAGAACAGGGCCAAATCTCTCATGAAGAGAACATGGCCATGAAGATCTGGAGCTCTGATACCATATTGGAGTTGATGAAAACTATCAACCCACAGCTCCCAAGAATCACCTGCATGCAAACCTGTCACAGAAAGAGAGAAGCAAAAAATCTATGGAGGCCAAAAATAACATATCGATGGAAGATGAAACATCTTGTGCAAACGATGGAGAAAAAATCTCAATGCAATAATAGCCTTAATTAATTAATGACCATCGAATTTGAATAATTTACAAAGAGGGCATTCTTATAAAAGAATACCCAAACCCTAAAGGGGAAAATCTAGGTTGCATAATAATAATTAATAAAATAATTAATTATTAAATGCATAAAGTTTAGCTTAAGTAAAAGAGAGATAATAAGTGACTTAATAATTAAATCAATATGATTTAATTAATAAGTGGAATCACTTTATTACTCTAACAGTTAAGGTGGTTCTGGAACTTTTCAATTTATTTAAAATTATGTGGCCAAGAAATGTTAGTATCATCTACATAGCATTTCCACCACTTTGGTTTGAGGGAGAAGGAGAAGAGGGCAAAGTTTTCAAATCCTTCCATGTAAAGGTTTGCTATGATGGGAGAGAGAGAGGGGAACCCATAACTACCCTATCTACCTGCTCATAGAAAAACCCTTGGAAAAAATAAAGTGGATCTAAGGTAGATCTTGACTAGGGAGGCCACTTCATAATTGGTTTTGCATTTTAAAATATCAATGCAGTTAAGAAGGGGGACTTTGGTGAAATGGGAAGCAACATCAAATCTCACAAGAAGGTCATTAATATCAAGCTTTTTGTATTGAATAAAAATATTAAAATGGGTTGAATGTTTGATGAAAGAACCAAAATGGCCAATAAGAGGGGAGATAAATTTGGAAAGGAAATCAACTAGCTTAACTCGAGGAGCCCATGATGTAAAAAATGAGATGAAGCGAAATACAAGGCTTGTAGATTTTTGGACAACCATAGATGCGACAGGTAATTTCTTTGGAGGGAACCAAAGAATCTTTTGTGCTTCTATCAAAATATGAGTTAGAGATGGCAAGCTTGAAGTTTTTGAGAATTATGGGGCAATATTTGGAAGGAATTTTTTTTTATAGCTGGTTGGGTCAGAGAGAAAAGAGATTATTTTGGCTACGCAATGCTTATCTATGAGAACTGTCGCATTTCCATTATCTTCTTTCATAATGAAAATATCATTATTGTTCAACAACTTGTTTAAGACAATGCATTTAGTTTTAGGAATGTTGCTTTTAGGAGGCTTGACATGTCTTCCCAAAAAGATGGACCAAGAGACCTAGCATGAATCATGAAACTAGCCATCTCCTTAAGGGTTCTATTCTTTCTTGCTGCAACACCTTTCTTTCTTGGAATGTAGGAAACTAACTATTGAATATCAATCCCCTCAAGTGTACAAAAGTCCTCAAGTCTAGTGTTCACATATTCCCTTCCATTGTGTGTGCATAGAATCTTGAATTTCTTCCTTGATTGCTTCTCAAAACGAGCCTTGAAGGCTAGAAACTTGTCAAATTCTTCACTCTTGTGACCAAGAAAGTAGACCTATGTGAAGCAAGAATAGTCACCAATGAAAGTGAGTACATAGAGAGCCTTGCTAAATGATGGTACTAGAAAAGGGCCTACTAAATCACTGTGAACCAACTGAGGAACCATTGAAGATCTCTAAGACTTCCCCTTATCAAAATTCTCTTCTAGATGCTTTCCCATGGAACACCTTAAACATACACCATTTGAAAATTTGGTTGGATACAGACCTATGAACATATCCTTGGAGCTAAGTTGTTGAAGATGGCAATAATTGAGATGTCCAATCCGCTCATGCTATAACTTTCTTTCTGATTTGGAATGATTGAGAAAGGTAGTAGAAGGATATTTAGGCATAAAAAGGGAGAATGAGTAAAGCCTTGTGTTTTGATTGGCTTGTCCAACTAAAACTAAATCATCATCCTTAAAGATATTTTACCACAACTAGATCAGATAGGAACTCAACTTTCTTTCCTTCTCCATAGTGAGTGATTTGATATATTGAAATAAGATTGGTGCTCAAGTTAGGAACATAAATGACATCATTAAATGCTCCATTATCCATGTCAACCAAACCTTTTCCTTCAACTTCCAATTGAGTATCATTATCGATGAAGATGTGAGGTACCTTAATAGGATCCAATGGAAAAAACTGCTCCTTTGAAGAACCCATGTGATGAGTAGCACTTGAGTCAAGTATCCATTCTTGTGAAGAGCTTGTTATTTCAACAAATTCTTTCCCTTTTCCTTTTGACTGTGAGGAAGTGGAAGGAGACAAATCCTTATTTTTGTAGATGAATGGAAAATTGAAGTTATTCCTCTTAATTATAATATTTGCGAATTTATCAATTATTTATTAGTGTGGCAATGATGCTCATCATGACCAAATTTATTGCAATATGCACAAGGTGGTTTCTCCTTCCTAAATGAATTTTCCTTCTTGTTGAAAGAGGATGAAGAATTGACTTGTTGTGAGGAGGTTGATTGTGCTCTCTCCTATTGTGGCTTTGGCTTACTGTACTTCTTATTCCTATGAGAATCCTTTCCTTGATTCCCATGATTTTCCACCAAAACTTTGGACCTTTAAGACTTGAGAATCTCCATGCTCATCAAATTTTATTGCTCTAACATCAAAATTTATGTGAAGGCGTCAAATGAAGACATAGTGAATGAAGTATCCACTATCAAGTAATGAGTTTGGAAGCTAGAAATAAATGTTGCATATTATGATGGAAAAATGTCAACAAATTATAAACTAGTTTTGCATCCTTTTTTCCAGTGCCGCAATCCTTGAGTTTCATTCTAAGCTCTGTACCTTTAGTTACATAGTCTTGGATTGTATCAAAACACTTGGGATCCAAATTGTTGATATCATTTTCAAGATGATAATATGTAATGTAATGAAATTGGCCATACAATTGATCAAATTTGTCCCAAGACTCTTTGTTTGTGGTACATTTGTCAATATGGAAAATGAGGTCATCTGATACATACTTTCTCAAAGTTCCAAGAGCCATAGAATTTTTAACAATCTATTCCATTGGAGCATTTGGACCAGCTTTAGGATCAATTGGTGCTTTTATTATTCCATTAACATAGTGAATTAAACATTTTTCGATCATCTTACTCCATACTTTAGTTTTCTGTGATGTATAGTTATGTAGAGTTAAAAGTGGAAATTTAGGAGAAACCATAATACAAAACTGAAAAGAGCATAAGAGACAAAGAAGAAAAATCATACAAGACACTCCCCATTTCACTCAATCAAATAACACCCCCCCACAGATAATGATTTTTGTAGTTTGTATATACTGCGTGTACAATTGCCACTTGCCAAACAAGAGAAAAGTGGACTTTTGATTTTGATAATTAAAAATGCCTTGTGTCTGTATGAACCTAAATAAGCCTTGAAAGTTGCACAAATGAGGATTAGTAAAGTACTGTCACAAAAAATAAGAATTATGAAAAATATGTCCCCAAAAATTAGAAAATGCTCGCACCACTTGAAAGTACACAAAATTCTACCCCATAACCAAAAAAATGCCCAAAAAAGACTTCAAAATGAGAAAGTTATGAGCCTCCAAAGTTGAACTGCAAATAAGAAATCTCAAATGGGGAGGGGCAACAATTATACAAACCCTGTTGTGGTAGTGCTAATGTTAACAATTCATTACATTAAATTTGATGGCTAAATGATCATCACAGACAACCAGAAAACCCCAAAAATGATATCCAAACATGCATCAAAATAAAACCCAAAACTACTATGTGTGAGAATTTAATTAGTCCCTATGTTGACATGAAATTTGCATGCAATCTGGCGATGCCACGTGGCCCACTATTAAATTTCCATGTGGGGATTGGGAATTGGTGTGGTAGGACTACGTGGAAAGACAGTCCGTGAGTCTGAGATCACAATGTATAGGCCTCGTTTGGTTGTAGGAATTAGAAAATGCTGAATTTGGTCAAATGCTGGAAATGGTCAAATCATGGATTTGATATTCTGATTCGGAATATAGTTTGGACCATTTGGTTGACCTGAAATATGAGCGAGAAGATGCATTTCCTTCGTTTGGTTCCACATTTTGAAACTTGAATTGGAATTTGAATATGTTTTTATTTTGAATTGTATAAATTAAAAAAAAAGAATAGTTATAAAGACACAATAACAATGTATTTATTCCATTTAAAATATAACATCTTATTTCCACTTTATCATTAATTATTTGTGGAATTCAAAATTATTTTGTTGTCCATTATTTTCGTTGCTCCTTCCTACTTCCTTCGGAGGAAAAAGTGGTGACTTGCAGGAATCTATATCTGATGCAGATTAAAGACGATCATATCTCACAATAGTGATATTCTCTATATAGCTTTATTATGTGTTATAGCTAGATGAGCTCTGCTATGAACACCATGATTTTTTTGGATATTTTATCCTGCTGTATTTTGTTTTGTTTGGGTTGTGTATGTGCCACAACATCATGATCATACAAAAGCCACAATTTGAAGAAGATACATATAGTGCCTCAACCAGATTAAAGAAAATATGACTGATTCAAACAAGTCTCTCTTCACGTGGCGGTTTGGGAACAAAAACTGGGGCTTTATCTGCAACTTTGAGGGAATTCAGTGTTAGCATAACAATGGTGACAAAGTGCACAAACCCTAATTTGTAACCTAATTTTTGTCTACCTTTCTTTCATTTCCTTTCTACTCTTTAGGCCAGAGCAACAACAACCATGGAAGCAAGGGCCTGCAGAACCGACGTGAAGGATAACATTTTTTTTGTTTCTTTCATTTTTTTTTGAATTTTTTAATGAAAGAGGATCAGGGAGGTTGGAATGACAATTTAATTCTGCTCGACATGATCATAGATCATAAAGCTCAACCCCAATTCTCAGCTCCTGTCCTCCATAATTACAGCTTAGGGCTTTGCAATAATCTCTCTCAAAATAATCTCTCAAGCTTCAAATGTTTGCACGAGGACCTCAAATGCTAATTTGTTTGCATGCGGACTCGAAATGGTTTCAAAATGGAGATTGAAAAATGGGAATTTGGCCCTCAAATTCCAATTCCACCATTTCAAGTGGAAGATGTCTATGCTCATTTTGGGTCAAAATGAGCATAGACATCTCCCTCTTCTAATTTCATTTTGCACTACCAAACTGAGGATTTGACAAAATCAGAATTTTCTTATGCCAATTCCAGGTCAATTCCCGCAACCAAACATGGCCATATTGTGGCGGTAGTGGGAGATTGGGACTTTGTATTAGTTACATATTCACGCATTCTTTGGAAATTTATTTGTTTTTATAAAATAACGTGTGAATTACACACAAATTAGTTATGCCCGGTGGTTTGCTAATGGTTGTGCATAATCAATGGGGGTGGTCGGTCCAGAGCTGGTATGGTATTGTTCAACCTTTTGTATGCTTTACAAATTTGTAACTTTTTAAAATCGCCAAATATCAAAAAATAATTTTTTGAATAAATCGTACATTTGCTAGAAGATCGGGTTGTATGACCTGGTCTACTATTTTTTTTGTCCAATAAACAACTTTTACCTAATATGGGCAAATTTATGGTCAAAATTTATTGAAACAACCTCTGAAACGAAATGGTGAGCTCCAATTTTGGAATAAGACGTTCCTAAAGATATACCTATGTGCCCTCCTTTGCATGCACCAAGGTCTCTCCAAATAGACTACACAATGACACTCTAATAACTCTGATATCACTCAAGAATTTTCCAATAGAAACTCAAACAACCCAAGATCTAGAGGCCAATAAACAACATAAAATAAGAGAAACAAAATGGACAAGAAAAAAGTATATTCTTATCAATGATGAAATAACTAAAGTACAATCACTGTGTATAATGTAGACGTGCCTACTTATATAGACAAGTTAATAAGAGCACATGACAAATTGGATATAACTTATTACCCAGCCAAGGTGGAATCACATGTCCACCAAGGGTGGATCATCCTCGATTGTGCAATGAATTATGTGCAACATGTGAATGCTGATAAGGTGATAAGTGCACTAAAGGTCAGGACAACACATAAAGTGGAATGTGATAACTACTATCACCACCCAAAGTGGAATTTATCCTACACCATGTGCAACTAAATGTGCAAACTCCTAAGTGTAAACTGCTATGTATGCATTATCCTAAGTAAGCCTAAGTAAAGTGCAATTAGATGAACAATTAATTACACCAATAATTATAACTTATAAGAAACTATTCCACTATAAGACTATATTAACTACAAACCCGACTTTCAAAATGAAACATGTCATAACCTCTTCCTTCTAATACTTAAGAAAACTTAATTATTAATTAGATGAAAACATAATTAATTTTTGAAATAACAAGTTAACAAAAATTGATGATTAAAATTAAAAAATAAGACATAAAAATAATATTATAAAGATTATTCAAAAACAAATAAATAAAATGAACTAAAATAGAGTTGTAATCAAACAAACTTAATTATAAATATAAAGTGAATAAATTCAAATGATTTTCTATTTAAATTAGTTTTAAAATTAATATTATTTTAATTTTATATAATATCTTACAGAATATTATAAAATTATTTTAGAAATATTTTGAATTAAATATTAAAAACAAAATAAAAAATAATATTTACTTAATTATGTTTTATTATTTAATTATTTAATTAAAAATAATAAAATAATTAGAAGAAAATATTAAAAAATTATAATAAAAGGAGTCTCAAAGAAGAAACCAAAATATAAAATGCATAGGTGAAGAACAAGAATTATTCAAAATGAAGAGGAATAATGTTTTTGATTAAGGTAAAACATGTTTTGAAGGGGCTCCAAAACCATGTACAGGTATATTTAACCCTTAAACGAACAACTATGATAGATAGAACACAACCAATTAGTAGCCCTACAAACAAATTACAAGCAACAACCTATAAGGGAGTCTGGACATACAAATCTCAAGTTGCAACATAAATAGGTCAAAGCCCTTAAACTCAATACATAGGGCTTTTGCAGGCTCCCTTAACCTTGACCATGACCCAAGGGTTTTCCATGCTTCCTTATCCTGAACAATATGTTTTAACAAGGCTCCCATAACTTTCACTTCCAAAAACTTAGAGAAAAATATATAAATATTTTTGGAAAAGAATAAACCTCCCAAGCAACGAAGCACAAGAGGATGAACATGGGGTTTTGGAAGGTTCCCTAAACCTTTAAATTTGGTTTTAAAATGACTCCCAAGACCAATATCTTACAACAAACTAAAAAGACTCCCCAAAAATAACTTCTCACTTCTCATACAAAACTCCTCTCCACCTCGATAGGAACATCAGAGGAAGAAACCACTAGAAAGAAGAGCTCCACATGATTCAAGCCCGCTTTTGAGAAACCAAATTAAGACAAGAAAACCCCCGTAAAAAAGATTCTAGCCTCTCCCGCTAGGAAAATATCCACCTCCATAGGGGATGCCACTAGGGATAACTTTATGAAACCCACCTCCCCCTCCCCCCAACCCAAAAGTAGCAAAATATCGGTGAACTTATCATTTTTTTTTTGTAGGAATCACATGTAAGTATACAATTTTTTTTTTGTTTCACATGAAAATGTAATATTAATGTGGTTGGAGAATCATTTACAATCACCTAAAATTTGTGGAAAGTGTTTGCAAATAATATTATTCCATGTATAAGATAAAAATAATATTGTTGGCAATTTTGCCTTATATTCAAATAAGTGTAACATTTTTCTAGTGATTCAAATCCATTTTAGGATGAAAATATGTGTTTTTGGTGATTTACGCTACATAAAAAACAAATGTAATGATTTTTACCAGTGATTTAGATACTTTTTAAGATGAAAATAATTTTTTTGGCAATTTACGCTACATATAAAACAAATGAAATCATTTTTTTTGGTGAAATATTATTAATATTGAAAATTATAAAGTTTTTATTAGAAAAATATGCTTTGATATTAAACAAATAGAAAAAATTTACACATGAATTTTTTTGTTTATTTGGTAAACATGTTTATTTTATTAATAATTAAGTAATTACATACTAAAAAGAAACATTGTCTAAGTTTGCCCACCAAAAACAATCTCCATATCTAAGAGACCCACTAAAACATGGCACCCAATTCCAATCACCTTGAGGGGGAACAAACCAAAGGAGCCAAACATATATACTCTCATAATATACGTGCCTTCAAGTGTAGATTTCATGAATATATTTGTAGTACAAAAAAATCATCTATACACACAGGTGAAATAATAAAAGGCATCACACAAAAAAACACCAAAGGATCAAGTCATGAACCATGATCTAGAGCTAGAAAAATGGAAAACAAAATTCACCAAAATCCTAACCAAGAATATTGTCACCACCTATAGGTGTGACCAAGTCCAATTAATTGATCATGTTTTTACTTCTAACTGTACATCCTCTTCATCTTGTAATCTCTTGCATATCCACTTGGTTCTCCACAATCAGAGACTCTAAAATTCTTTGAGTGGTGACTCTTCTCACTTATTTATCCTAATGCACACCCCAAAGGAGGAAGGGTTAGAGAGGAGGAGTAAACTTTTCCACGTGAATCCACATCCCTCGGGCACCACAAACCCTTTACTCGGTTTTTATTTGTAAAAGAGAGACTCCCATCATTCCACTCTTCTTATACATACTCCAACATAAGTTTGGTGGTGTCCTCCCTAGATCCAAGTTCGAGACACCATGTCATGAATAGAGAAGAGATTTCCACATTGGTGCGGTAATGATATTTAACGTCTAAGAAATTGTCACGTAGGATGATTCGATTTGTAGAATGAAATCCTAGTCTTCAAGGAGGAAGATTTTATGTACTCTCTCCAAGGAAATTCTTCCCAAGAAATCCTTTATCTAATTTTTAAATTTAAGGGAGAAGTTGGCCTGCATCTCATTGCCAAACCACCACACCAAAAACCTTGCATTGTCTTGCTCAACTTGTGAAAGACAAAAGGCATTATCATCACTTAATATATGATAGAGGTAGGTGATTTTATCTTTAGGAATGAGAACCATTCCTCTTACATGCACCACCTAGATGATCATAAATGTAAATATAGAGCCATCATTCCAAAGCCCTTGAAATAGAGGTTGTACCATCTACACTAGTTGTCTGCCCACCCCTACTCTTGTGAGTCACTGATAAATTTAGCCAAAGTGACAACATCAATGTCTCTAGTCAAATCAACTTCCAAGATTTTTTTCTTATAATAATATAGTTTAATGCACTAAAAATGAAGCATAAAAAATATTTCTTCAACTTCATGCATTTGTGAGTTTATATTTTTGTTTATAAAGTTTCAAACAATAAATAGTAAACTAATTGTCGAAATGATAATTGGAGCATCTAGTATTTTATTACATTTTCTTGATATTTACAAGGTATAGAGTGGTTGTGTCTCCTAGGATATTACCCATAGATTCAAAATTTTAAAAATAAAACAAATGACAAAACAATAACAGATTCAAAGAGACTGATAAATTATGAGAGTGAGCATTAACCAAAAGACAGTGAGAAAGAGATACACAAAGGATATTAAAAAATGTAATTAATGTCCTTCTAAAAAAATGTGAGGAAATAATTCCTCAATCCATGTTGTTTTGTTGATGGGATCAAGCACAAATAGCCTCTTTATGAATCAACACACCTTACACAGTCTACTACAATGCATAGTCAAGGTATTTTTCAAAAATCTCCTAAGTGTTAATCTCTAAGTTCTATTGATGATTAGTGCCCAACACTTAGTCATTTCATTAGGCAGTTTTAGTTGGCTATCACTGTGGTCGAGCTAAAACTATGCAAGGCCGAGCAATTTTCAGTTTGCCTAATTACATTGCCGAGCTGAGTTACATTGCCAAGCCGAGTAGAGACAGTCAAGTGCCGAGCAGAACAATTTTTGTATATCTGTCAGGAATGATACAAACTTCAAGGATAAGTGATCTGGTCGACGTGTATAAGCTTTTTGGGCTAACTAATGTATACATTTAATATTCTTATATGAAGTTAATTATGCATTTAATTGTTTTATCCTATGCATGACTCATTGTAAGAATTAATTATAATACCATCATGGTATGGGTATTGGATCTTGATCGTTGATCTAGATCTCACTGTTAGATCTGTACAGATATATTAGATTGCTTCGAAACCCTATTGTGTGTGTGCAAGAGGCAAAAGAGTAAGTGTTGAAGTGACTGCATTTTGAAGTGAAATGCACAGAGGGTTATTTTGTTCAGAAGCAGAGATCAAGCAGAGCATAACACAGTGAACAACAGAGTAAAGATATATCAGATTATAAGATCAGAAGAGATACTGAAAAGAGGAGATCCGTCATCAGCATTAGAGTGCATATCGAAGGATCAATACTTGAGACTTTTTAATCATTGTATCAGGTGAAAATCTCTTAACAAAGAGGTTTTATCAGGCCTTTATTTATCTCTTAACAGAGTGCTTGCTTCATTGTAAGTTTAAATCCTTTAACAAGGTAGATTGTAATGATCTGAAGCTTTTAACAGAGTAGACCTCTAATAGGGTAGATTACATTTTATAATCAAACATTGTAACCTTAATAGGTACATTTTATTACTGCAGTAGTGGAGAATTTTGTGGGTGTCATCCCCACCCCAGTTTTACCTATTTGGGTTTCTGGGTTACCAAGTTATTGTGTTATGTGTTATTTATTTCATGGTGTGGATGCTATCTGAG
>MU224432.1:306014-349503 GCA_018584345.1 Thuja plicata | reverse complement strand
TCAATTGAAAGATGAATTGAGATCTGAGAAAGAAATCAATAATAGAGTGAATGACCCAAGTGCAGCTATGAGCTACTTTGAACAACTGGTGGAAGCATCAAGAAGACCTAAAGATTCTTCTGGATTATGTCACACTGAACAACATACAACCACTGAAAATGGAGGATCATCAAAGACAGGTGAAAGAAAGAATGAAAATTTGATAAAAAAGAAACCTATTTGTCACCACTGTGGAAAAATAGGTCATACAACAAACATATGCCGAAGAAAAAATGGTAAGTCCAATCCTAAAACTAACTTTAATTGTTATTGCTTTAACTATAATAAGTTTGGACATCAAGCACATGAATGTAAGGCAAAGGCAAGAAAAACACCTAGACTCAATGGTAATTGCTATAATTGTCACAAATATGGTCATAGAGCACAAGATTGCAGATCCAAAGGTAAAAAGCAATGGACATCAAAGGTACAAGAGAAATCACCAAGAAAAGGCAATACTCACAATTGGGATTACAATACATGGCATAGTTTTCATTACTATGGTGAGTACGGACATGTTCCAGAAAACTGCATAAGGACACATTTTAGAGGTAAGTCCAAAAGTTGGATGAATGGAAGCTTAGTTTGTCATAGTTGTCTGAAAATTGGTCATACAAGGAAAGATTACAAGACTAGAGTACCAGCTCCTACTATTGAGCAAATTAGGGAACAGATGAACAAGACATGGGTTAAGAAGTCTGAACCATGCAGTAGTGAAGCTAATGAAGCCAAGGTCACCAATCCAATGGATTAGGTGATCACATCATCTCCAACTAAGAGAAAGAGGTATGTAAGGAACTGTATTTAAAATTCTTATCTTACATCAGTTCCTAACATGAAATGTACAGAAAGTCCATATTTGCATATGTTAAGATGCACCAGGACATATTTTTGAAGACAAATGCCAAGATGAGTCAATTGCACTATAGGTGCCGAGCATCTATCATGGACACTAAGGCTGAGTTCTTTAGTGAGTGCCGAGTTTTGTTGGCCGAGTAAAATTCTATGAAGGCTGAGTGTAGTAAGTTGAGTGGGATGCATGTTGTATGAAGGCCGAGGATAGATAGATTGCACTAACTCAACGGGAAAAACATTCAATGCTCACCTACCCTTGACCTTTCATAGCTTAAAAAGGATGAACAATCGACACTTCATTTTTACCTTATGATTTTACTATTTACGGAGCGATTGAAGCAATTTATAGAATTGATCTCAATAGATCTAGGAACAAAGATTTCATCAGTGTGCCATCGAAAATCTTAAAGTGAATAGTAAATAGAGAATAGTGCGAAGCATCACTTGCTGAGGTATTCTGTTTTCCATCTCTCAAACCCTAAATTTTAGAATTATGGCTGTAAGTTCTTCCGCACCAGCCAAGAGTATGGAGGAAGAACAAGAACAAATTTAGTTGATTTAGAGTGATGAATGTGAATCTATCAACTTTCAAGCCATCCCTGAAAGTGTGATACAAAGTGATTTAATGGGAGCCCTCTCATCCATTCCTCCCAAGGTACTTATGCTTTATGATGTTCGACCATGTTATATGGTTAATATTGGAGAAGTAGGTGATAATGAATTAAGGAAATCCTACATCAAACTATGTGTAAATGGAGTTCTGACGGCAGAATTCAAACACTTAGCTAAAAAAGGGTTTACTCGTGCCCTAGATTTTCCCCAAGGTTTCAAAGATGAATGGATCAAGGTTATCCTAAGCCAAGTTCATGACATGAGCATGTGGCTAGACAATGGACCAGTCAAGATCACCAAAAGCATGATTCATCAAGTGACTGGATATCCTGTAGTGAAAGGAAAGCGGACCATGATGGATAACAACAAAGAAGAAATTACATTGAACACTGGAGTAGTATGGAATAATAGAGGTATGACTATCTCTACAATTACTGACCTAGAACTTAATTTTGGAGTAAGGGTAATTGCAGACAAGTTCTATCAATCCAGCAGATTGGATAGTGTTCCCTGCACAACAGTTGATCAGGCATGGAAAATTGTGAAGAAGAATCACACATATGATCTTGCCGAGCTACAACAGACACAATTAGCCGAGAACCTTGCATCAATTAGGAATGCTAAGAGCTCATCATGTAAGTTTTGGTTCTTTACTAGTTTGTATATTCTTCTACATTTAGGATACATTTCCTACTCTAGGAAATATTGTTTGGAAAAAGGATAGGCCCATAACAGTCCAGATCAGTGAATGTATAGAGAAACTAGGGAGAAATTTCAATAGCATTATGGGTAGCTATTTTGTAGAATTCAAGAAGAGAATGAGATTAAGGACTAGGATTCCTAAGTTACTAGTGGAGAAGCATTATGAGGAAATATGTTTCCTAGTTGATACAGATAACACTTATATCAAGGCAGTGACTCTTAGAATAGCATGTTTATAGCCATTTCCATATGAGATTAATGTTGATGAAGCATCAACCACCATCACTGCACTCTTAGCCGAGGCAATTGACACCACAACAGAGAGATTTGGAAACTTTGATGAAGCTAAGGCTAAGATCTCTAGAAGTTTGAATGAAGGAACTATGGAGAGAAAAAGAAAGAAGATAGTGAAAAATCTGCAGAAAATGGTTGGCTTGGGTAGTGATGAAGAACCTGAGGATACACCTCTAGATCTGACCACTAGACAAGGTGATGATAGTTCTGCTGAGGAGGAAGTCAGTGCATCAGAAGAAGTTACAAAGAAAGCTAAGGGAAAGAATCCATCAATTGTCATAGTAACCAAGCCTAGTCGAGAAAAACCCAAAGCTACACCTCCTATAGATAATCATCCAAGGACAAGAGAATCTACTGTCACTTCCCCAATAGAAGTGCAAATAGAAGTGTATGGTAAGAGAAACATTGCAGAGAGTAGTTCTGGTAAGGAAGCAAAGGTTGCTCCTAAGGTTGAGCCGAGTGAACCAGCAAAGAGACCAAGAAGGAAATTAAATTTGAGACCAGATAGTGATGAGGAGTTGACAAAAACTGATGAACCCAGAAACATACCTAAATCTCAATTCAAGAAACCAGCAAGCATTGATGAGGTATGTTATACTTTAAGGAATTTAGTAGGGCTAGCAACATTCAAGTTCATCAAATATGACAAGTTGAAAACAATAGATAGGCACAAAGTTCAGGGAGCACTCTTGGACATGATGAGTACCTTCAAATTGACTCCTACAGAGATGGGAAATCATGTGCCTGATGAACTATATGAATTTCTGTCCAGAAAATGGGAATTTGCACTTGCCACTGAAAGACAGATCAGGGAAGGAACCCTAGCCACAATAATACCTGACTTAACCTCTAAACAAAGAGTCAAATTTATTGAGGAATACAAGAATAGGTTTGTGCCAAAACTCAGAGGCTATGCTGTTCTGAAGAACGACATAGAAGGTGTAGTACAACAAAGCACAAGGATATAGAAAGAGATTTTTAGACTGATCATTCCAAAAGACAAGAAATATGGTGAAGGGACATCCGAGCCTAAGGCACAAGAAGTTGAAGAAAAGACTACCCCTGAACCACAGATAATTAAAGATCAAATTGCAGAAGAAAAGGACATGACCAAAGATGCATTAGATGCAACAAACTCTGTTGATTTGACTGTAGAAAGTCCTTTGGATTATATAGTTGATGATCCAAGCAACGTGAATGTCGAGGAACAACAAATGCCGAGTGGAAAAGACACTGAATCGCCTATTAAGGCAACTGATATAGAAGAAGGAAAGACTGCAACGTCTGAGGAAATAATTGGAGTTATTAGTGATCAGAAAGGTGAAGAGCAACAACAAGTAAATGAACAAGAGGTAAATTCACAAGATCCACCTATTTTAGAAGTTGTGAAGATATTTTTAGATAGTGGAGTATCAACAACAGATGTTGTTGATAAGCCTAAAGAAGAAGAGGCAACACAAGTGTTGGTTGAGCTACCACTCTCTACATCATCCACTCCCATAATTCCTAAAATCGGTGGTATGCCAAATCCATAGACTATATTGATAGAATTGAAGGAAGCATTAGATGTTGACACTGTCAAAGGGAAAGATATTATGCTGCCGAGAATAAGTTCTCCAGAAATGAAGAAGAAGAAGAAGATCTTGAAGAAGAATTCATATATTTTAGATGTAACACTAGATGAAGTCATTGTGATTCCACAATGGGATCCCAATGAGTTATCTTTTAAACAAATTGGGACTCTTCAAGAGTTACTTAAGAGGAAGAAGAGATAGGAAGAATTGAAGATAGAACAAAAGCAAAAGTAGGTGTTGCATGACATCAAAGACATATTTGCAAAGGCTTTTGACTTAGAGGATGAAATGCCTCAAGCTCCAATCATAGATCAACTAGTCACCATTGTACATAAAGTAACAGTTGAGGACATAGACAACAATGAGAAGCTTCTACAATGGCCCCAGAGAAGATTTGAGAGTAAAGTTCTAGAGAAGATCTCAGAAGAGATAGCAACAAAACATGTTGAACTTTCTATTTTTGTAGAGACCTTAGAGAAAGTTACAGCCAATGTTTATTCTTTGTATAAGAAATTATGTGATGTTGAATTTTTCACAAAGGATAATTTACATCTTGTTGAGAAGCTACAGTTAGATTTGAGATCAACTGGTGCTACTTTAGGTAAAGATACTACATCTAGTTCTTTACATTTTAATAAGTTGATTAATGCACAAAGGAGAATAGCCGAGCTTATGGATGAAGATGGTCGAATAAGGGCCAAGTTGATAATCATTCAGACAAGCTTGTTGCCTCATTTGGAAGTAATACAGAAGGAACTCTCAAAAGCTAAAGAGTTATCACAAAGCAGTGCAAATCTATCGATTGCAGAGATTTTAGTGAGCCTAGCTACCGAGCTAGAAATAAAACTGGAAGTTATGAAGGTTGCAAAGGAAAGCTGGGATACAACATTTGAATCCACCCTACAGCTTCATAAACAGTTTTTGGATAAGTACCACTTAACTCCACCAGCAATCAGTGACAAAAACAAGGGGGAAGTTAGTACTACAAAAGGAGGAAGTTAGTAAGGAGTTATGAAAGGATACATAAGTACAACAAAGGTACACTTGTATAAATTTTTTGAAGGCATTGCAAAATTTTTGTATAAGTATATTCCTAGGGGGAGTAATTAGCGTACTTAGGAAATATTTTGATGAAATGTACAGAAGTAATAATAAGTTTTTTTGCCTCTAATATAAAAGGGGGAGATTGTTAATCTCTAAGTTCTGTTGATGATTAGTGCCCAACACTTAGTCATTTCATTAGGCAGTTTTAGTTGGCTATCACTGTGGTTGAGCTAAAACTATGTAAGGCCGAGCAGTTTTCAGTTTGCCTAGTTACATTGCTGAGCCGAGTAGAGACAGTCAAGTGCCTAGCAGAATTTTTTTTGTATATCTATCAGGAATGATACAAACTTCAAGGATAAGTGATCCGACAGACTTGTATAAGCTTTCTGGGATGACTAATGTATACATTTAATATTCTTATACGGAGGTAATTATGCATTTAATTGTTTTATCCTATGCATGACTCATTGTAAGCATTAATTGTAATACCATCATGGTATGGGTATTGGATCTTGATCGTTGATCTAGATATCACTGTCAGATCTGTACAGATATATTAGATTGCTTCAAAATCCTATTGTGTATGTGCAAGAGGCAGAAGAGTAAGTGTTGAAGTGACTGCATTTTGAAGTGAAATGCACAGAGGGTTATTTTGTTCAGAAGTAGATATCAAGCAGAGCATAACACAGTGAACAACAGAGTAAAGATATATCAGATTATAAGATCAGAAGAGGTACTGAAAAGAGGAGATCCGTCATCAACATCAGAGTGCATATCGAAGGATCAATACTTGAAACTTTTTAATCATTGTATCAGGTGAAAATCTCTTAACAGAGTGGTTTTAGTAGGCCTTTATTTATCTCTTAACAAAGTGCTTACTTCATTGTAAGTTTAAATCCTTTAAAAAGGTAGATTGTAATGATCTGAAGCTTTTAACAGAGTAGACCTCTAACAGGGTAGATTACATTTTGTAATCAAACATTGTAACCTTAATAGGTACACTTTATTACTGCAGTAGTGGAGAATTTTTTGGGTGTCATCCCCACCCCAGTTTTACCTATTTGGGTTTCTGGGTTACCAAGTTATTGTGTTATGTGTTATTTATTTCATGGTGTGGATGCTATCTGAGATTACATTAGATTCATTTATGTATGAATGTGGATCAGTTTGTTTTAAGTGTTTAATTTTGAAGATCTGATTCACCCCCCCGCTCTCAGTATCTTGCTTTCCCATTATTGTATTTCCAACACTAAGAACCAATTCCAGTGCACTGGACCCTGGGTCTCAAGTATATTTCAATATCTTGGGGTAAAGGCACTCCAAATCCAAGCCGGTCCACCTCCACTACATTGTCTAGGCCACCTAAGAAGTCCTCTTTTATCATTAGGTCGCTCAATCATAACACAAATCTTGTCATCTCAAAAGTCAAGGAGAGGCACTACAAAGAAAGATGAGACATCTATGTTAACTCTATATATCTAATTTTAGAAACCATAAAATTATCCCCAATGATCCATTTTACTGGTGTTATGACCAAGCTTATGTCAGTTATAAACATTCATCTAAGACATATGTGTGATATTCTTCCTAAGAATACAATTTGCCTCAAATTTATTGGCAAACTTACGAGCGTGTCTATGAATAAATGATTTGTGAGATACAAAAATAAAAATATATCTATTTTAACTTGATTTAGAATATGAAATATTGATACTTTAAAGAAAAAAACCATTAAGCTGAAATGAGTATAATCAATTACAAAATATTTTCTTGCAATAGTTCAACTTCTTTGATTTAGTAAATTTGTACAAATCAAACTAAAGGGTATTAAATTCAAAATGTTTAAACTTTAACCCATAGTAAGCTAGCGACGAGGACCACTAATTTGCACAATTTGGCATAAATGACTTGAGGTTAAGCACATCAAATATCAATCAAATTACTTAATCCAGGTAGGTGTCAACTTTCTATGGTATCATGCAAGGATTTCATTTTGCAACTTTATGGAAGTAGTCAAGGAACCAATACCACCTTTAGAGTAGTGATATTGCAAAATTAGTTTATGTGAATTCTATTTAATTGATGTAAACTAGAAAATTTTATTTTATTTGACTGGTGTATTTATTGCTACATAATGCAGAAACATGTCCCTATTTTGCAATTTCACATCTTTGTGAAACAAGCCTCCAAGGATAGCTCACGATTGGCCAATCATTAGACAAGTTAGTGTAAATAATTCCTTTTACTAGAGAAATATGGTGGTGAGTAGTTAATTCCTTGTCAATATTGGTTTAATCATCTTATCACATTGATTTTGTGGTTTTACAAGATCAAATTACCTACAAAGGTGCATCCCACAAACCAACAAAATGGGACCCACTTTAGGAACTTGTTTAAAATGTCAATTGTCACATGGTGTGACCATGCTAGCACGTAACATGCCATTTTATCCAACCACTCAAAAAGGATTCACATTTCACAAAATGAGAGGTGGGCCCAAGTTCGATAAGCTTAAATGTATGGCTACACTAAAGAGATATGCATTGTTAGAAGATTAATATCAATGATGTATGTTCAAATTTGGGGCGAATGTCTAACAAAATTAATTCCTTCAAAAAGTCACTAGAATCAAGTCAAGTGTCACATTTGTACTGTCTGATGTATGTGCTAGTATTATGTTTTAATATTCTAAAACCATTTGGGCATAAATCACAAAAACAAGAAACTTCCTCTTCCAACAAATACTCCAAGTTGGTGGAAGAGTTAATTAAAGAATCAAACGGTTGGTAAGGAAAAAAAAAAAGGAAATTCCCTTTTTTGTTTGTGAGACGTGGCAACTATACCATCCTAAAAAGTTAGCATCTATAATTAGATGCTCATTTTATCCTAATTTTAGTATTTATGGGTTCCCACATTGATTTTATGCTCTCCTAAAGCTCATTGCACCTTCAAATTAATATTATAAGTCGTGTACTAATTAAATTTATTTAAAAATCAAGGTAATCCCTTATGAATATGTGTGATCCTTTATTATTTCTCATCTTTAATCATTTATTATCCTACATGAGACCTATGATACCATTTATGGCATTCATATTTTCTCCCGATCTTAGAACTAGCTATACCTTGTTTTATGACATCGTCTCATTGCCTGAGACCCATGATCCCATTTTGGGCCCTGATTAGTGGGTAAAAATGTTTCAAACATCCTATACCTGGGTGTAGGGCATTTCAAACATCCTATACCCCGTGGTTTGTGCTCAGATTTGAATCGGGGACCTATCTTGTGATTTTAGTAGAGGATTAGGACTTACAGTCAACCTGGTTAAATTTTAACCTCCAAGATGTTGTGAGAGGTATACTAACACCCTATCTCTCCTCATTTTAACAACCAAAATGATCAAGAATAAATCAAGCAATTGGAGTTCAAGCACTCTTCTACAGGGATAACTTTAAGAAACCCCCTCCTAGGAAAAAGTGTAAAATCCTGGCGAATCACACATTAATTTAGGGGAAAATTTTTCTTGATGATGGCAAATTTTTTTTCCAAATTAGGAAAATAATATAAAGGCGAAGGTGATTTTTTCCCTGCCCAATGAAAATTCCATAAAATCATGGTGAATAATACATTAATGTGGGGAAAATATATATTGTGTGAGGCAAATTTTTTCTTTTGAAGTAAATACATTATAATATATGAGGCGAATGATTTTTTGTTGAAGGGAAAAAAAATATTTGTGCTGGTGAATTTTATGTGCCTTTTGAAAAAATATATATATTTTTGGCTAATCTATCGTTAAGTATGCGAAAAATAAATATTTTATTGGTGATTTTCAAAAGATGAGACTTGTTAATGCGTCATGTGGGCCAACGCCAACTAATATAACTTGTTTGCAGATTAAACATATATTGGTATCCATAAGCACAAAAATTTACATCGACACACAACCCAACAGTAACATCCATCATTTTATAATGTTAAATGTATTATTTGAGACCGTTTGATGATCCTAGATGAATGGCTAAAGTTTAATTAATCTGCACCATAACTATTATTAATTAATGCAACATCACGTAATGACATCATTATTTACACGTATCAACTTATCAAGTCCTACATCTGTTTAGGTGGATGGTTGATAATGGTATCACAGTTGTCGTTAATAAAAGAAATGTTTTATCATTGACACTAAATCTGGCTATTTCTAATTTCACACACTCGTACTTTTAATATGAACGAATATGCTTTTAATATGAAAATTTATAGAATTTTGAAGGACAAATAAATTAATTAGGTTAGAGAAAGAATTAAGGGCTATTTATAGATGATCTACGCTTCCTTCTTCTTCAATTCTCCTTTGGTTTGGGTCTGCCTTTGCTAGTGCTTGAAAGATTGCGTCTGGTTTTGGTTTTTAGGTTGTATTAGTACAATTTCAAATATTGTGGTAGTTGTTTTTTGAAGATGGACACTCCTATCCATTTGATAAGCACATCTACGGAGGAACAGAAAGCCTTTTTGGGCTCGGTCTCAAACCAAACCCTTGAGTCAGTTTGCAAGGAGTTTGGAGCCTTCAAAAATGAGGTTGCGAGGATGGTGCTGGGCCGTCAATTTTTGGAAAATGTTGATAGGTACCGAGTTAACACAGACATTATCTCCCATTTTTTGGCATCTCTTTTGGACCTCGGGGCAGAGAAGGTGGATATGCTCCTTCTATTAAGGAAGCTATTCAAACATGAATTCATGGGTGACGTTGAGGTTGCTGTTTATGCAAAATTAGGGGTGGGGATCCCTTGGGCAAGTGATATATGCAAGCTTTTTAAGTCAGACGAAGATGTGGCCATTCAACCTTTTCTTTTGAACCTGGATGTTCAGCAATTGATGTGCCATAGGAAATGGGCACAAATTGGTAGGGATTTTCTTTGCAAATGGTTTCTGTTGGATGACTTGGTGGACTACAGATGGTTGTATGAATTCATAGAGCTTGTTGTCTGTGTAAATTTCTACTTAGATGAAGGGGAAAATCCTTAGTGTTGTGTCCCTATGGCCTACGCCTAAAAATTTTGAAATTTTCACTATAGTAGGTTTTGTCTTTAAAGTTTTGTAAGGACTTCAAGTGAAATTGTCAAAGTCTCCAAGTCTAAAATTTTGAATATTGTAAATTTATAGAAAATATTAATGAAAAGTTTGCAACTTCATTTCAGTTTTTTTTTATGGATTTAATTGTAAAATATGTATGTGTGAGTCATGACATGTGATTTTATAATTTGTGAAATGGAAAATGAACCAAACAAACGTTAAATTGTTAATGTATGAAAACATGTTATTTATATAACAGTAATATAACTTAACTTTTGCATGTATCATATCACATGTGTGACTGTGCGACTGCCAAATTGTGAAATTTTAAAGTAGTTATTCTTTAAAATTTAAAGTAAAACTAAAATTTAAAATTAGCAAATGCCAAATGGCAATACATAAAACATCTAATAATTACAATTTCTGGACTACCAGTCACATTGAGTTAATATCGCCTCTTTGGTAGCAGATTTGTCTGCCATCACTGGAAACTACAAGTGGTATGTACATTTGCCAATTGCACGTGGTATGTACATTGTACTATCAACTATGAGCATTGATACCATCGACATGTACCTTAAACCTGTTTATTTAGAACCCTAATTTGTAAACATATTATTTGAGACCGTTGATTGATGTAGATCAATGGCTAGAGTTTTATCTCAGGCACAATTTCTTGAAATGAATGTCTTTTTAGAGTGGAAGTGACATTCTTTAGCCATCAGGCAATTCACATGGTTTCCAAAATTGTACTAGTACAAAGTGTAGTTATTAGTATAGTGACCACTGACTATATTAGTAATTTCCCACACTCCTACATTAATACATTAATGGGAATGATTTACCTAACGATATGGAAGATATGAATGAACAAAGGGCTATTAATAGACATTCTTTCTTGCTTCTTCATCAATTTTAATTTTCTTTTTCCTTTCAGCCTCGACCCTCGAATTTCAATTTTCTGTGTAGTTTGAAGATTTAGGTTTTAAGTTTAGGCAGAGATGGACACACCAATTAGGTTGAGAAAAACATCCATTGATGATAAAAATCCCTTTTTGGGCAGGATACCAGATGAAGTACTCACTTCCATTTGCAAGGAAGTGGGTTCTTTCATTAATAATGATGTGTTGATGGTGCTCGTCCATGAGTTCATTCACAATGAGAAGAGATACCGCGTCAGCATGAACATCACATCCCGCTTCCTGGCGTCTCTTCTCGACCTCAGAGGAGAGAAGGTAGACATGCTTATGCTGCTATGAAATGTTTTCAAGGATCAATTTCTGGTGGATGACATCCAAGTCATTGTCTTCGTAGAACCGGGTTGGGTATCCCTTGGGCTGATGAAATTGAAAAGATTATCTAGCGAGGCAGCAACATGGAAAGGAAACACTTCCTACTGAACCTTATTGAAAGGCAGCTGACTCGACACCAGAAGTGGGCACAGCTGGGGAGGGAATTCCTATGGAAGTGGTTTCACCTCGATGAATTTGAGGAGACGGACTACAACTGGCTCGATGAATTCGGGGAGATTATCCTTAGCAGACAATTCTTCTCAAATAGGGATGGAGATGAAGACCATTAGTGTTTATGTTCTTGAAATGGGTTTCCGCATTTCATTTTATTTTTTTGTTTTTTCTTATATGATCAACCAGTGCCCTTGTGACAACAAATTTTGTAACTGTTTGGATAATTCCCTTTTTGTGGGAACATACTTCCCATTTTGTAGGTGTTTACGGTGTGACTATAGTCTAAAGTTAACTGTTAAACTCTATAATTATAAAGTATATTATAATATTAGTGATGTAATTTTTCAAAATAATTAATGAAAATTTTTCTGTTTGACTCTTAATAATTATTGTAATTTTTCTATCTTCCTCCAGAAATGAGACTCGTATCAGTGTGTGAGATAATAGATTGTCTACGTAAACATTTTTTAATTGCAATTTTGTAAAGAAATATGAAGACTTCATATTGTTTAATTGCAAATTTGTAAAGATATCTAAAGACCTTAGACCTTATACTTTAGTTTTGATAAATAATAAATAATAAATTATATGCCCATTCACATTGCCAAATTGATGTGTGAATCTGTGATATCATATAATATATATTATGAGCCAAAAAAAAGCCAAATCAATGTGTGATAATATGTATTATGAACCAAAACACATGTAACAATGTTTAATGTATGTGTGTGGTTTATTTAAGAGTATTAACTTAATTTTTCCATGTCAATGACAAATGTAATTATCATTATGTGTCATGTGTGCGACTGTGAATGTGGAATTGTAAAAGTTTAAAGCATTTTATAAATTATGGTTAGTAATATTTATTAATAAATAATTAGAGTATTAGACAGTTATCTGTGATTGCAGTATTTTAAATTTAATTAGTTATTTTTATATTAGACAGTTTCAACATTTAATCTTATTTAAATTTAATAAATTTTTGGCGTATGGTGTTACATGTAACTATATTTTTGGAGACCGTTGGATGAGTAGAGATCAATGACATACGATGTATTTTGGGCTGAAAGGTAAAAGCAATCCCATTTTCGCAATCCTATTCTAAAATCACGACACTTGTACACTCATTCAATCGGATGACATGTGGTGACGTGACCACTCACACAATCAGTGTCATCTGATAAATATAATTCAAAGTAAATAAATGGGACCCACCACACATGATAGTGACTACCAATGACCGTTGGATGAGCAGAGATCAACTATTACGACGTACGGTCACTATGGTGTATTTCAGGCCAAAAGGGAAAATAAATCTCATTTTTGCAATCCTATTCTGAAATCATGACATGTGTACACTCATTCAATTGGATGACACATGAACACTCACACAATCAATGTCATCCAATAGATATATTTTAAAGTAAATAAATGGGACCCACCATAATTACAAATGATGGTGACTTCCACCGACCGTTGGATGAGAAAAGATCAATGATGTACGTTGTATTTCAAGCCAAAAGGGAAAATAAATCCCATTTTTTCAATCCTATTCTGAAATAATGACACGTGTACACTCATTCAATCGGTGTCATTCAATGACGAGTGACAACCGAAAGACCGAAAGATAAAGGAATACTAAAAGAAACCAACGACCATTGGATGAGAACAAATCAACAATGTGCGGTGTATTTTAGGCTGAAAGGGTAAAGAAACCCCATTTTTGCAAACCTATTCCACAATCATGACATGTGTACACTAAGCTAAGTTTAATTAAAATCATAATTAGAGTAAAATAGTAACTTAACATTTAATAAGTAATAAGATCAATTTGACCGCAGACCAAACAATTAAGTGGCATGTGTCCTAGTGACCTCAAATATCTGGAGAAGCAATAAAAGTTAACATGAGTGACAGTAAAAGTTAACACAAGTGACGAGTCATGACTGGCGATTCAATACTACTCACTATTGTACAATTTTAACCTAAGTCTTAATATTTTCAGTTCTTACTAGTATTATAGTATATTGTATTGGAGATTCAGAAAGGGGTTATAGGTAACAACTTCTAGGTTGAGGATTGAGGAATGCAACAGAGTTTCTCAACTCTCTGCCCACTCACAGTCTACACAAATTGAATTTATGGGTAGAATCTTGAACACCCACGTCCCACCCTTTAAATTTTTCAAATCTAGAGGTTTAGTGTTTAGATTGTAGTCATAGAATTAGGGTTGAATTCTCAAACACGCCTATAAATTATAGCCATCACTAGTATACCATGGTCCACAATGGGAAAAAAATACCAAGAGTACGAGTAAAGGGCAAAGAAAGGAAACAAAGATAATAGACCTCGATAAACTGGTTAAAACACCAGGTTTCACTGATGAATTCCATGATATTTTTGATCCTGTTATCCATGGAAATATGGGAATCATGGAAATTAGATTTGCACTTGAAAATAAGTGTAAAGATCCAATGAAGGATTCAAATTTGTGTCCATTCAACAACACGTTAAAGACAAAGGCAAATAAAATTGCACCGTGGGTTGTTGGGTCAGCACGCATGGCGTTACCTCAAGTATTCCCTTGTCCAGAAATTTTCATGCTCTGCTCCCAAAATTATGATGAAAATAGAAAAACAATTGTCAATAAAAATACTTAGGAGGAAATATTTTCGATAACATAGACTGAATTTGCTAGTCTGTTGGACCTAGGGTTTGAAGCACAAAAATCAAACATGCACATTAACCTGGGAAAGCTGGTAGAGACTTATGAAAATTTAGATGCAAAAAAGAAAGATTCATATATCAGAGGAATAACAAGCAGTTCTAGTCTGGATCTAGATCATAAGCCTCCTTATGATTATGATATTTTTGTGCAATGGGTTCAGGATAGTATTTCCTTGCTAGCATTTTTTTTGGGATTGGATAGTAACAAAGAAGTGGGTGCCAGCATTCTTGAAATGATTTTTCATATTCATTGTGAAAAAGAACCAGTAAAATATAATTTTATTGAGCACACTGTTCATTGCATGCAAGAACAATTTCTAATGATTAAAAGAGGTTCACAGAAGATATTTAGGTTCACAACCTACTTGTGCTATCTTCTTTTAGAAAAGCATCGTGCAATATTTCAGACAAACAAGATTCAAAGTCAGGTCCAAAATGCACTATATGAATGGAAACCTCAGATAAGGATGAGTGATAACAAAAGGAACTATAAAAATTTTGTAGAATTTTTTTTTGCACCTATGTATCATAAAATTACAGGCACTCCATTTCCTAGATTTCCTGTGTCTTGTAGAGATTGCATTCAACTTGAAAGTCAAATACAATAGGCTGAATGATACTTCATGGAAGTCTACACTGTGTTAAGGTTTTACAGTTTAGTGGAAGAACCCTACAAACTTCCAATACATGTTACAGAGAGGGTATTTGCATTGGAATATGTTTGGCAGATGGAGAGAACAGATGCACTCTTTAATGGTCAGCAAAATAAAATGATATTTCCTTCCATGCCTTTCTCATTGGGAGGGTTCACATTTGAGAGAAGAGGATTCAAAGTGGCAAAGGCTTTTTTTTTTTCAATTTTTCACTTTGCTATTGACAGTCACTGGAAGTATGATCCACTAAACATAATTGGATCAAAGCTTAGAGCGAGTGGGAGCTCCGCAAGAAAATGTCAACATGAAATTATGCCATTGATAGAAAAATTTTAAAACATGGAGTCCTGGGACGAGGTCAAAAAAGAGATGGAGAAATACACCACTAAAAATAATATTTCAATACAGGAATTGTCATCACAAATTATTGCATTGCACAAGTAGAAAGTAAAAGTGCAGCAAAAGACATCTTACAATTTCTACCAGCAAGCTGCTCAACCATCTACAAAAACTATTTCAAACAAAATAATGCTTCAATGTAAAGGTGATAATTGGACTGCAACCAAAATTAAAGATTTTTGGGAAATGAGGAAGAATCTCAGTGAGCCAAAGACCTCTGCAGATATTTATGATCTAGATAAGGATGAAATATTTAGCGATTTGTGGAATGCAGAGCATCCCGGTCAAGCACATCATAGTGATTATGATGATCAAGATACTAATTTTGATGGGCGGGATTATGTGACAATTGCTACTAGAGTCAGTGTGTCCACAAAAGAAAAATATGGCAAAGGGGCAGAGATGGTAGAAAAATGGGTTTTCCAGGTAGGGGTGGTCTGGTTCCCACAGGAGAAGGGAATTGGTATCCACTTGCCACACTCGCTCCACCAAAACATGGTAGGGGACTAGTAATTGGAAGTTCATCAGAAAAAGGTACTACTCAGTCTCATACCCTTGCACCTTCATTTGTTCTAGCTTCAAATATAGTTCCACATTTGCTAAGCACTCAGATTCAATCTGAATCAAGTGCCACTACCACTGGTGGGGATGGCATGTGCAGTACTAGTGGTCTGAAAAGGAAATTACAACTGGACACAAAATCATTGGATCCTAGAGATCAAGGAAGTGTAAAGAAGAAAAAAGTTATGACAACAATGCCAATGGTGTCTATGACTGTGAGTCCAACAATTGCCACACTTTCAGGACAAAACCCTCTGAACAGTCCAAATAATCCACTTGTAATGGGTCGAGGTGTTACTACTACTAATCCTCATGCTGAAATTATTAGAATCACAGGTGGAAGCTCGTACATAGATGAAAGTTCTATTTCACCTTTCAAACATTCAATTGTGTCAGAAAACCCTGATTTTTGTTACAATGATTTTGTAACAAACTTTGAACAAACGAAAAATAGGAATAGACAAAATACTAAGACATTGAAGAGGGATGCACTTGTTGTAGCTCGTGATGTATAGGTTATTTTCCAAATATGACCCAAAGAATGAAATTATGGAGTTCATGGTTGTTATGCCCCCAGCTAGAGATAACAATCCACCAGACAGTCAGATAGATCCATCTAAATTTCAAGTTAGCATCCTCCAAATGGAATTATCAAAAATTAAAAATGTGGACAAGATAAATGTGTCGAAAATGATCAACCAAGTTCTCTACAGTTCAGTGATGAAGTTGGAGAGAGAAAATGGAAAGCTTCAGAGTAGAATAGAAAATTTACAGGCAGACCTGGCAAATGAAAAGGCAAAGGAGAAAGCAACAGATAACATGTTCAAAAAATTAGAGAAAAGGATAAAAAATTCATCCTCTAAAGAAGCAATTGTTCAACAAGAACATATGGAGGCATAAATTTAAGTTTGTGAGGGAAAAATTGGAAGAGAGTAATAAAAATCTAGAGGATGAAAAAGCCTCTTCAGTAAATTTATACAAAATCTTGGAGAGTGTAGCACAAGTAAACAATAAATTAAAGAAAGAATTGGAGGATGAGAGAGTAAAATAAAAATAGTGGGAAGAGAAAGAAAACTAGTGGGAAGAGGAAGTAGAAAAAATAAAAAAAATAGAGTGAACACCAGTTGTCAGAATTGAGAGAAGACCTAAAGAAGGAAAAAAAGACAATTAAAACTTACAAGAACAGCTTGAATGACCAAATGAAAAATATAGTCAAGCAAATAAAAAGAGACCTTTGGGGTAAAATAAAGGTGACTGATGATAGGTTGTGTGATTGGTTTGAATTGAATGAAAGTCTTAAAGATGTTTTTGGGAAGCTCAAAGAGCACACTGACAAAATAAAATTTCTTTGTCAAAGAGAGAAAACTGCAAAACGGATTTTGAAAAAAATCAACACAACTAGTGATAGGCATTTGGAAAGCAAGGGAATTCATGAACATTCTCTTGCATCAATAAAGCAACCTCTGTCTTAAAAAATTTTTAGAAACTAAAGGAAGTAGAGGAAACTCTTGCCTTATGTGAGATAAAGCTCGCCAAGATGAATCAAACAACAACCGAAATGATAGGTCATGGTTTGCCGAGTCCTGGTCCTAGTAACTCATTAATGAGTTTCATTTGAAGAGAAGCTTACAAAAAAGGTTGGAGGAGACAATGAGCACTGATTTAGGCAAGCTTCCTCAGGACACAACTCATGAAGGCATTGCAAACTGCATCAAACCATTGACAAATTTGAATGTAGTATTGGAAGGATCATTGCTTTCAAGTCAGTCTAACAAGTATGAATGGCTGACAGGGTTGCAGGTCATCTACTATAACTTGACAGATATTAACCTTCCAAGTGATGCAGAATGAAGCTTATTAAAAAAATTGGCAGAATCATCTTGATCTAATAAAAAATAGTATACATGAAAGTAATTTCAGTTTCAATCATCTCAATATTATTTATCTATTGGCTTTAATTGAGTTAAAAGTAACAAGTTTGAACTTTTTTTTAAAAATAGGATCAATGTAGAAGATGCTATAATGCTATTGCTAATTTACTAAACTGGCCTGTCAAATGTAGAAATGTATAGTTTTAGAGATGGTGTACTAGTCTTGACTCTTACTAATTTTGATTTTTAGACTTCACATTAGGAAAATTGACTTGAAGCTATTGTTTCTCCCTTGTTTCTATAAAAGGGAATTCAGGGTTATTTGCTAAGGGTAATGAAATTGAAATTGGGTATTGACTCTTGAGTCATAATTCATTGTCAATTCACTTTTGCAAACAGAATCACATAGAGTTGTGTTCTACTTCTTACTACTATTAACAAATGAATTTTTACATTGTGTCATATTTGTAAATAAATTAATGAGAATCTCTATTTCTAAGAATTGTATCATATGAATTGCTATGTTTGCAAAAAAACAAAAAAACAATAAGAATTGTACCATATGAGCTAAATAATGCAAAATAAAACTATTATTAATTGTAGAATTCATGAGATTATCAAACACATTCATGTTTTTGCATTTTGACATTGGAATATGATATTATGCATGATTGATGACTGATGATGTGATACAGAAAATGACAGTAGACTACAGAAAAAAGTTTAATAAATACCTAGGACCTACTACTTGTACAAAGGTTCAAGTTGCCACATCATCTCATTATTGGGATCCTTAGATTCATCACCATCAAATTCATAGCCTCCTTGGTTCTTCGATATGTTTTCTGCACTCTGCATACCTCCGCTTAACTCAAGTTTAACACTAGCATTACTAGTACTAGTACATCAGTCAATGATAGTCACATCATTGTCTTTGGCACTCCCACTTTGGTTTGAAATGTTTCCCAACCCTCTTCTCTGACATTTATTCCTCCACAATTTTAGTGCCTTGTCATAAGGAAAAGTATGAACTTCATACCTAGATTTATAGAGCCTCAAACAATTTTCCAAATTCTTTTCTAGTTTGTTTCTTAGCTTTGAATTTAGGAACCCTAAAGCACTAAAAACTCTCTCATCCTCCACCGACCCCAATATCATGGTTAGACATAAATCAGCAAGCTTAAAAAATTCTGATATTGAATCAATCAACATTTCTCTCTCAGCTAGATATTTACAAAGCCTTGTTGCCGATCCATCTTCATGGGGGTTCTCCATAATATTATATTGTTCCCTCGTTGTCTGTGAAAAATTGCCCAATTGTTTTCTCAAATGAGATTCATCTAAAATTCTATTTAGACTTAATCCATATAACTCTATGGTTTTGCAAAAATGATCTATCAAAGTTAGTAGCTTATTTTGATAATCCTTCAAATTTTTCATACTCCAATATTGAGGAAACACAATAGGAATGGATTCAAGTAGTTTGAATGGAGGGAATCTTACTCTAATCTCTGAGGAAAGATCATATGCAATGCACTTCATAGAAGCAGTTACAGACTTAATGATCTTGGTAAAGTCTTCCCTTTTAACACTTGATACTCGCTTCCTGTTCTTCCTTCCTGGTTCCTCAGACTCGACCCTAGCATAGTAGTACATTGGTATCTCAACTCTGCATACTTCTACACATAACTCCCTGTTTACACCGATCTTTAAAAAGTTGTCAAGATTGTCCAAATATGTGATTTTAATCCAGCTAGAAAATTTTACATCATCACATGATCGATAGAGATTATCAAGCTTGATGCATGTCAATTTACGAAGCACAACATATTCTGTAATATACATTGCTCTTTGCTGGGCCTTTTTCATTATATTTCTCATTTCCTCTAGTAGGGGGAGAATACCTGCTAACATTAAGAGTGTCTCTACATTAGTTAACCTTCATAGCAACTCAGGAAATTTGGGTAGCCCTGCTTCTTCATGAATTGAGTTCATTAGAACAAGCAACGATTCATATTCTGAAAACACTTGATGCGTTGGTCCATCCAAAGAGATCCATCTAGTATCATTATCCTTCAAAAGCTTGTTCCCAGTGGTTAGTCCGTCAACAAAGTGTTGAGATTCCCTCAATCATTTCAGACTTCGACAGAAGTATTGGTAGAGCTCTTTGATTAAAACTTCAATATTTTGTACTTGACCATTCTTGCTAACAACTCCAAAGGTTAGATTCATTTTGTGGGCCATGTAGTGAATGGGAGTAACATAGGGCGCACAAGAAGATTATATCTTTGTGCAAAGACTGCTCCTATGGCCTTGCATTACTGAAGCTCTATCCGCTCCAACACACACCAACTTACTGGCAATCATCATGTCATTTATACCTCCATATTCAGTTAGAGATCTCTTTACTAGTTCAAATAGATTTTTAGCTGTCGCATTATCCTTCATTTTAGCAACAGTTAGTAGATGAGGTTGGCGGACAAAATTGTGTACAATATAAACATGCATGCATACCCATGAAGTATTATTTACTACTATAACCTCGTCTAAAGACAATGCAATAAAATTTGACTCTTTAATTTTTCCTTTAGATCCTCTTTTTCAACATCGGCAAGACAACTTGCCCATTCCCATCCACTATTTACTGACCAATGACTGTTAGGATAGTTAGGAACTTTCAGAAAGTGTAATAAAGAACTCAATGATGGGTAGTCTGTCATAGGACACTCTCTTCTCAAAATATTAAAAACAACACTTAACTGAACAACTTTTCCCATTAGTTCTACTTCCAATGCTTTTCCAAAACAAGCTTCAATAGAGGTTTTAACTTGAGCAAGCTTTGTCTGTATATTAAGCTGAAATTCATATAATTCTGCATTCCTAACATGCAGAGATTCATCCTTTGTTTTCCATCTTATCACTAATTTTTCAACTCCATCTATGGTTTTCTTTTCATAAACTTTGCCCATATGCTTCTCTATGGTGTCAATTTTTAACTGCAACCTCTTTTAGTTCTTATTTATCTTGGTGTAAATCTTACATCTGCATTCTACCAGAGGCTAAACTTCAATTGGATTGTCCACTGGTTCAATGAATGGATACTTTGACACCCATTCTATTTGAAAATTCCTCGACAACTCCCACTTTCAATAATTTTTTGAATTATTTTTTCTTTTCTTTTTCCCTACACCATCATCATCTTTGACATTCTCAGTCTCATCCAATTCGATTATATCATTATGGCTACTCTGGGTATTTAACTGAAAACCCTCTTCAAGTTCATCATGATCTGAGATATTAGGTTCGCCTACCTCTTCAATATGTCGTGTAGTTTCAGGTTGTGAATCTTCAAAATCTACTTGTGATGAAGCAACTTCCCGATTTTGGACAGAAACATTTCCAACACCATGACCAAAGTACAATGATAAGGTTCTACATTTTTCTAGCCTCTCTTGGATTTCCCCACTTGCAGGAGCCTTACCCTTATTTTTGTTTGACATCTCCATTATCTAACGACTTCCACTGCAAAAAAGAAATATTAAATTGTTGAAGTAGTGACAATAGACTATAATATATATAAATATGATTCTGGATTTATTGGACCTAAAATCATGTCTGAGGTCTCCCTGGTCACCAGTGTTCGCTAACTGGTTACCAATAAATAATAATGAACTCAAAATTACAGAGTCGCATAATAAGTATCACTTACCTTTGCCTCAAATTAAATTGCAGTCACTACTCGCCAATGCAATATGTAGTTGCACTCAACAGTCTGAAAATTTTCTATCGATCAAATGTTTTTATACTATCCTTATTTGGTGAATTTGGTGGGAGGTATTAGGTCAAGGTATACAAATTTGGCGAAGCCCGCGTAATTTTAACACGTCTTTTATTATTTGCGAGGCGATTATGGGTTGTCCAATATGAAGGTATGATTAACAAAGTTGGCCAATTTGGTTCAGGTTGAGACATGCATCCGCAAAATGCTAGGAGAATTTGGGGCGGGCTATAAATATAAATTTATAAAACTATTGGTGAATATAGGCCGTCCATTTGGATCGCATATAAATTAAAGGCAAATTTTCAAAATTTACGGGGACCAAAAATTAGATTCCATTGGCAATGATGTGTAAGAAAAGTAGAAAATTAAATAAAGGGATGGACGATGGGCCTGAGCATTGGTCCCAATATTAATAATTGTTGGGCGATAGGGTCAACCTAATATATGAAAAAAATTGCCAATTTCCCGCTCGCCGACATGTGACATTCGCCAATTGGTGAATAATTGCCACTAAAGTTTTCGCTTCTCTTCTATAATTTTGCATCCAAGCATTCTCAAGGTCTTCAAGCATTCAAGTATCCAAGTCTTTAAAGAATTATCCTTCTTCATCAATCATTGTGGAAAAGTACAACATCCATTTCAAAAGTCTTATCTTTCTTGATTTATTTTTGGGTTTTTGTGGAGTTTAAGATATTTTATTAACACTTGTGATTACATCCAAAGAGGCATTGCGCCATCAAGGCATGAGGTAATTCATGATTAAGATCTAGCTTCTATTTCATATTTCCTTTATGCAATTTTACCTTACATTTTCAAAGTTAATTCCTAAAGAAGGGTGTTGGAATGATGTATGTGTTGTTATTGATGTCAACATGTATATTATGTTGGTTGGATGTCTAGTGTGCAATTTGGACGTCTTTGATATTTGTTATACAATTTGTATGTTAGATGTGCATTTTTTCCAGTAACACAGAATGGTTAGATGAGTGGAGAAGGAATGTTACTAAAGATTAGGATTTGCGCACCTCATGGGATGATGTGAGGTTGTCTACATTCTTCATGTCAATTTTGATTTTTTGACATGATGATTTGATCAAGTTATAGAGTCATAGATGAAGAATGGTTATTTTACTGTTTGCTAGTGTAATAGAGTTGCAAAGAATGATATCACACACGTACTCAATGTGAGATCTTTGGTTGCACAAATAAATTTTTTTAAAGGACATATAAATATGTTTACCATTAAAAGGGTTTGTGATTCTGATGGTTCACAAGGCACTTAAAATTATTTCACTTGGGGGTAACAATGTTCTTGAGGTTTGGCATGAAATGCTAACATATCTGATATTTATGATGGATTTGATTATTTTTTTAGCTTAATGATGCCTTAGGATGATCTAGGATTATGTGCATGATGAGTTCAAAATTTACATTGATTAAGGTGACATGGTTTAATGAATGTGAAGATTTTTTATGTTCTTATCTGACATGTTAAGAAAAGTTGAAAAAATGGTTTATGAGAGACCAATAAAACATATTAGGGTTATGATCATGATCTCAAGGTATTTGTGAAGGATCTAAGAAATTTTTGGAAATCTCATAGTGATCCTAATGGTCGATTTTGGCGCTAAGAGTAGAATATATAAGGATTAGGTTTTGTTGACCTAGTTCTTGATAAATATGGTGAAGGAATACATTTCTAGTGAAGCATTTGTATAGATGTAATGGAGGCTAGAATGATCATCTGTGTGTGATAGAGAGAATTACAACAAGGGATCTGACTATACTAAAATGGAACTGACCAAGGCATGGGTAGATGCTATCATACAATTCATGAATTATTAGATTGGTGTTTTTATTATGATTGCAAGTCAATGAGACTTCCTTAGGGTTGGTGCCCAAGAAAAATTGAGTAGTGAACTCTAGGTAGTGTGCCTGAATGCATGTGCATTACCCATATTGAAATAAGTCTATATTTTTAACAAGGTACTAGTCTTATTGTGGGTATCAACCCCACCATGTTTTTCACCCTAGTTTGTGTTTACACAATAAAAATCTTTGTGTTATGTGGTGTTGATGTTTTTTGATTTGTGTTCAGATGCTTTACATTTTAAAAATTAGTAATAAAGGTTAATGTGTTGAATGATTACAAGATTAATGGTTGTAGACACCAAAATCTATCCATTACCCTTATCCTATCCAAATTAAATAAATATTTATTATTTATTTAATAATCCCTATCCTACCTTTAATTAAATAAATTCACATTTATTTAATTAAGAATCCTCTTTATCCCTATCCTCGATTAAATAAATTTACATTTATTTAGTCTTATCCTATCCCATTTCCCTAAAGTTTAATTAATCCCTAAATTAATTTAACTAACCTACCTTATCCCCTTTTCTCCCACTTGGAATTAAATATTGCATTTAATTATATTTGAGCACATGTCTCCTAACTTTAACCCTCGCCTAACCTCACTTCCCTAACCTAACCCATCCTTCTACCTCACTTGCCACTAATTAATCCTAATCTCCCACCTAATCACTCCCTAATCATTTTCACAATCCTAATCAAGGGATCATAAACCCAAGTCACATGTGACTCTTACAAACTATCTTACACACCTCTTACATAAAAACTTACACACTTACACATTTGTCCCCCTTCCACATCTAATCTCAACTTTGGTCTTCTCACCCTCTTACACCTTACACATTGTCATTGACCCATCACTTTCAAAGGTTTCTCACACGTGTGAGAATCTCTCCCCCTTTGAATGGTAAAACCCTAAGTCCACTTGGCCTCCACTTGGCCTCCACTTGACCTCCACCTCATGGACACATCATTGATCCTATGCAATCCTAGCCCTTCATCCAACTTTGAATCCAAACCATCCATTTCTCTAAAAATCCTATAAATTGAGAGCTTTTCTCCTCCTTCAAAAACATCTTCAACACATTGTTATGCTTAAGGATTATGAGCAACCACATTCCAACCATCAACAAAAATCATCCACACTTTGTCATTTTATTTTGGGATGTTTGCATGTGTTATTTTGAGTAGAGTAGCTTTGTTTCTCATTCTCATTTCTATTCATTTTCATTCATACTTTCTTCATATCTTTTTTATTTGAGGTGTATGTGATAATGTATGAATTAGTATAGTTGTTTATGTTTATTCCTTTGATACATTTTTACATACTACATTCTAGCACGCTTGGTGGGACCCATTTCACGGGTTCTTTACTAACCATATAATGTGTTTTTGAATGTTTCTTGAGTTTCTTGAACTTTTAGGTTGAAGGCCTTTCTAAAGAGATTTTGGAAGTCAAGTTTTAAAAAAATCCATGAATCACAAAAATAGCCTCACGGTTGTGCTTGGAAGAGCCAAGAGACAACTTTTGCTAGATTCAATACCTGGTCATATTGGTGACTAGGGGAAATGCTAAAAAATAACCCTTGGTCTCTAGCTTGTGGTCACATGGGACCCAGGGGCTAGAATCTAAGGGGCTAAACTTGACTTTTACCTCCTTGCAAGTACTCCATAAAGGAGTTGTTTCATGAAAAATGCTCATAACTTTTGCAAAATAGCTCCAATTTTGAGAATTCAAAAAGCATTAGAAATTTGATTCATGCCTCTTTTCAAATATTTAATTAATTAATCCAAACATTAGGTGCACACATTCAAACTTTAACCTTCTTTGTAAGCTTCAAATGCTCATAACTTTTGCATATGAAAGTGTTTTTCAGTAATTTTTTTAATTTATTAGAAAAATGTAAGGAGTATGTTTTTGTAATTAATTTAGGCTTTAAACATTTTGTTTGAAGTGTTTTCCTCATATTTTAAAATTAGGCTTAAAATAAACCTTTCACAATTGGATTTGAGGGCTAAAAAGAGCAAGTGTATTTTAAACCCCAAGATCATGTACGTATTCTTTCCTCTTGCGCCTCTGGATGACCTTGAGTGAAAAAGAAATATGTGGTCTTTTTTTATTTTTTTAGGAGGCCTTCTTGGGGATTTGATCACCTAAAGGGATGAAATTAACTCCCGTGTTCCGATAGAGTATAAATACTGGGAGATGAATCCAAAGACACCTCTCTTGGAAGTACAATCTTGTCACTTTTGGCTAAGCCTAAAAGAAATTTATACCTTTGGTAAGTGAAGGTAAATATTTGGGTTACCGTCTCCTCTTGGCTGAGTGACATTATTCTGTTTCATATATGGTTTTGGGCCTCACGTACCTTGCATATATCAAGGACATCCCCTAGTTGATACTTTAGATCCTATTTAAAACCTCAATAGGTTATTTGGTGTGTTTGATGTACTTGAATGTTTAAAACCTTCCCCACTTACATCCAAAAGGGGATACACCATCCAAATTAAGCCTTAGGAATTTTTTCTTATAGATAATTTCATTGTATATTTTGCATGTTTAAAACTTAAAAATCCAAAAACATCATAACATTCAAAATAAAAAAATAAAAAAATAAAAAACTCAAAAAAATCAAAACATTGCAAAAACAAAACAAAAACATTCTTGTTTAAGTTTAGTCAAGCTTTCTACATCATCTCCAACTTACTTCTTCTATCTATAAACTTCATCATTATCACATATCTTATCCTAATCACCTTCTTAATCATTCAAACCATTCCTCTAATCCCAATCATTCTTAATAATTCTAATCACCATCTCCTAATCATAGACAACATTTCTAATCTCCTCTCTAATCCAATTCAATCATCCATATTATTCTAACCATCCTTAATAAACATATACATCCTAATTAATATTTCAAATTCATCATCCTATCTTAATCATCCTACTCACCATATCCTAATCATTCACATTCTTCTTAATTACCCTTATTCCTCCAAAGTCATCCTAAATATCTTCCTTCTCCATCCTAATCATTCCCTTCATCCTAATCACTTCATCTAAGTCATTCATATTATTCCTAATCAATCTCTCATCTTTCACTCTATCCTAATCATCCTAATCATATTTCATTCTTCCTAATCATCTTTAAGCATTCCTCTTATCCTAATCATTCCTCATCCATTCATAATTATTCCTTTAGGGCCTAATAATCCAAATAATTTCATCATCTTCCTAATAATTCAAGAAAGTTCCTAATCTTCATCCTTATCATTCTTCATAATCTACATAAACATCTACTTTCTTAATCCAATCTAATCATTCATATTTCATCCAACCGTATCACATCTTAATTATTCTAATCCAATCCACTTTTCAACATCATATTATTCTATCAAATCCTAATACAATTCATCTTCCTCTTCATCCAAAACAAATCAACCTTTAGTTATTCCCTTGTCTTAAAAAATACCTCATCTATCTTTCAAAGTTCATCCATTCTTACTTCAAATCTTCATCCACATCATCTTCTAATTCTAAAATCTTCTACTTTTATCTTAGGAGCACCATCATAATCTTTGTACTTTAATCATCATCCAAATAAAATCAATCAAAACTTGAGGCCCCACCCTCACAATCAAATCAAATCAAACCTAACCTTGAGGCCCTTCCCTCATATTCAAAATCAATCAAATCAAATCTAACCTTGAGGCCCTACCCTCATATCCAAAAAATCAAAATCAATCAAATAAAATCTTGAGGCCTTTCCCTTGAAATAAATCAATCCATCATCCAATCAAATAAAAATCCTCAAGGCCATGCCCACTTAAATCAAAGCAAAGTTCAAAATTGATCCTAGTCCTAAGTTCATATTTCATCCATCCTCAAATATTTCACTTCATCCACTCCTAATCTAAATATCAATCCACATCATATTCTAATCCTATTCCAAAACCCCTCATTCAAACATAATGAATATGGATTGGTTTCACAAAATGGTTGAAGAATTTAAAGTGCTAAACCCCAATTGTCAAACCATACTTCCAATCCAACCCACCTACCAAATAAATCCTCAACATATCATATCCAATCCCAAGTCATATACCATTTCTTATCCTTCCTCTACCTTTGAAAATGGAAATTCATCTCACTATCCCTCCCTAACATATGATTCCCTCCATATTCACCTTTCCTAATATATTTAAGAACTCCAAAAAATTGTCCTTAGCTTACAAAATGGGGGTCAAAAGAAAAAGTTTTCCTTTGAAGGCATATGTCCTCCCTCTTTTCTCCAAATCCATAATCCTCATCTCCCATCCAATCTCAAACCTCTACCTAATTCCTCACATTTTGAGCCTAATGTCCAAAACCATAATCCTAATCCTCCACATAATCCTAATCGTCCAAATCCTACAACATCCCCATCCCATAATAAATTTTCCATCGACTGGATTCAAGGACTAGCCAAGAATTACAAATCCCCAAATCAAGTTGTGCATTACCCTCAAGTCCTAAAACCACCACCATCACCTCCAAATGAATACATACCTAAATATCTCAAGCCTCATGAATCTTCCATCCCTCCATCCAACCAAATTTAAGCTTCCATCTCTTCCATCACATCACCCTCACAAGTCCAAACATGTCAAGTCCTTGTTCCAAATCATGCTAATATTGATTCCTCTTCTCCTATAGATCTAAAAATTCCTCCATATTATGATACCTCCCAATTTTATGACACATTTATATATTAAGATCCCCTCTTTCCATATCAAGATCCATTTATCCTCCTTAACCCATCTCATGATCCCATTTTGTAATCGAGATAAAGAAATCCCTTGCATTCTATCCATTAATGGTCCCCCCATGTTAAGATCAAATTAATCCATCTCATGATTTCATCCCCTCCACTCTATTGCATGATCCCCTTACATCTGAAAATCCACTCATCCCTTCCATTGTGCCACATAATATTCTCCAAAGTCAAGATCAGAGTACCCCTTCATCTCCATGTTATGATTCAAATCTATCTCAAAATCCTATTACCCCCCTCATAATCCCAATCCTCTACATGATCTTATACTCCACAAAATCCCATCACACCTATCCAATCCATCCATGAACCTCATACATCTAAGATTACTTCATCCACCTCTATCCAAAATGGCTTCCTTCAAGAACCTATCATCCCTTCCACCTCTCCTCCCCTTCACATAGACTCACATCTTGTGTTCAAATTAATAAGCATTATAATGGAAAAATAATGTCTCAAGATGTTGCTAAACCTTCCATCATTTCCAAATCCAAAATCCATCTATATCAACTCCAATGTTCCCATCCCCCATCCTCCACATCCATTTTGGGCCATCATGTTAAAAACTCCACCCCTTCCTCATCCACATCCATTTTGGGCTCTTATGTTCAAGACTTCATCCCTTCCTCATCCACATCCATTTTGGGTCCTTATTTCCCAAACCCAAACCCTTCATCCCTTCCATCCATTTTGGGTCCTTACATACATCCATCCACCATATCCAAGTCCACCATTTCATCACTTCAAATCCCTAATTAATATCAACAAAGGCACACATCCTTGTAGCCCTTACAACCTTCACCATTATTCCATCCATAAACTCACCAAACCATCCATCGTCATACACACATACCATGGCTGATGGAAGAAAATTAGATGGAAAATCTCAAATACATAAAGTAAAAAATCCACAAAAAATCAAGGATCAACATGTCCCCTCTAAAGTCTCCCTGAGAAGATTACTCTGGCTTCCCCTTTTGGCACTTGGATTAAGAATCTAGATTATGAGGGAATTTCGTTCAAATGCAGGAAATGCCACATGACTGGTCATCTTGCTGATCAATGTTTATCCGATAAGGTTAAATCGAAGAAATCACCTTCTTGGTGGTTGGGGGCTTCTGACCACCATTACATAGTTCATAAATCTAAGGATGGGGGTTTGGCTGCTTGTTCCTCTTAGGATGATCATGCTAAGGATGGTGCTACTATTGCTGTTTCAGAGGGTTAGTCTTGTGGTGCTATCCTTTCAGGTGTTTCTGTTGTTCCTGACCGGATTGTTGATGTTGTCTCAGGTTCAGCTATCCTTCCTACTGGTGCTATGGTTTCTGCTGTCCCTAATTCTCTAGCAGGGGATTTGGGGATTGGTGGTGATGTTGTCCCTACCCCATCTGTGGATGCTGGTGTGGCCAGCCCTATTTCTTAGATGTCTGCTGTTAATTCTTTGGCTTGGTAGAATGATGCTCTAAAGGTGGAGGATGGATGGATAGCAGTTAAAGGAAAGAAAGTTAAGTCTTCCACACCTTTTTGTGATATGAATTTACGATCACAAAAGGTTGGGCTAAAATGTAAATCTTGATAGCCCTTTTTTGGTTTTCTAGTTTGATCTCTATTCCACTTTGTGGGGACTTTTTTTAGTTCCCTTTGACTTGACTGGTGGTGCTCCACAATTTTTGTTTGTCCCTTCAATGCTCTATCTTTTGTTGTCTTTTTTGTAAAAGGTTTTGGGTCCTTTCAAAACCAATTTTTACTTAATCATAACATGTCCCCTCTAAAAGACATGTTCAAGAAAATAAAATATGATCCAAAAGAAAGAAAATTTAAAAGGCCACAAAGGCCCAAAAGGAAAAATTCAAAAATCATGTGGATTCCCAAGCTACTCATTGAAGAAAAGCATCTCAAAGAACAATGAAAATTGGCATCCAACCTTGCTAATCCACAAGATTCTTCTATTTATAAATCTATTTTATCCTCCATCTTAAAATCCCCTATCTTCCAAATCCGTTGTGGGTACTTATGTCCCAAAATCCACTATCCTAAGACCATCATCTACCTCCTTTATCTTGGGTCCCTATATCCCAAAATTCACATTTTCTCCTCCATATCCTTCAAAATATCCTCCTCCAATACTCCACCACCCTCCAAGGTGTGTGGCAATGATGATATTTCCAACTCCCCCATCCATTTATTCACAAGTATTTCAACCTCCTATCTATTATACACCAATCCTCCCCCATCCTTCCCTCCCATTAATCCCATCCTATACATAAAACCTTATGCAATCCCCATCTCCCCCAATCCATTTTATCTCCCTTCCACAATCCTACCAACACATGTGAGCATATATCTCAAATGCGCCCTTGATACATTATAAAAACAAACATAGAAATATTAAGGGATACCATCCATGGAACCAGATGCTTGAGTCCTTCCTTCTGCCATCTTCATATCACCTATTCATTGTCTTCACAATAATCTTATACATCAATTACCTTATCCTAATCACCTTGCACTCTATACTTGGGAGAAAGATCCATCCATGCATATGCTACAATACATGTCTTCCAAATCCCCTATCCGCCATCTATTATCCTATATTTTCCCATCTTTGATCTTGAATATCCTATAATTTCAGCCCATCCATATCCTCTATGTTTCTTATTCAATATCCATCCCGTATCCATTATCCCACATAAATCCATCCACTTTGCCTATATTTGATCTTGAAATCCTCTGCATATAATCCATCTCATTTTCATTGTCCTATACATTTCCTCCATCCCCTTCCATAATCATATATAATTCCATCTTTATTTCCCAAGTATTTTGATCTTGATTACCTATGCATTTCTTCCAATCCATATTTCCTATCCTATCCATATTTTCATGTCATTATCCCCTCTCCTATTCATACCCTCCATCTCATATTTCATCTCCAAATCCCTTACACTTTTATACCTTTTCTCTTTCTTCAAAAATAGAGGCACCAAAACATCCATACATGCTTTGGAAAATACACGCCTTTATCTCATCCATGCATATCCTTTACACTACTTTCCATCCATATCATTTTGCCTTTATCCACCATCTCTCTATCCTTCATCCTCCCATGGGGGCATCCTTTGGAAAATTGTCCTTTGATCCTACTCCACTTATTCCCCATCCTTTAGTCCTCCACTCACATCCCTTACATATCATCCTTCCATTTCATGCATCCTTTATCCCCCATATTACCATCCTTCATTTTCCTACCACTAGTGTGGATAATTTCACTCCTTTAACACATAATTCTTGAATCTCCATCCTTTATTCTAACATTCCCTATCCATCCATTCAATATTACCTATCCATCCATTAGCTCCATCTATCTACCATCCAAGACATCTCTCCATCTCCACCATTCCTTGGTTCCTCCTTGTCATTGGTCCCAATCTACTTTATCCTTCATCCATCATCCAATTAATTTCTATCCAATTCATTTAGCTTCTAATCGAATCTATCATATCTTCCAATTCTATCATATTATCCAATTCCTCTTATCTTCGAACCTCATTCCCTCCAATTCATTTATCTTCTAATCCAATCAATCTTATCTTCATCTTCCATTCTATCCCAATCCACTCTATCTTATCTTCCAAATTATATTCCTCTTATCATGAATCCTATCCACTTCATTCTATTTATCTTCCATCTATCATATCCAATTCATCTTATCTTCCTCCTATCCTATCCAATACAATCTATTTATTCCTCCCAATCCATTTTATCCTTCATCGATCTTCCAATTCAATTCTATCCAATTAATTCCTCTTCTAATCAAATCCCTTGCTCTTCCATTCAATCCATCTTATCCTACCATAATTTTATCTTCCACTTCCATTCTCTCTAATTAATCTTACCTTCCTCCCATCCTATCCCATTCAATCTATTTATTATTCCTTCCAAACTTCAAATAATCTTATCCTCCAATGATTTTATCTTCCAACTCCTTTCTATCTACTTCCTCTTATCTTCTATCCTATCCAATCCAACACATTTATTATTCCTTCCTATCCCATTCCTTTTATTTATCCCCCTTCCCTTCTATCCAATTCATTCATCCAACAATCCCTGTAATCCAAAAAATCGCAAATCAGTCCAATCACATGCAATCAATACTAATCCAATCAATCCAATCTTGTAATCTAGCACACACATCCTTAATCAAATCATCATATAGATCCAAATCAGTTGACAATCCATTTATCACTATTTCAACTCATCATCATGGGATATATCCTTCCAAATCCTTTGGATGTACATTTCTCTTATCATTAACTTTTCCATCCTCAATCAATCATTATCACTCAATCAAAAAATTAATCGGATTTTAGCTTGACTAGGGGAAAATTTTTGGTTTGCTTTTGGTTTATGTGTATGATTTCTTATTTCTTGTATGTAATATTTTTTTTTGCATTTATTATGTTGTTTTAATCCTATTGGCCCAAGGTAGAATGGTCTTCTATATCATGGTGTCTTAAGGCATATCATTGTCTTTGAACATTTTTCCTCACGTACTTGACACATTGTTATCTTGGTTCCTCATACCATGCTGTATAGTGTCAAGTACAATATAAAATTTAGGTTTCTCACACCCTTACAAAATTAATTTCCTTTATTCTTCCTTCACTATCCCTATCCTTTCTGTTGGAATAATGGAATGGTGTGTATTGAGACCCGATGGGTGATTCAGTACCCTTAAAACTTTTTATCAATTAACCCTTAATGATCTTTCCTTGCATTATCGACCATAGATGCTTTTATATATTATGCATGTAATATCAAAACATAAACTTAATTGCATGTAAACATTCATAAAAAAATTCATGAAATGTAAGTACACATGACACAAGAATTGGTAACGCATAAAACCCCTATTAGAAGTTAAACATTGTAGTGGGGATGAAACCCACAAAGCTTCACTATCTGCAGGATGGAAGGTGTCGGTCAAGGCTGCAAGGGTGATCACTTCTGATGATCTTACCTTGTTAGGAGTAACATTTTAGATTGGTTAGGTCTACTTGGTTAAGAGATTTAGCAACACTGTTAAGTGTGCACTCAGTTAAGAGATTTACATAAAGACTGTTAAGTTCACCTTCTTAAAGGATTTATTCTATTTGCTACAATTGTTAGAGAGTAGTAAAAAATACTTGTTGACCTGATGGTATGTAATCTTGAATTAATGAATATAGATCCTATAAATCCACAATGTATATTTATCACCTATAGTGAATGATTAATACCTCTATTTTTCTTGGTAGCCTTGAATCTTGTTCTTCATAACTGAATTCTATCTTTTGTGTCCTTCTGCATGAAACTCTCAGTCTCATCCATAGATGTCTGCTGCAGCTACAATCATTATGATCTGATTGATTACTAAATCTATTTATACAATGTATTGACCTATTTAGGTTTCATGCTTTACAATAAAAACTCTATGATCAAAGGTTTACAACTTGACCTTGATATCCTAATTTGCACGTTTACAATCAGTTAAACTGATTAAAACAATTACACATGCTTTACTTGTCCCTCAAGAAATGGTTTTAAAGCTAAGAATAAAGCTAAATATAAAACTAAAGTGTATTATTTGATGTGTAACTTAGATCCACATTTATCGAAACTAAAACTATCTCTTGGTAGACTGGTACTCGGGTTTCTCTGTAGTCTTTGCTTAGTGAAGTCTCTGAACTGTCTGTCAGTTTAATCTGTAAACTCTGTTCTCAGTTTACAATGTAAACTTTCTATCAGTGATAGGGCATATCGGTGTTCACTAATGTCAGTTTCACTGCACTAACATTTTCAGTGACCATTGCACTTGTCTGTTTTCGGTGTCCTCTACACTTGACTGTTTTAGTGTCCATTGTGCTTGACTGAATGCTGTCACTCAGTGATCATGTTACCGAAAGTCAAAAAACTATTTCCTTTTATACTAATGACAAATATTATCCTTTAGGATTATGAATCTCCCTCTTTGGCATTAGTATCAAAAATTGATATGTGCAAAACAAAAATGTTCAGTGTATACACCAAATGTTTACCTGTCAATATGACTCCCACTATGTGCATGCCTCGGTGTAGTGTATGTGCATGTTTCTTCCTTTGATACATTTTACTTTATACATATATTTCCCCTTTTATCATTTCCCCCTTTCACCTTATCATTTCCCTCTTTATCATATCATTTCCCCATTTTTTTGAAAATAATGACAAAGGTGTAATACTTCCAACTTGTCAAAAATGTGGGAATGAGATTTTTGAATGTCCTCCATTAGCTTCTCCCATTTCTCTTTGAGGTGCTCAAGGTTCATGTATTCCAAGGTGAGTCTGGAGTGCATTCCATATATGCTCTCTGTAACAGACATCTTTGGGGTGGCAATCAATGCTTTTTCCGAAGTCATATGTTTTAATAACAATGTGAGATTCGGGAGTAACATTGCTTGCAACTTAGTTACCTCATCTCAGATTCTTCTTTTTTCCTTTTGAATTTCAAGTCTCAACCATTTTTCTTCTGTAATTTTTTCATAATGCAATTTGAATACATTTTCCTTGATTGTGAGACTTTGTGCACTAGCCTTAAGATCTTCATCAATTTTGGCTATCTTTTCACTATGCTTGGTAATGAAAGTCTCTAATGTGCACAAGTTTTGAATTAAGTTGAATACTTATAATATTAGGGGTTCCATAGTAGTAACTAATTCATAAAGTTTTATCTTATGTTCTGCCACTTCTTGGCTGATTTCTCTGTAAGATTGTATTGACACTTCTGCTCAGCATGTTCCCCAATTACCTTGTCTGCATCTACATTCTATGATGTGCTGGCATATATGAGAAATGCTAATTGATCAAGTATAGGTGCATTTTGATAAATTTTGATGTCCGGTACAATCTGCATTAGTATTTCTTTGGTTGTATCTAGGACTTGGGAGTCTTGTGCTCCTTCTTGAGCTTGTCCTGTATTGCCTTTCTTTTACATAGCTCTCCATAATTTGTAAGTGAATTTGGATCCAATGTTCTAGTATCACAGTATGGTATATCAATGATCTCATCTAGTGTTACTAGAGCTTTTCTTCTTCTTCTTCTTCTTCTTTGAAATTTGACTGGAAGCACGTGAATGAAGGACTATTGCAAGTTCCTTATCTTTATTTTTTGATTTTGGTGATTGTGTGGGAGGTGTGCTTCCTTTTGTATGCTTATCAGAATTTACCTGTTGGTTGATAGTGGATATATCCACATCAAACTTGTCTATATCTACAACCTGTCACCCTCGGTGTTCTTTTTGGTGGCGTCACTTTGTTTTTCCTCTCCACTTACATCTTTCTTCACTTCATTTGTATCTGTTTGCTTCCCTTGTTCATCACCTGTGTCTATTGGATTGTTTGTATCTTGTGGCATCGTCTTATTAAATTTTACAAGTACATATTTGAATGCAATAATTTCCTTAATGATGGATTCTTCTATCTTATTCTAATCCTCAGGTTTCAGAGTTAGCCATTGTCTAACCTTAGGATTTGATATGCTACCTATTTTGATGGTTGATGCAGCAATCTCATTAATTTTCTTAGGAATTTTTTTCTTTGTAGGTTGGAGTGTTTGTTTACTCTCATCCTGTTTAGTGTCATCCTTATCCTCTTTTCCTCTAATGTATTTTCTTCTTTTCCTCGGTTCCTGGTTCCTAGTTTGAGGCTTTCTCTTATAAGTCCTCACTGTACCTTTCTTTATCAGTGGTGAGTCAGCATCTTATGTATTCTTACTCCTAGTTCTTGATGCAACAATAGTTCTTGGTTTATTTGTTGGTGGTGCATCAAATTCAGTTGACTTGGAGTCACTCAATTGTTCACCTTCACTGACAGGTGAATTTCCCTCAGTGTCATCTTTTTGTTCTGATTCTTCATCATTTAGCGACAACTTCTTTTGAAGTGTTTTCACCATCTTAGTTTTCTTTTTGTCAATTTTCTTTACTACTAAGCCTATTTTGATTCTAGCCTTAGATTCCTCATATGTTCCAAATCTTGGTAATTATTTTTCCAGTGCTTCATTTAGCAGGTCTTCAATAGCATTTGTGGCTTGATCAATGTTGATCTCATAATCAAGTGGTGGTAACCATTTTGTTCTCAGTACAACTAGTTTTATTAAAGTGGTGTCAATATCCACTATGAAACATATGTCATCCTTATACTGTTCCACCACTTGTTCAGGTATCCTCATTCTTTTCTGTATTCTATCCTTGAAGGTAGTGAAGTATGCATCCATGAATGATGTAAAATTTTCCCCTAGTGACTTAATATATTCACTAATTTGTACAGCTACTCGTCGGGTTGTGTCCCAATTGACATTACCGATAGATGGGAAGAAGTTATGAAAGTAGAAAAATATGCACACAAGGAGTGAGCTGAAATTACATGAATTAGATATGGCTGATCTAATAGTCCTCAGGTTCTCCTCCAATTTCTTCAATAGAAGCTTGGATAAGTCTAGTTGTAATCCCTTCTTCACAATCTTATAGGCAGTGTCAACTGCTCTGCATGCTATGCTATTTAGTCGGCTAGCTTGGAATACCTTGTATCCCAATACACATGCACCAAACTTCATCTTTGGATCAGTGATGGAGTTAACCTTTAACTCTCTGTCATCCCATACTGAACCTATCATCTTTTCAATCTTGGGGCGAGAAGGATGTTTAAGTGATTTGGGCTTGCTAGTTACTGGATAACTGGTTACTGCATGAATTACATCCTTAGTGATTGGTTTCGGTTCATCCAACCACATTTTCCTGTCATGTACTTGAATGAGGACTATCTGAAGCCACTTAGTCTTGAACTCTTTCAGAAACATTAGGGCATTTGTTAACCCTTACACCTTAATGTGTTTGTGTTCATCCTTAAGGTTTCCATCTGTGCAAAGCTTCTTATAAGCTTCTTCAACTTCAAGATCTCCGATCTCTACAATCTTGGAGTGGATATATGCTCAGACATCTTCAACTAGAAAAACCCTAGGTGGTATGCTCGAGAACGCTCCTTGGTCATCAGGTTGTGAAGCAACCTCAGGGAAAAATTTATACTTGGGCTCTTCACATATAGATTTATTGATTAGGTTGACCTTCTTGTCCTTAGTATTCTTGATCTTTGCAATTTGTGATGTGGTTTCCATTTTTTTTAGAATTAGGGATTTCTCTGTAAATGATCTATTTATTCGGTGAGTCTTAGATACTCACTTGATCTTACCCGTAGATGCTAGGAATCTGTCAGAGTAGCCATGAATGTTCCTGTGAATCTCTCTGCAATTTAGTTTCTCCTTGGTCACTCTTCTTTTCTTTTCTCTTCTCTCTTAAATGCTTGGTGAATGAATTGTTAGGAATAATAGTCCACTAGACAACTAAGAGGTGGGGGGGTGAATCAGTTGTGATATAGATTATTAAACTTTAAACTTTATAAACCAAATCTACAAATGAAATGATAACATAGTAAATGCCAACACCATAACACAATATCTATTGTCGAGTAAACCCTATTAAAGGTAAAACCACAGTGGGAATTAACACCCATAAATAATGTACTAAGAGTATAGTATCCCTGTTAAAAGATTTAGCCATATTAGGAGCTTGTTACAACATTACAGTACATAGTCCCTATTAGGAGACAAACCTTGTTAGGAGTCAAAAGAAATAGTAGGCTCACTGCCAAGTCACACTGCCCAAATAAGGCTAAAGCCACCCTCAAGGATTCATAATCAAAACAAGTGTATCAAGAAAATACACAATCTAGTGAGATGTCTAATAGAAACTATCATTTCTTTGTCAGTTCCAATGAAGTACTCTTCTCTACATCCAACAGCCAAACAAGCCTCTCATATTTCTCTTCTTCTTCTTTTCAATCTCTGTCACATCTTTTCAAAATAAAAGATCACTCATATATACTATCTTAAATAATTCATTAGGTTGGCTAGTTAAGCTTTCTTAATACACAAATAATTAATTAGGTTGACCAATTAAGGCTTTCCAATATACAAATAATTATTTAACCCTTTGCTAAGATACAAACGGTACCTATAACAAGAAATCATCATTTATAATCCATCAATTATGCTTCCAGATCTGCAATCCATGCTCACAATTCATCTTACATGCTACATGTCTAAAGTCGGCCAGAAATTAGGTCTTCTTCAGGATACACACCACATATGACATCACTAGTAACCAAACCACAATCAAACTCAACCCATTATTCCAACATATGTCGGCTGTCCACTAGTAAGCTTGCTTCATCTGAAATATCTTTTCTAGAAAGATATACCTGAAACACAGAGACCTGCTCTATTTAGAATCATAGTTACAGTCCAGAAACCAGTCTTCATCAAATCAACTGTAACATCCACAGTATACAACATAAATCCAAGTGACCTTAGGAATAAGGTCAATACACATCCTTCTACATAAATTTAACTTTGATTGTTCTGAATCACCCGTACAGTGTACGTACACTTCTTCCAGTCAAGTAACCAGTCTGTCCCCTCCATAGAAATATATGTTGACATCAGTGAAAAAACATGAATATCAACAACATGATCAGTAACCAAAATTGATATCATCCAAAAATCTCCCCCTTTGGCATTGATGGCAACATATGGGAAAATCCATATGCATCAACCCAAAAGTACTCTCTCTCAATACAATCCTCAATATCCTCAACACAAATCTCTCAAAAAAAGTAGGGATTTTCACATAGATTCCTTCCCCCTTTGGTAACAATGGAAAAGGGTTTCATAACTCATCTGTAAGGTGTAGCTTTTTCAAATCTTCATTTCCATAAACTAGTTGCAAGATCACCCAAATGTACTCCATAGTATTCTCCCATGATCACTCCCCCTAAGGAGTAGATCCATACCTCAAGTCTAGAGAATGATATACCTCTGAGATCCATTGGACTGATGCACTTCTGCATCATTTAATTATTACTGGTAAGGGCCACCACCCCAACTATGCCTCTGAGATATTCAAAAGAATATTTTGGAAAAGGTTTAGTAAATATATCTACTATCTATTCCTTTGTGGTAATATACTCCAGTTTAATCTCTTTATCTACTACCTTCTCTCTCAAGAAATGATACTTAATATAAATATGTTTAGTATTTGAATGCATTATAGGATTCTTCGATATAGCTCTAAGATGCACTGGAATGATGCACATCTGCATCATTTAATTACCACTGGTTCTTTGAAAATTATTTCAATATCCTTCAACATTTGTTTCATCCAAACAACTTGTGTATAGTTTATTGCAGCAACAACATACTCTGACTCAATAGTAGATTGAGCAATACCATTCTACTTCTTGCTCAACCAAGAAACCAATATTTTTCCAAGGAAAAATGCACCACCAGTTGTACTCTTCCTATCATCCAGATTACCTTCCCAATCAACATATGTATAAGCCTGCAAAGTAAAATCTTCTAATTTTTCATACCACAATCCATATTCTATTGTCCCTTTCAAATATCTAAAAATTATTTTTACAACAACAAAATGTGTCTCTTTAGGATCTGCTTGATATCTTCCCACAATTCCAACTGCATTGATAATATTTGGTCTAGTGTGAGTTAGATATTGTAGATCTCCAATCATTGATCTGTAATTTGTTTGAACAACACTTTGAGTCTTATCACTATTAGTCAGTTTGTTTCCAGTCACCATAGGTGTCCCAAAAGGTTTACAATCTCCCATTCCAAACTTTTTAATGATTTCCTTAAGATACTTGGTCTGAGATATAAAAATTCCATTCTTACTTTGATTAATTTGCAAACCAAGAAAAAATTTCATCTCACCAATCATTGACATCTCGAATTCATTTTCCATTTCTTTAGCAAACTTCTTACTCATCTTATCATTGCCTCCAAAAATGATATCATCAAAAAAAACATCTACAATTAATATTCCATCTTCATCAGTTCTCAAATATAAATTACTGTCTACAGTACCTTTTCTGAAACCAAGATGAAGTAGATATTTGTCCAGTCTTGCATACCATTCTCTTGGTACTTGTTTTAGTCCATACAGTGCCTTCTTCAGTCTGCATGCCATGTTTTTGTCATTTGTTAGAGGAAAACCATCTGGTTTCTCAATGTAAAATTCTTCTTCTAGATCACCATTCAATGATGCTGACTTCACATCCATCTGATTAACCTTAAAGTCATTATGTGCAATATAAGCAAGAAATAATCTCACAACTTCCAATCTAGCAGTAGGAGAAAATGTTTCTTCATAGTCTATGCCTTCTTGTTGTGAATAGCATTTATATAGCAATCTTTCCTTGTTTCTTACCACTGTTCCTTCCTCATCCATGTTATTTCTAAAAACCCATTTAGTACCAATCACATTTTTGTTCTTAGGTCTTGGAACCAATTCCCAAGTATTGTCTTTCCTTATTTATTCAAGTTCGTCCATAGATTTAGTCCAAGATTCATCTCTACATGATTCATCAGTACTCTTTGGTTCAACTTGAGAAATCAAATAGATCTCATCTCTAGCTCTAGATCTAGTCATCATACCTTTACTTGCATCACCAATAATTTGATCTTCAGGATGGTTCTTCTTAACATACCTTGGTGTCTTTAGTGTTTTAGTAGCTTCAATTGGTTCATCTTCAATCTCATTGTCAATCATCAAGGATTCTTCAGGTTCAGCAGTAACCTCTTTCACTTCTGTAATCTGACCACAATCATACATTCTTTCCTAAATCTAAAAATTTTCATCTATCCTCACATTAGCGCTTTCAATCAAATTTATCAATCTTAGATTGAAATATTTATATGCTTTACTCTTAGTGGAATACCAAGAAATATTCCCTCATCACTTCTAGAATCAAAATTTCCTATCTCATCATCTCTCTTGATATAAAATTTACTACCAAATATTCTAAAATATTTTATAGTAGGTGTATGATCAAACCATAGTTCATCAGGAGTCTTACTTGTACCTTCCATGATCTGAATTATGTTCAGTGTTTACACAACAGTCCCACCTGCTTCTCTCTAGTGAACATGTGACACATTTCCTTCTAGCAACATAGTCCTTGCAACATCTAATATAGTTCTGTTTCTTCACTTTGCTATCCCATTTTGTTGTTGAGTTCTAGGGGCTGATGACTATCTATATATTCCATGTTCTTCACATTATGTATTAAATAGATCTAATGTAAACTCTCCTCCTCTGTCTGATCTCAAACACTTTATCTTCAAACCAGATTCATTCTCAACTTTTGCTTTAAATAACTTGAATTTGTCAAATTATTCATATTTCTCTCTCAAGTATGTAACCCACATCATTCTAGAAAATTCATCAAAAAATAGTATAAATTACCTTTCACCATAGTATGATCTTGTTTGTGTAGGACCACACAGATTTGTATGTACCAGATCCAACTTCCCTTTTGTTGAATAAGATTTTCTTTTGAAAGAGCTTCTAGTCTGCTTCCCCATAACACACTCTCTACACATAGTGTTAGATGGCTTCACAATTTTAGGTAGATCTCTTATTTCTTTTGTCATACTTGCCTTCACAATTTTATCAAAATTAACATGATAAAATCTTCTGTGCCATAAACAAATTTTATCAACCTTCGCAATAAAACAAGAAGCTATAGATGTGTTAATTTCAAATACATTACCTCTAGATTTAGTACCAGATGCAATCAAGTCTCCTTCTTAACTTCTGATAGAGCATTTCCCATCAATGAATTTCAATTGATAACCCTTGTCTACTAACTGTCCAACACTCAACAGCTTATGCTTAAGTCCATCAACAAGTAATACATTGTCAGTGTTAGTCTTTCCATCCAAAGAAATAGATCCAACTAAAATAATAAGCTTAGGACTATTGTCACCAAATCTAACAACATCACCATCATGTCTTTTCAAACTCACAAATTTTTTTTTATCTCCAGTCAAATGATGTGAACAACCACTGTCTACAACCCATTCAAATTTCTTTTCAAATTAGGATACTAAGGCTTTTTATTCATGTATAGGTTCATCATCCTTAATAGAAATAAATCCAATTTCATCATAGTCACCATCATCATCATCATCATCATATATACCCTCACTAGCATAATAACATTCCTTATCTTTTGAATATTTAGACTTGAAAAACTTAGGTTTGTGCTTTGGAACTCTTGTAGGACATCTAGATGCAAAATGACCAATCTTGTTACATGATAAACATTTCAAAGGTAATTTTCCTTCAAACTTTCCCTTACCTCTCTTCTCTTCTAGAAATCAGTGCCACCACTTCATCTAGCTTTCTTTCTTCTTCCTGTATCTATTCCCATTCATCAACATAGGCTCTAAGTTCTTCTCTTAGGTCATTATTGCTAGTGCTTGCATTTCTAGATAAGGTCTTTTTGTTCTTGTGCACGATTGTGATGACATGTAACTGATTAAATGTTTGAAGATGTTAAGTTGATGATCATGCAAGGCATTAAATTAGTTAATGTATTGTATTGTCATTGATATCATCTTGATATAATCTATATGGTCATTGTAATATTGCCAAAGACTTAAAAGAACCAATGAATCAAAGGCTATGCTATCAGTAACGCATATAATTCAAGTATTCACTAAGTGAATGCATACACCAACAAAGTGTACTCGACAGTCAGAGTAAACAAACAAAGTCACAGTGTTGCCTGATGAAGAAATACACAATCTTGCCAACGAGCAGAGTTACAGTATTTCCCAACGAGAAAAACACAGAGTAACCTGACAGATAGAATTTTAGTGTTGCCCTATGGAAAAAACAAGGACGGAGATCTTGATGACAACTGAAGTCACACCGACATAATAGTTAGTTATCACTAATGACAAACTAAAGTGTTGACCAACAGAACAAAGAGTTCAAAAAATGACAAAAATGCTTAGCTGTCAAGAAGCTAAATATAGAGTTAACAGATACTTATCATTGTTTTAATCATCCAGATAAGCCGTAGATAATTAATTGATTTAAATCTACTTTGTCCAGTTGAAAAGAAGATCTCTACAAGATCAGAATGGAGATTTGATTTAAATCTATTGGAAAAGATGTTAGTAATAACTGAGGGGGGGGGGGGGGGGG
>MU224432.1:285556-302106 GCA_018584345.1 Thuja plicata | reverse complement strand
TCACAAATTAAGCAATTTGAGTTTAAAGACTTACTTCTTGTTCTTGTACCAGCTTTCTTATCTCCTATGATCTAGTCCTCTGGATGGTTCCTTCTTACATATCTTGCAAGTATAGGTACATCTCTTTCCATATCAGCTTGATCTTCATTACCTTGCACATTATCTTGATCATTATCCTGACTGTCGGTAACAACATTCTGACCGTTGGTTGCAACATTCTATTGTTATGGATTTAAGTACTATTGCTTGGGTAAAGTGATGGGTTCTTCATTGTATACAAACTTTTTGTAGTCCTCTGGTTCTTTTGTGCTTTCCAGCTCATTTTTTCTGCAAATTCATCAATCTTTACATTTTCACTTTCAACCATTTTTTTTAGAAGCCTTGATTAGACATTTAAAATCTTTGCTTTTGGTAGAATACCCCAGAAAAATACCTTCATCACTTTTGGCATCAAGCTTTCCATTTCTTTGATCTTTTAAGACATAACATTGACTACCAAAATTTTTAAAGTAACTTACATTGGGTGTTTTACCATACCATAGCTCATAAGGAGTCTTCTTTGAGTCCTTTCTTAATTGTACTCTGGTAAGTGTGTAGACAACAGTGCTAATAGCTTCCCTATAGAAGATTTGGGTGATGTCCTTCTCTATCATCATCGTTCTTGCACAATCAACTATTGATCTGTTCCTTCTCTCAGTAATCCCATTTTGCTGTGGTGTTCTTGGTGTAGAAACCTATCTTTTTATACCATGCTCATTACAAAAATTAGTGAATTCATCTGATATAAATTCTCCTCCTCTATCTAATCTCAAACATTTTAGATCCTTACCACTTTGTTTCTCTACCATAGCCTTATACCATTTAAACATCTTAAATGCTTCAGATTTTTCTTTTAGAAACATGACTGTCATCATTCTAGAATAATCATCAACAAAGAGAATAAAATATCTATCTCCATAATAGATATTTTTCCTCATAGGTCCACATAAATCAATATGAACTAATTCTAGAATATCATCAGATGTATGAGTTTTTCTTTTGAAACTAGACTTTGTCATTTTACCTTTTTGACAATTTTTGCACATGATGTTGTCTGGCTTTGTCATCATCGGTAAGCCTCTTACACTTCTTTTATAGATTATCTTCATAATGTTGTCAAAGTTAACATGACACAACCTTTTGTGCCACAACCATATGTCTTCATTTCTAGTCATTAAGCAAGTGGAGTTAGTATCATTCAGATAAAATAAGTCACCTTTGGTCTGTTCACCGGTACCAATCAGTGTTCCTAATTCATTGAAGATCTTTGCCTTCTTGTTCTCAAATGCTACTTTATGACCTGAATTATTCAGCTGAGAACACTCAATAGATTACAATTCAATCCTTTTACCCAATAAGCATTTTCACATTTAATCAGGTTGTTCAACATTACTGTTCCTTTCCCTTCAATTTGACAAGGTAAATCATTTCCCATTCTTACTGTACCACCTTTATAGTATTCAAAAGTATTAAAATTTTCTTTTTCACCAGTCATATGGTGAGTGTAGCCACTATCTATAATCCATATATCATTTTTACTAATATTAGATATGAGTGCAATTTATTCATACCTTTCATCTTCATCTGAATCATCATTCATAGCTACAAACACTATCTCAAATCATCATCCAGTTCGGTGTCAGTATCTTCATCTTTGCAAGAAGCTAGATAGCTAGCCTTCTTGCCTTTGTCCTTGTAATCTCGGGTATCACTTCTTTTTGATCATTGGTAACCTCTGTAATCTTTGTTATCACCTCTATCAGATTTCTTCTCAAAAGATCTGTTATCAATTCTGTCATCTTTTCTTTTAGGACATCTTGCAGCAAAGTGTCCAATCTCTTTACATTTAAAACATACAAGTGGTAACTTACCTTTGTATTTACCTTTGCCTCTTAACATTCTTCTTGGCATGAGTACTTCAATTTCATATAGATCTTCTTCTTTTCTTTTTCTTTCACTATCTCTTCTAGATGAGTGTCTCTGATTAGATTTTCTTATTGTAATAGAATACTTGAATGCAGACTCTAAGCTTGGTAAGACACTATTATCAATGTTATTCATTTCAAATGAAATCAGTCTACCAATCAAGCTATCAAGAGTGACTTTATTATTTTCTACTGCTCTCATTTATTGAATAGAAGAGACTCTAATAGTATATATAGGCATTACGGTTCTTAGGATTTTACTTACCACTGTCTCCTCTTCAAGTGTACCTCCAACACCTCGTATAGAATTGACTACTTCTTTTATTCTTGTGTTGTACTGAGTGATATTTTCACCTTCTTTCATTCCGAGATCATCAAAATTTCCTCTAAGGCTTTCTTCCTTGGCTCTAAGAACATTTGCATCACCTCCATGTACAAGTTTCAACTTGTCCCACATCCTCAAATTCAACATCAGAGAGTGAGGCTGAAAGCTCTATAACCATGCAGTTATGTTCATGCTTTACTCTCAATTGATCTACTATCAATGGTCCTATAGGAAACACATATGTAGTATCTAAGTATTGAGTAATATCATTTCCAATATTTGATAAGTGAAGCTTTATCATACTTTTCCATGAAGCAAAGTTGTCCTTGTTCAACTTGGGCACATCTCATCTGTTCATCTTGTGATCTTTTACTTAGGTCTTGAAACCTTCCTTCTAAGCACACAAGCTCTGATAATAATTGTTAGTAATAACTGAGAGGGGGGTGAATCAGTGGCCTCAAAGATTTATCCAATTTAAATTTTAATCCACCAATCAATACTTCTCAAATTATTAAGTCCCTACAAGATGCATGCCTTTGAAATACTTGAAACAAATAACTGTCTGTCGGTTTACCTTGTCTGTCCTTATTCTCCTTGATAACCAATAATTAGTAAACTATATTTACTGATACTCAGTAAATATATAGAGTATACCAATCAATCCATAAATGCATATGTAGAATGTAAAACACTAAAGTAATAAACCATACACATATAACACAAGGATTTTAACGTGGAAACCCTGTTAAGGGAAAAACCACTAGGACCAGTACCCCAAATTTTCACTCTTCTAAAGTGAGCCCTGTTAGGAGCCAACCCTGTTAAAGGTTACAAACACATGGTTAAGTGTGACCTTGTTAGTGGATTTTTATATATAGGTTGTCACTTAGTATCTGGAATCTATGCTACCATCCTTGAATCAGTCTCATGACTATCAATAGGCTTTATGCTAATCTTACTACCATCCTTGAATCGGCCTCCTTCTTAGACTGTCAATAGGATTTAGGTAAGACCAATGCTACTATCATGAGTCAACCTTCTAGTAATCTATTAGGATATACCTCGAATACAAAAGACTATTAAGTCCTGCTCTGTTAAGAGACTTAATGCTTCAATGGTTAAACTAAAACAAAATGACCTTATTTTAATGCAATTGAATTGCAGATTTTCAAATATATTTACTTACAATATCTTTCTGATCAATGTATCAATTCAATTCCTTTGTACTTAACTCTTTCTACTTTGTGATGCTATGCTTTTCTATTCGTCAGTGTCTGCAAAATTCTTTAGCTCTCCCTTAGCTTGATTGATCAGGACTGCATGAAGTTTATCCTTCATCAGTTTCTCTTCAGCATCTTCTATCAGTTCACTCCCCCGTGTATCTAATTGCTTGTGGGAATGAATTATTCTTGTCTCTTAAATATAAATGATGTTCCTTAATTCTTGGTTCTTGATTCTTGATTCTTGGCGTGAAAAATAATCCAGCCAAGTTGATTTGTAGCTTTAACTCCTGATTTATCTCATAGTTATCTTCTTGCCAGTTGTACAAATCACTTACTTAACTATGGTTGAATAAAACAAATAAAACAACCAGTTAAGTCTATCTTTAGCTCTACCAGCTAGATATTTTTTTGTTTTCTGATCTCATTATTCCGTCGGTCAATTCTGTAGTTTGTTGCCGGTGAAAACTGCCAGTTCCATCGGTGTAACTTAATTTAGCTTTGGGATCTCCGACCGTTGGGCATCATTAGATCTTTCTCATCGGGCAACACTATTTTTAGCTCATCGGGCATCCTTTGATTCTGCTTTGTCAGGAAACACTATCTTTTGCTTGTCGGGCATCACTGTGATTTTATCTCTATATTTACCGATGGTGTGTACTCCATCGGTGTAGTCTGTCACTTAGTGAATACTTTTTTTTGTATGCATTGCTGAAAGCATAACCTTTATTCCATTGATTCTCTGAAGTCTTTGGCATTATGTATATGACCATACAGATGATATCAAGTTGACATGAATGAAAATACAAACCATTAATTGATTTAATGTCTTGCATCATCTTCAACTTAATATAGTCAAACATTTAATTAGTTACATGTCATTAAAAGATTGTTGAACACACCAAGATCAAGAAAGCCTAGAAAATAGGAAATCATGTTTATAAGAGACAAACTCAATTCATTATGAATTGTGTGTGTGTGGGGTGAACAAGAGAAGAGAAAAGATGCTAAAAAAAATCTGAAGAAGAAGAAAGTCTTCATTTCAGTCCTGATCAACAAGCTAAAGGAATAGCTAGATTCTGCAGACACCGATGAATAGTGAGACAAGCATCATAGAGCAGAACAAGTGTGGAGCAAAGGTATATATTTAATTATATTGATAAGTGAATTAAAGAACCTACAATAGATTTGAAAATCTACAATTGAGTTGTATGTATGAATAGATCATTAGTGTTTTAGTTTAACCATTGAAGCATATAAGCCTCTTAACAGAGCAAGACTTAAAAGTATTTTTTAAATTGAGATACATCCCAAGGAGTATCAAAAAATTTGATCACAAAGTAGCATTGGATATGCCCAATACCTATTGACAGGCCAAGAGAGTTTGATCAAGGATGGTAGCATTAGATGCCAGATACTAGTTGAAAAACTATTTCTAAATCCTCTAACAAAGTCACACCTAATAGTGTGTTTGTAACCTTTAACAGGGTTGGCTCTTAATAGGGCTCACTTTAGAAGAGTGAAAATTTGGGGTGCGAATCCCAGTGATTTTTCTGTTAACAAGGTTTCCATGTTAAAAATCCATGTGTTATGTGTGTATGATTGATTTCTTTATTATATGTATCTTACATAGTTAATTCTGGATTTATTGGTATACTTGACATATTTACTGTATTTCAGTAAATAGATGATTGCTTATCGGTAAACATACAGAGAAGGTTTGATAGAGCAATCTGACAAGTAGTAAATTGATATAAGTATTTCATAGCATTCATCTTGTAGGACAGAAGATAACTTGAGATAGAATTTGTGGTTATAAGTTTAAAGGGTTGATTTAAGGATTAATTTTTGAGGCCACTGATTCACCCCCCCTCTTAGTTATTACTAACAATTGGTATCAAAGCTTGTGTGCTTAGAAAGGAAGGTTTAAATACCTATGCTAAAGATCACAAGATGAACAGACGAGATGTGCCCAAGTTGAACAAAGATAATTTTTCTTCATGGAAGAGCAGAATAAGACTCCACTTATGAGGTATTGGTAATGATGTTACTCAATACTTAGAAATTGAATATTTTTTGCCCATAGGAGCACCAATAGTTGAAAAAATGAGAGAGAAGAATGAGCACAATGACATGATTATAGAGCTTGCTTCCTCACTCTCTGATGTTGAATTTGAAGATGTCAAAGAATGCAAAACTATAAAGTAGATGTAAGACAGATTGAATCTTGTACATGGTGGTGACAAAAATGTTTTGAGAGCCAAGGAAGAAAGTCTTAGAGGAAATTTTGATGATATCAAAATGAAAGAAGGTGAAAATATCACTTATTATAGCACAAGAATCAAAGAGGTATTCAATGCTATCAGAGGAGTTGGAGGTGTACTAGAAGAAGATACAGTGGTAAGTAAAATTCTAAGAACCTTGTTGCCTACTTATGCTATTAGGGTATCTGCCATTCAAGAAATGAGAGCAGTAGAAAATAGCAATGTTACTCTAGATAGTTTGATTGGAAGACTTATTTCATTTGAGATGAATAACTATGATAATAGTGTCTTACCAAACATAGAGTCTACATTCAAAACTTCTACGAGAATAAGTAAATCAAGTCATAAAAATACTATGAGAAAAGATAGTGATAGTGAAAGTGAAGAAGATGACCTTGATGAAATTGAAGCACTTATGGCCAGAAGAATGCAGAGAGGGAAAGGTAAATACAAAGGTAAATTACCACTTGTTTGTTTTAATTGCAAAAATATTAGACACTTTGTTGCAAGATGTACTAATAGAAGAAAAAATGACAATAGTAATGACAAATCATTTGAAAAGAAGTCTGATAGAGGTGATTACAGAAGCTACTGACAATCAGAAAGAAGAGATACCCAAGACTATAAGGAAAAAGGAAAGAAGGCCAGTTACCTAGAAAAATGCAAAGATGATGATACTGACACTGAATCTGATGAAGACATTGAGATGGTGTTTGTGGCTATAAAAGATGATTCAGATGATGATGAAGAAAGGTATGTAGAAACAAATCTCATATCTAAAGTTAGCAAAAATGATGTTTGGATCATAGATAGTGGCTACACTCACCATATGACCGGTGACAAGAAAAATTTTGAGACTTTTGAATACTATAAAGGTGGTTCAGTAAGAATGGGTAACGACACACCTTGTCCAGTTGAAGGTAGAGGAACCATAATGTTGAATAACCAGATAAAATGTGAAAATTCTTATTGGGTAAATAGATTGAATTATAATTTATCGAGTGTTTCTTAGTTGAATAATTTAGGTCACAGAGTAGCATTTGAAAATAAGAAGGCAAAGATCTTCAATAAATCTAGAAATCTGATTGGTACCGGTGAGCAGACAAAAGGTAACTTATTCTATCTGAATGATACCAACTCCACTTGTTTGATTGCTACAAATGAAGACATATGGCTGTGGCACAAAAGATTGTGTCATGTGAATTTTGACAACATGATAAATATTAGCAAAAAGAGAAATGTCAGAGGCTTACCGACGATGACCAAGCCCGACAACATCATGTGCAAGAATTGTCAAAAAGGTAAAATGACAAAGTCTAGTTTTAAGAGAAAAATCCATACATCTGATGCAATTATAGATTTAGTCCATAATAATTTATGTAGACCTATGAGGACAAAGAGTTATTATGGAGATAGGTATTTTATTCTCTTTGTTGATGATTACTCTAGAATGACGATAGTCATGTTTCTAAAAGATAAATCAGAAGCATTTAAGATGTTTAAATGGTACAAAGCAATGGTTGAGAAGCAAAGTGGTAAGGAGTTAAAGTGCTTAAGACCAGATAGAGGAGGGGAATTTATTTTAGATGAATTCACTAACTTTTGTAATGAGCATAGAATCAAAAGATAGGGCTCTGCACCAAGAACACCACAACAGAATGAAATTGCTGAAAGAAGGAATAGATCCATAGTTGATTGTGCAAGGACACTGATGATAGAGAAAGGCATCACCCAGATCTTCTAGAGGGAAGCTGTCAGTACTATTGTTTACATATTGAACAGATTATAATTGAGCAATATGCCAAAAAGACACCTTATAAGCTATGGTATGGATACACACCCAATGTAAGTTATTTTAAAAATTTTGGCAGTCAATGTTATATCTTAAAAGATGATAAAAATGGAAAACTTGACTCCAAGAGTGATGAAGGAATTTTTCTAGGGTATTCTACCAAGAGCAAGGCTTATAAATGACTAAACACAACCTCTAACAAAATTGTTGAAAGTGCAAATGTAAAGATAGATGAATTTGCAGAGAAGAATGAAAAGGAAAGCACTAAAGAACCAGAGGACTACAATAAGTTTACTTACAATGAGGAACCTAACACTCTACCCTACCAAAAATGTAGAGCTCCTAAGAAAAATATCATTGCACCCGAGCATCAGGCTGCAAATACTGACGATCATAATATTGCTCAAGATGATGCACAACTTGATGGAGAACAAAATGAAGAACAAAATGATGATCAAGCTGATAGACAAAGAGATATACCTATACTTGCAAGATATGTAATAAGGAATCATCTACAGGACTAGATCATAGGAGATAAAAGGCTGATATGAGAACTAGAAGTAAGTCTCTAAATACAAGATGTCTTATTTGTGATTATGGGCCCAAATCTGTCAATGTTGCACTCGATAATGATGAATGGATAAGTGCTATGAATGAAGAGACTGAATAGACAAATAAAAACAACACATTGATACTTGTATCAAGACCAGATGACAAGAATGTCACTGGTACAAAATGGATATTTAGGAATAAGTTGAATGAAAATGGAGAAGTCACAAGAAATAAAGCAAGACTAGTATGCAAAGGGTATGCACATGAAGAAGGAATTGACTATGGAGAAACCTTTGCACCTGTTGCTAGGCTAGGAGTAAGAATATTACTTGCTTATGCTGCATATAAAGGATTCAAGGTATATCAAATGGATGTCAAGTCTTCATTCCTGAATGGAATACTTGAAGAAGAGGTATACATTGATCAACCAGAAGGGTTTGTTGAACTAGACAAGAGGGACATGGTATGTAGACTTCAAAAAGCCTTGTATGGATTGAAACAAGCACCCTTAGCCTGGTATGAAAGACTTCATTCTTATCTTATAAGTATTGGATTTGTAAGAACTACCGAAAACAATAATCTTTATTTGAAGGAAGATGCTGATGCTAACATTTTGATTACTGAGATATTTGTTGATGACATCATATTTGGAGGAAATGATATGCTATGCAAATAATTTGCAAATGAGATGAGAAAATAATTTGAGATGTTTATGTTTGGAGAGATCAAATTCTTTCTTGGTCTACAGATCATGCAACAAGATGAAGGTATTTTCATCACACAATCCTTGTACATCAAAGAAGTACTTAAAATATTCAAGATGGAAGAATCCAAAATAGTTGTAACACTGATGAAAACTTGATGCAAGTTGACAAAGGAGGACAAGTCATCAGAGGTAAATATGACTTTGTACAGATCAGTGATTGGAAAACTCATGTATGTTGTACATACTAGACTAGATATTGCACATGTAGTAGGAATAGTTGCTAGATTTTCTGCTAATCCCAAAGAATCACATATGACTGCTGTGAAAATAATTCTAAGATATCTGAAGAATACTGAGGAATATGGCTTATGGTATAGCAGAGAAGGCAAATTTGAACTTAAGGTCTTTACCGACACTGATTGGGCTGGAAATCTTGATGACTGAAAGAGCACAACTGGAGGAGCATTCTTCATGGGTGACAAACTTGTCACATGGATTAGCAAGAAACAAGGATGCATATCACAATCTACTGCAGAGGTAGAGTATGTTGCTGCTGCTGCAAACAACTCAAATATTGCATGGATCAAATAGTTACTAGAAGGTATGCATATTAAAATTTTAGAACCAATAATTATCTACTATGATAATACAAGTGCAATAAACATTTCCAAAAATCCAGTCATGCATGCTAAAACAAAGCATATTGCCATCAAGTATCATTATTTAAGAGTACAAGTTCAGGCAAAGGAGGTGATACTTGAGTATGTGCAATCAAAGGAACAATTGGCCGATATCTTCACCAAGCTAGTGCCCAAGGATGCATTTGAATGCTTGAGATAGAGACTAGGGGTCAAACCCTTGTCTACTAGTTAATAAGCTAACTAGAAGGCTACATCAGCCTACACATTATCAGAATATCATTCATGTTGATGCAAGTAGAGAGATGGACTTCAAAAATAAATCAATACACAACAAGGTTGCCTTGAATGCTGACTCAACTTTAGGTAAAGTGTCTTCCAATTCTGCGGCCTCAAATGTAGTTATCTTTCTAATCAAAATCTCACTGGTGAAGTTTGGTGTCAAAGGTATGATATCATCTATAGCTTATACTTTGGTTCTATATGCAGGTGCCAAATATCTGAGTATCTTCGCAATCACTTCTTCCTCACTGTAAGTACCTCCAGAATTTCTAATACCAGTAACCACTTTAGTAATTCTTTGTCCATATGCCCTAATGTTCTCATCTTCTCTCATCTTCAATGATTCTATCTTTTTCTTCCAGTTTTGTAGCTTTTCCTGCTTAGTAAACTTGTCTCCAATGTATAATTCTTCCAATCTTGACTAGATCTCTTATGCAAAATCCAAGTTCTTTACTTTAGTGAATTCTCTTTCTGAAAGTGTGCCGATCAAAGATTCCCTTGCAACCATATTACATTAAAATAGCTTCTTTTTATCTTTAGAAACCTTCTCTAACTCATCCTTAGTAGCTATCTTTTCTTTCTTCTTTGTGATCATGCAGTAATCAATTCCTAGACATAGCAAATGTGTTCTCATCTTATTCTGCCAACTGTCAAAGTTTTTAGGATCAAACTTCAGACTATCCTTCTTGTAGTAAGTCATCTTCAGGATCACCTCAAGCTATTAAAATTTATCTCTAAATACCACAAGCTCTAATAGCAATTGTTATGAATAAAAATCCACAAGACAACTGAGAGGGGGTGAATCAGTTGTGATATAGATTATTAAACTTTAAAATTTATAAACCAAATCTGCAAATGTAAATGATAACACAGTAAATGCCAACACCATAACACAATATTTTTTGTCAAGGAAACCTTGTTAAAGGTAAAAAATCGGTGGGAATTAACACTCATAAATAATGTACTGAGGGTATAGTATCTCTGTTAAAAGATTTAGCCCTATTACGAGCTTGTTACAACATTACAGTACATAGTCCCTGTTAGGAGACAAACCCTATTAGGAGTTAAAAGAAATAGTAGGCTCACTGCCAAGGCACACTACCCAAAGAAGGTTAAATCCACCCTCAAGGATTCACAATCTGAACAAGTGTATAAAGAAAATACACAATCCAGTGAACTGTCTGATAGCAATTGTCTTTGCTTGGTCAGTTCCAATGAAGTACTCTTCTCATAAACTTTGCTCTACATCCAGCAGCCAAACAAGCCTCATAGATTTCACTTCTTCTTCTCTTCAATCTTTTTCACATCTTCTCAAAAGAAAAGATCACTCATATATACCCTCTTACAATAATTCATTAGGTCGGCTAGTTAAGATTTCCTAATATGTAAATAATTAATTAGGTCATCCAATTAAGGCTTTCCAATATAAAAATAATTATTTAACACCTTGATAAGATACACATGGTACATATAACAAGAAAAAATCATTTACAATCCATCAATTATGCTTCCAGATCTACAATCCATGCCCACAATTCATTTTACATGCTACATGTCTAAATTCGGCCAACAATTAGGTGTTCTTCAAAATACATGCCATAGTTGACATCACCAAAAAATAAACCACAATCAAAATCAACCCATTATTCCAAAATATGTTGAATGTCCACCAGTAAGATCACTTCATTTGAAATATCTTTGCCAGAAAGATATACCCAAAATACATAGACCTTCTCTATTTAGAATCACAGTTACAGTCCAGAAACCAGTCTTCACCAAATCAACTGTAACATCTACAGTATGCAACATAAAGCCAAGAGACCTTAGGAATAAGGTCAAAACACATCCTTATACATAAATCCAGCTTTGATCATTCTAAATCACCTGTAAAATTTCTGTACATTTCTTCCAGTCAAGTAACGAGTCTGTCATCTCCATAAAAATATATGTTGACATTAGTGACAAAACATGGATATCAACAACATGATCAGTAACCAAAACTAATATCACCCAACATGAATGAGCTTTCTGTCACCCTTTTATAGAAGATTCCCTAAGTGGTGCAATAAACTCTTCACCTACTTCTCAGTGGTCGAATACAGAGTCGCTTGGTCATCACGCAAACTTCTTGGCTCAATGAATATACACTGCTCGGGGTAAGTGTCAACTCAATTTACCTTTCACATGTTCACCGGTGGTGCTCAGTATGTAGCGAAGACTTGATTTTATTTTTACATGATTACTGAACTGCTCAATTTACACTGACAACTTGGATTTTATATAAATATTGACGGTTCTAGGTATGTATTGACTGACGAGATTGGAGTCAAAAATTCATAACAAGTAATACCATAGTGCATCTCCATTCATTCCAATTTGGCATATTATCAATGCATATTGGAATTGATGTAAAATATAGCTTTGTATAGTGCAGTTCCATACTTACTTGTTTGCTTAGGTGAGGGTAGTGATATCACCATATCCATTGGATGAGGTGTCACCAATTGTGGTGCTTGGTCTAGCATCATCTTTTCTTGAAGCTTTCCTCTACATTTGTTTTCTCATTCTCCTAATATCTTCAATAGTGTTCACATTAGAAAAAACTCTTGACTCTGTCACTCAGTCTCTACAGTCTTTGCTTAGATGACCAACCTTATGATAGTGTAAGCCTGCCATTCCAGAATTAGTCCAGTTCCTAGACCTTTGTATCCATTTCCTCATGCAGTTTGCAGTTATGTGTCAATATCTACCACATGCTGTGCAATTTTCCCATGTGTTGTGAACCCTAACATATGATTTACCGACTCTTCTTGGTTGATAAAAATTTTCTTGTTCTTTTGGTTTCCATGCTTTATTTTTCTTTTTCCTGCATTCATGAGATGTGTGGCCATGCATTTTACAAGTGGAACAATAATTTTCCATGTAGGATTCCTTCTTTGGTTGTTTCACCTCAGATCTGCATTCATGCACTTTGTGTCCATGATTGTTACAATTATAAAATTTACCTATGAATGTAGATGTGGATTTTAGGATACCTTTAGCTTTGCTCCTACAAAAATTTGATGTGTGGCCTGGTTTTCCATAGTGATTGCATGATTGCTTCTTTTCTCTTGGATTTGTGTAGACATATTTTTGATCAGATTGGTTTGATGATTCTCCATGCTTGGTATACCCTAGACTGGTATTGTTGTTGAGTTTTATTTGAATATTTAGAAAATCATCCATTCTTTTTGCACTTTCTTCAGGTTTCTTGATCATATCATTGTGTTGTTGTTGAATCCTTGCTTCATACTTCAGTCTCTCATTTTCTTATCTTAATTCACCAATAGCTTCCAATTTCCCGTTGAGTTATATGTTCACTCAGTTTTCCTCATGACTCATGAGAACTATTTGATTGGTGATCTCATGATGATGTTTAGTAAGTCTTTGTATTTCAGTTTCTCTCTCTTATAACTTCTCAGTCATATTTCTCCTATGATCAATAGATAATGTTATTTCTTGTTCATCTTGTATAGCATTATTCATAAAATCAATCATTCTTACCACCTGTGTCTCTTGACCGGTTTTCAGTACCTTTACTTGTTCTGTCAAATGTTGATTGATTTCATTCAGACTTGTAATTCTTCATTCAGATGTGTCTAATGTATTGCTAGATGTGGATCCTGATGACTCAAAAAAATTAGGTATCTCATCTTCATGATAGTCTATTTCATTGTTGCGAGGCACCATAAATTTTCTTTCATCCAGTAGCTCTCTCATCTTGATTCTTGCTTCTTTATCCTTCTCATAGAAGACCTCTATCTACAAATTCTGATTTTCAATATTCTTGTCAAGCTTATACCTTTCCATTATATGATCTTTTCTCTCAAGTGATTTAAACTTTTCCAAATAAGAGATCTAGATCTGATACTAATTGTTGGAATAATGGAATTGTGTGTAATGAGAGGGGAGGGGTGAATCAGTACCCTTAAATTTTTTTATCAATTAACCCTTAATGATATTTCCTTGCATTACCGACCATAGATTCTTTTCTATCTTATGCATGTAATATCAAAACATAAACCTAATTGCATGTAAAAATTCGTAGAAACATTCATGAAATGTAAGTACACATGACAAGAATTGGTAATACAAAAAACCCCTGTTAGAAGGTAAAAAATGTGGTGGGGATGAAGCCCACAAAGCTTCACTATGTGCAGAATGGAAGGTGCCGCTTAAGGTTACAAGTGTGATCACTTCTGATGATCTTACCTTATTAGGAGTAACATTTTAGACTATTTAGGTCTACTTGGTTAAGAGATTTAGAAACACTGTTAAGTGTGCACTTGGTTAAGAGATTTACATAACAAATTTTAAGTCCACCTTCTTAAAGGATTTGTTCTATTTGCTACAATTGTTAGAGAGTAGTTAAAAACACTTTTTGACCTGATGGTATGCAATCTTGAATTATTGTCTATAGATCCTTTAAGTCCATAATGTATATGTATCACCTATAGTGAATGATTAATTCCTCTGTTCCTCTCGGTAGCCTTCAATCTTGTTCTTCATAATTGAATTCTATCTTTTGCATCCTTCTACATGAAACTCTCAGTGTGATCCATAGATGTTTTCTTTGGCTACAATCATTATGTTTTGATTGATTATTACATCTATTTATACAATGTATTGACCTATTTAGGTTTTACGCTTTACAATAAAAACTCTATGATCAAAGGTTTACAACTTGACCTTGATCTCCTAGTTTGCATGTTTACAATCAGTTAAACTGATTAAAAAAATTACATATGCTTTACTTGTCCCTCAAGAAATGTTTTTAAAGCTAAGCATAAAGCTAAATAAAAAATTGAAGTGATTTATCTGATATGTAACTCAAATCGACATTTCTCAAAACTAAATTTGTCTCTCGGTAGACTGGTGCTCATGTTGCTCTGTAGTCTTTTCTTGGTGAAGTCTCTAAACTATCTGTCAGTTTAATCTTTAAATTGTGTTCTTGATATACACTGTAAACTATCTGTCGGTGATAGTGCATATCGGTGTTCACTAATTTCAGTTTTACTGCACTAACATTTTCGGTGACCATTGCACTTGTCTTCTTTCGGTGTCCTCTACACTTGACTATTTCAATGTCCATTGTGCTTGAGTGAATGCTATCACTTAGTGATCATCTTACCGACAGTCCAAAAATAGTTTCCTTGTATACTAATGACAAATATGATCCTTTAGGATTATCACTTTCCCCTTTTATTCTATACTCTTATCCATTTTGAGAGCACACCCATGTTCTCCAAACCTACATGTGCTCTTGAGGGGGCATCCCACTCCTTCCTTGTCATCCTTCCTTATCATTTTGTGAATGGGGAATCATTCTTCTAGTCTTATCTCTTTTATCCACTATGTTTTACTCTTCTTTTATATAACACCATTTCGCGATGCTACATCAAAGAGAGAAAAAATGTAGACACCAAAATTTGTCCATTACCCTTACCTAGCCAAATAAAATAGGTATTATTATTTATTTAATAATCCCTATCCTAACTTTAATTAAATAAATTTACTTTTATTTAATTAAGAATCCTCGTTATCTATATCCTTGATTAAATAAATTTACATTAATTTAGGCTTATCCTATCCCATTTCCCTAAAGTTTAATTAATTCCTAAATTTATTAAACTAACCTATATTATCCCCTTTTCTCCCACTCAGAATTAAATATTGTATTTAATTATATTTGAGCACATGGCTCCTAACTTTGACCCTCCCCTAACCTTACTTCCCTAACCTAACCCATACTTCTACCCTACTTGCCACTAATTAATCCTAATCTCCCACCTAATCACTCCCTAATCATTTGCACAATCCTAATCAAGGGATTAGAAAACCCAAGTCATATGTGACTCTTACACACTCTCTTACACACATCTTACATAAAGCCTTACAAAATCACACATTTTTCCCCTTTAACATGTGAACTCAACTTTGGTCTTCTCACCCTCTTACACCTTCTTACACATTGTCATTAACCCATCACTTTCAAAAGTTTCTCACACATGTGTGAGCATCTCTCCCCCTTTGAATGGTCAAACCCTAAGTCCACTTGGCCTCAACTTTACCTCCACTTGACTTCCACCCATTAATACATTTGGCATCATTTTGCGACGGATATGTGTCACAATTACGACAGCCATGTGTCGCCAGTGCGACAGTAGTAGACGTCGCTCATTTTTAGTCGCAAATTACGACGTCTGTCATCACCCGTCGCAATTACGACGGGATTTTGGCGTCGCCGCTATAGCAACCCCATCGCAATCCCCTTGGCTGACGTCGCAATTGTGACGGATCCCAATGCAATTGCGACGGGCATTTGGTGTCGCCGCTACAGCATCCCCGTCGCAATTCAGGGGGTTGATGTCACAATTGTGACAGTTACAAAGTAAAACAAAAAAAAAATTACTTGTTTATTATTCAATATTATTTGCAGGATGGACACTGTGAAGAGACACTGAAACTTTTCTCTGGAATGCAAGGGATGTGCACTGAGTGAGATGAGCTGACTTTTACAAGTGCATTGTGGGCTTGTGCTAGCCTTGAATATGGTCGAAAAGGGAAGGAAATCCATGCTCAGGCTATGAAATTCGGATTGGAGATTTATTCTGCTGTGGGTAATGCTCTTGTTAGCATGCATGCCAAGTGTGTAAGCATAAAGCATGCTCGCCTGACATTTGATAAAATGCCAGAGTCAGAACGGAATGTTGTTTCATGGAGTGTAATGACTGCAGAAGAGGTACATTGTGGGAATTGGGAGGAGGC
>MU224432.1:254881-266054 GCA_018584345.1 Thuja plicata | reverse complement strand
ACTTCCTTATGATTTTCATAGGGCCCATATAATTATAAAATAACATTAGTATAATAATCAATAATCATGTCAACTTTACCTCAGAAGTGTTTAGTGAACTCCCTCTCAATCATAAGGTGTCTACTCTACTGGATTTCATGACCCCTTTTTACTCTTCTTGAATGTAGTTAATCAAATATGGAGAGTTTGGCGTGAGCACTTACAAAGTTTCCTATTGAGTCTGTTCATCAATTTCCATAAGGCTTACGAGGATTTTCCATTGTTGTCTTAAGTTCATTCTTCCTTGATACCAACATCAATCGAAGTTTCCATGATTCAAAATTGGAGGTACCTTCGAGTCTGTCTTTGAGTCTTAATCCATTTTCCATTCTTGTCAATACAAAATTTCCAAAAATCTGATCTAGATCTTCCTTCAAGCAGTTAGGCTTCGACGAAGGAACCTGGCTTTGATACCATGTTAAATTTGGATCAGATTATGTGGATTTTAATTTTTCTTAGATGACCTCAATATATGTAATATATTTAATCACAATATATGAATATATATTTATTATCAATATAATAACAAATATATATAAATATATATATAATATTCAATATCATGCTGTATAGATAAGACTTGCATTCAATATAGTGTTGTATATGCTTGTCTTATCGAAACAACCAATGACTATATATATGAGACATGTCATTATAGAGACATGTCTCTTTGAGGAGACATGGCTCTATAATGCCATGTCTTTTCATATCACTAATCTAAATACAACAGCCGGTATGATAATTGATATCCTAATCGATTATGCAAGACACTTACTAAACCATATGCCTAGTCCAACCACCGATTGGTGTTTTAACATGGTAATTTACATATGTTAATATTGACTGATCAGTGCATAATATGAAACACCCATAATAATTCAACCTCTGTCCCTTTGACCAGCGTTAGTAATAATTGAAGGGATGCCGGATAATACAAGGCACCCAATAACAAACGGCCCTATAACAGTAATAGCATTTACTCAGATTTTGGTCACCGCCCAATAGTTAGTTAAGACCAAAACTAATCGGTAATCCTTTAACCAATAAAGATTGATAGTTAAGTCAATATAAATCTATTTTAAACCGATAATAACAATCGGTATAATATAAATATTATTTATTTCATTAATTATAATATGTATATTGATATATATATATATAATAATATCATTATTATTTATATATATATTAATATACATATATAATAACATTATCTCATAATAACCATATATGTATATTAATATATATGTAATAATATCATTATTATTTACATATATATTAATATGCATATATAGAATAATATAATGATGTTTATTTAATTCAATGCTAAGATCATTTTATCTGATTGAAGCTATAAACATCAACAGAGATGAACAATTTTGATAATAGTGTCTTACCAAACATGGACTCTGCATTCAAAACTTCTACGAGAATAAGTAAATCAAGTCATAAAAACACTATGAAAAAAGATAGTGATAGTGAAAGTGAAGAGGATAATATTGATGAAATTGAAGCACTTATGGCTAGAAGAGTGCAGAGAGGCAAAGGTAAATACAAAGGTAAATTAACACTTGTTTGTTTTAATTGTAAAGAGATTGGACACTTTGTTGCAAGATGTCCTAACAGAAGAAAAAGATGACAGAAGTAGTGACAGGTCATTTGAAAAGAAGTTTGACAGAGGTGATTACAAAAGCTACTGACAATCAGAAAGAAGAGACACCCGAGACTACAAGGACAAAGGAAAGAAGGCTAGTTACCTAGTAAAATGAAAACATGATGGTCTACTGATACCAAATCTGATGAAGACATCGAGATGGTGTTTGTGGCAGTAAAAGATGATTTAGATGATGATTTAGAAAGGTATGTAGAAACTGCACTCATATCTAAATTTAGTAAAAATGATGTCTGGATCGTAGATAGTAGTTGCACTCACCATATGACTGGTGATAAGCAAAATTTTGAGACTTTTGAATACTATGAAGGTGGTTCAGTAAGAATGGGTAATGACACACCTTGTCCAGTTGAAGGTAGAGGAACTATAATGTTGAATAACCAGATAAAATGTGAAAATACTTATTGGGTAAATGGATTGAATTATAATCTATTCAGTGTTTCTCAATTGAATAATTTAGGTCACAGAGTAGCATTTGAAAATAAGAAGGCAAAGATCTTCAATAAATTAGGAAATCTGATTGGTACCGGTGAGCAGACAAAAGGCAACTTATTCTATCTAAATGATACTGACACCACTTGTTTGATTGCTACAAAAAAATACATATGGTTGTGACATAAAAGATTGTGTCATGTGAACTTTGACAACATGATAAAGATTAGAAAAAAGAGAAATGTCAGAGGCTTACCGACGATGATCAAGCCCGACAACATCATGTGTAATAATTGTCAAAAAGGTAAGATGACAAAGTATAGTTTCAAAAGCAAAACCCATACATTTGATGCCATTCTAGAATTAGTCCATAATAATTTATGTGGACCTATGAGGACAAAGAGTTATTATGGAGATAGATATTTTATTCTCTTTGTTGATGATTACTCTAGAATGATGACAGTCATGTTTATAAAAGATAAATTAGAAGCATTTAAGATGTTTAAATGGTATAAGGAAATGGTTGAGAAAAAAAGTGGTAAGGAGTTAAAATGCTTAAGATAAGATAGAGGAGGGGAGTTTATTTAAGATGAATTCACTAACTTTTGTAATGAGCATGTAATCAAAAGACAGGTCTCTGCACTGAGAACACCACAACAAAATGGAATTGCTAAAAGAAGGAATAGATCCATAGTTGATTGTGCACAGACACTGATGATAGAGAAAGGGATCACCTAAATATTCTGGAGGAAAGCTGTCAGTACTGCTGTTTATACATTGAACAAAGTACAATTGAAGAAAGAGACCAAAAAGACACCTTATGATCTTTGGTATGGATACACACTCAATGTAAGTTATTTCAAAATTTTTGGCAGTCAGTGTTATATCTTAAAAGATGATAGAAACAAAAAATAAGACTCCAAGAGTGATGAAGGAATCTTTCTAGGGTATTCTACCAAGAGCAAGGCTTATAAATGTTTAAATAAAGCCTCTAACAAAATTGTTGAAAGTGCAAATGTAAAGATAGATGAATTTGTAGAGAAGAATGAAAAGAAAAGCACTAAAGAACCAGAGGACTATAATAGGTTTTCTTACAATAAGGAAACTGACACTCTACTCGACCAAAAATGTAGAGCTCCTGAGCAACAAATCATTGCACCTGAGCATCCAGTTGCAAATACCGATGATCAGAATATTGCTCAGGATAATGCACAAACTGATGGAGAACAGAATGATGAACAAAATGATGATCAAGATGATAGACAAAGAGCTGAACCTATACTTGCAAGATATGTCAGAAGGAATCATCCACAAAACTAGATCATAGGAGATAAAAAGGCTGGTATAAAAACTAGAAGTAAGTCTCTAAATACAAGATGTCTTATTTGTGATTATAAGCCCAAATCTGTCAATGCTGCACTAGATAATGATGAATGGATTAGTGATATGAATGAAGAGATTGAGAAGATAGAGAAAAACAAGACGTGGACACTTGTACTGAGACCAGATGACAAAAATGTCATCAGTACAAAATCTATATTCAGGAATAAGTTGAATGAGAATGGAGAAGTCACCAGAAATAAAGCAAGACTAGTATGCAAGGGGTATGCACAAGAAGAAGGGATTAACTATGGAGAGACCTTTGCACCTATTTCTAGGATAGAAGGAGTGAGAATATTGCTTTCTTATGCTACATATAAAGGCTTTAAGGTATACCAAATGGATGTCAAGTCTGCATTCCTAAATGGAATACTTGAGGAAGAGGTATACATTTAAAAACCAAAAGGGTTTGTTGATCCAGACAAAAGGAACATGGTATGTACGCTACATAAAGCCTTGTATGGATTGAAACAAGTACCCCAATCCTAGTATGAAAGACTTCATTCCTATCTTATAAGTATTGGATTTGTAAGGACTAGTGAAAACAGTAATCTTTATTTGAAGGAAGATATTCATGCTAACATTTTGATAGCTGAGATATTTGTTGATGACATCATATTTGGAGGCAATGATATGCTATGCAAATCATTTGCAAATGAAATGAGAAAAGAGTTTGAGATGTCTATGTTTGGAGAGATCAAGTTCTTTCTTGGTCTACAGATCATGCAACAAGATGAAGGTATTTTGATTACACAATCCAAGTACATTAAGGAAATACTGAAAATATTCAAGATGGAAGAGTCCAAACCAGTTGGAACACTGATAGCTACTGGATGCAAACTGACAAAGGAGGACAAGTCATCAAAGGTAAATCAGACTTTGTATAGATCAATGATTCACTAATACATTTGGTACCAAATTGCAACGGCAGTGCCGTTGCAGTTTTTCCGTCACAACCTTGTCGTCGTCGCAATTGCAACGATCTGTCGTCACAATTTCGACAATGACAAGGTTGTGACAGAAAAACTGCAACGGCACTGCCGTTGCAATTTGGTACCAAATGTATTAGTGATTGGAAAAATCATGTATGTTGTACACACTAGATTAGATATTGCACATGCAGTAGGAATAGTTGCAAGATTTTTTGCTAATCCCAGAGAATCACATATGACTGTTGAGAAAAGAATCCTAAGGTAGATGAAGAATACCGAGGAATATGGCTTATGGTATAAAAGAGAAGGAAAATTTGAACTAAAGGTATTTAATGACATTGATTGGGATGGAAATATTGATGACCGAAAGAGAACATCTAGAGGAGCATTCTTTATGTGTGACATACTTGTCACATGGATCAGCAAGAAGCAAGGATGCATCTCTCAGTCTACTGCAAAGCTAGAATATGTTGCTACTGCTACAAACTACTCAAATATTGCATGGATCAAATAGTTACTGGAAGGTATGCATATGAAAATTATAGAACCAATAATTATCTACTGTGATAATACAAGTGCAATAAACATTTCCAAGAATCTAGTAATGCATGCTAAAACAAAGCATATTTCCATCAAGTATCATTATTTGAGAGAACAAGTTCAGGAAAAGGAGGTGATACTTGAGTATGTACAATCAAAGGAATAATTGGTTGATATCTTCACCAAGCCACTACCCAAGGATGCATTTGAATACTTGAGAAAGAGACTAGGGGTCAGACCCTTGTCTACTGGTCAGTAAAATGACTAGAAGGCTGCATCAGACTACATATTATCAGAATATCATTAATGTTGATGCAAGTAGAGAGATGGACTTAAATGATATGTATCTATACACAAAAAGGTATTTATCTACTCCAAGCACCAGAGTTATTACCGATGGAATGACAAATTCAAGGAATATATTATGGATAGAAAGGATCCGTTTGATATCACTGTCAAAATATTTGTTTGAAAAGATGTTTGTTTGGCATGGCTGTCAAAGGGAGAGAGATATCTCATTATCATACTGATAAAGAGAGATTATATCCATTATCATATCAGGGAGAGATCATATTCATCAAAGTATCCAAAGGGAGAAATGTAACAAGAAAGGGAGAGTACACACAAAGGAAGAGAATTGCTGAAAAAAGACATCAAAAGAAAGGAGTACAGTCAAAAGGAGAGAGTTTGACACAGAGAGAGAACACATCACATGAGAGAAATAAAGATTCTACATCTATCCAATGAAGGGACTGAAGATAGATAGAAAGCTACAAGAATCAAATCAAAGCTATTTGAGCTTACCGATAGCCAGACATCTGTAATAGTTACATTAGGAAAGCTTGATGAAACTGCATATTTCATATTGTAGTAGCGACAGTATAATATGATAATGTAGTATGTTGCCATCAATGCCAAAGGGAGAGATTGATGACATGTAACTGATTGAATGTTTGAAGATGTTAAGTTAATGATCACGCAAGACATTAAATCAGTTAATGTATTGTATTGTCATTGATGTCAACTTGATATAATATGTTCGGTCATGGAAATACTATCAAAGACTTAAAAAAAATGATGAATTAAGACTATGCTATCAGTAATGCATACAAGTCAATTATTCACTAAGTGACTGCATACACTAACGGAGTGCACACTGATGGTCAGAGTAAAAGAGTAGAGTCATAGTGTTACTCGATGAGCCAATGCTCATCATTACCGATGAGCAAAGTTACAATGTTGCTCAATGAGCAAAACATAGAGTAACCTGATGGAAAGAATTTTAGTGTTGCTCGACGGAGAAGATAAGGATGGAGATCTCAATGACAACTGAAGTCACACCGATGGAATAGACAGTTATCACCGATGACTAACTGAAGTGTTGACCGACAGAATAGAGAGTTTAGAAAATGACAAAATGCTTAGCTGTCAAGAAGCTAAAGATAGAATTAATGAATACTTATCATTGTTTTAATCATTCAGATAAAGCCATAAATAAGTAATTGATTTAAAGCTAATTTTTCCAGTTGGCAAGAAGATCTCTTTGAGATAAAATTGGAGTTTTCTTTAAATCTATTAGGCAAGAATTGTGGAACATGCCAAGAATCAAGAAAGCCAAGAAAAGGGGAAATCATGTCTATATAGAGACAAAACCAATTCATTACAAAGGGGGATTGTGTGGGGTGAACAAGAGAATAGAGGAATGATGCTAAAGAGAATCTAAAGGAGAAGAAAGTCTTCTTTCAGTCCTGATCAACAAAATAAAGAAAGAGCTAGATTCTGCAGACACCGACAAACAATGAGACAACATCACAGAGAAAAATAGTGTGGAGAAAAGGTATAAGTGATTATATTGATTAGAAAGGTAATGGACTTACAATAGATCTAAAAACATGCAATTGAGTTGTATGTATGAACAGATCACTAGTGTTTCAGTTTAACCATTGAAGCATCAAGTCTCTTCACCGAGAAAGACTGAAAAGTCTTTTACAATTGAGATACATCCCAAGGAGTATCAAAAAGTTTGATCATAAAAGTAGCACTGGATATGCTTGATACCTATTGATAGGCCAAGTGAGTGTTTGATAAATGATGGTAGCATTAGATGCCAAATACTAGGTGATAAACTATTTTAAAATCCTCTAACAAGGTCACACCTAAAAATGTGTTTGTAACCTTTAACATGGTTGGATCTTAATAGGGATCACTTTAGAAGAGTGAAAATTTGGGGTACCGGCCCCAATGGTTTTTCCCTTAATAGGGTTTCCACATTAAAATCCATGTGTTATGTGTTTAATGTTTTATTACTTTACTATTTTACATTTCACATATGCAATTCTACATTGATCGATATACTCTGCATATTTACTGTGTTTCGATAAATAGTTGACTGCTTATCAGTAATCATACAAAAAGAGATTTACAAAGAAATCTGACAAGCATTACATTGATAAAAGTATTTCAAGGCATTCATCTTGTAGGAAAAAATATAACTACAGATATAATTTGTGGTTATAAGTTTTACAGGTTGATTTAAGGTTTAATTTTTGAGGCCACTGATTCACCCCCCCTCTCAGTTATTACTAACAAGAAGACCATGTAATTATATTGGAATCAGGATGAGCTTGTTCCCAGGGGCATAGTTACAAAGCCTAAATAAGGTAGTAGAGTAGAGTTAGAGAGACCTCAAAAGATATTGTGGATCTTTCTGGTAGTATTGCTGGTTTATGATTGCATTATTTTTTTCCCATCACATGTTGGCATCAATGCTAAAGGGAGATATTTTTGGCAAGATGGTTGCATTTTCATTGATGTCAACATGTTTATTATGCTAGTTGGATGTCTAGTGTGCAGTTTTGATGTCTTTGATATATGTTATATAGTTTGTATGTCAAATGTGCAGTTTTGCCAGTAACATAGAATGTTCAGATGAGTGGCAAAGGAATTTTACTCAAGATGAGGAGTCACACACCTCATGGTATGATGTAGAGGTTATATACATATTTGACATCAAGTTTGAGTTTTTGACATGATGATTTGATCATTTTATGGTGTCACAAATAAAGATTGGTTATTTTACTATTTTCCAGTTGTTGATCATGAAATTTGCACTTTAGAAAGGTAACAAACCTTATGAAAAGTTTGAGTATCATGGGACCAAATTGCTAATACTTAGAAAAATATTTGGGATTGAGGAGATATCTCTCCATAAATAGGGGAATGGTAAGATAAGAAATCTAAGAATGAATCTAATCTATATATGATGCGCCAGATCATTTCATTACTTACACTATTTCTTAAATGAAAAGATAGAACCATAACATCATAATACAAATATTGTCCCATAAATTGACATAGTATAACACAGTCCATGCATTGTTTAAATGAGAACATAAAGAAAATATCCTATACATATATTTAAATATTAATATCATTTCTTAGGTGCATCTATAAAATATTGGCAATAATAAGAACATTCGAAGATACATATTCATCTATTTACTCCTGATAACATCACAAAATGGAGCACCTCTATTTCTTAATTATTTTCAACTAGAAGAATTAGTTTCAAACATGATCCATAACTAAAAATAATCTCAAACATAGAAATACTAGAGTCTTATAAGATAACCAATATTAAAATTAACATAGGATTCTACTGTATTCAATATCAATTTAAACAAAAAAGGCTCAATCAAGCAGAGTCAAATCCAAATTAACAATAAAGTATTTAGAAGAAAAGTCTCCAAATATGGTATCTCAGAATTATATTAGAGGCAAATATCCTCTAGTCAAATATTAGTCTTAATATCAACTAAAAATCCAACCTCCTCGAAAGATAAAAATACCCCTTCTTAAAGAAAAACCTATTACCAGAAAGATTCTTCCTAATAGAAAACTTACACCAATCAGACTACCACCTAGATAAAATCATTATTCAGGGCCATTAGAGGAGACATCAAAACATATTGTCACTTAACAAAATTTATCCAACCAACATGCATCCCAAGATAATAAAAAACTAGTGCCACCATCATGATCTATCCTTCAAAACTTGAACAATTTTTCTTGAATAGGCCTAGGACACGTGGCAACACAATGAAGTTTCTAGGTAGAGAAACTCCTCATGATCTTTGAAAAGTTCCATGAACATGACACATGTCCTACATAATTTATGTCTATAACCAAATAAATATGGGTCCCATGAAGGAAAAAGGTACACTTTGGCTTGCAAAGAAAAATTTACACTCTAGCTCGCAATTGAAAACTCTGATCTACAATGACAATGTGGTTTGTATAGAGATATACAAAATTGGAGACTCGTGGGGAACTTGCCTATAAGGTCAAAACCCAAAATATATGATTCCTAAAAAAAGAAGAGGGGAGGAGGGGACCAATTAGAGCATGGAAAAATATGACTACAAGGGAGCCTATTCTTCAACGCTAAGGAAACTATGAAGATGGAAGTCACATAAGGCATTATACAAGGCAATATTTTCTCTAAAAGTAAAGATTCTCAAGCTACTCCTGGATGTGTTCAAAATGAAGTAAAGAAATGAAAGGGGCCCAAGGTTTCCTTTACTTGAGTGGAATTCAAATCAGGTCCTATGACCTTCTCGGAAGAGCGATCTTGTATTTTTAGCTCCATCAATTGTTTAACAAGCTCTTCACTTAGGAGCGATCCATCTGACCCAAAAGGTGATGGGAGTCTGACTCACATGAATGCCTATATTTTTAATTTCTTTAGGATAATTGAAGCCTTAATCTCATCGAGCAATTTTTTTGAATGTGAAATTTCCTCTTGACATTTGATAGACTCACCATCTCGTACTGGTGTAAGTAATCTATCTGTGATCCCAGTGGATAAAAAAGTGCCATTTTTCACTTCATAGAGTTTCCCAATCAATCTCTTTGCCTCATTCAAACTAGGAGCAATTTTCTGTTGGGTGGCCTTTAGGGAAGTTTCCATTTCATTACTTAACTCTGTGACATCGCCCATGAACATGTAAGTTTGCATTAGGCCGAGTGTGGACATATCAATTTCATGCTAGAAGAAGGTATAAAAATGTTGTACTAAAAGAAAACAACTTGCTGAGGTTGAGAAAACCATAGAGATCTATTGTTGATTTAGCTATTTTGCTTGCATCTTGATGGAATCCTCAAGATTTTGTACATGTAACTACTCAATCATCAAGTTATGTTGGCATTCTATAAAATACTTCTCTTTTTCTTGCATCTCTCTTAATTCCCTCCTGAAATTTACTCATTCTAGATCAAGTGTGCTCTGGAGACTCTTCAATTCACTCTTAAGATGAAATGCCTTTATCTGTGACTCTTGCTCCGCCTACAACTACTGAGATTGGCTGGTCATTATGTCCTTATCCTCCTAACCTACTTCAGTGCACCTTTAGGCTAGATCATGATTTAGCTCCGCCACCTTATCCCACAACCTGTTTATCTCTTCATTTTATTTAGTATGAAGCTCATTGGGAAGTCATAGATTATAATTTTTAAGAGTCTTCATCTACAGCTTCAGGGCGTCACTTTGAGTAATGGAATTATGCAAATTTGTCTCCCTCTTTTCCAGCCTTTGAGTGAGTTTAAAGTAATTGGCAGTGATTGCCTTATGTAATGCCCAAAATTTACATAGAAAAACACAACTTTTTTAAAAAACAAAAACAAAAAAAGAAGTATAACATACCATTCTAACTACATTAGCAATTCATGATTCTACTAATTACAATATTTGCCAAAAACACCAGAAGGAAATGGAGCAACTTAAACAATATCTTATCATATCATTCAAATGAAAATTCATAAGAAGATGTTGCTTACCTGCATTTTTCTCTTCCTTGCATGTGTATCACATTCTCCTTGCCTTTCCATTTCCTGCATCTCTATATATTGCTACACAACTTGATGCATGATGTTAAATTCATTTCTGATTTCATACATGATTGTAAGATAAGCCACATCAATGAATTAGTTAAATAAACTATGAAATATTTAGAACTTGATTCATAAAGAGATGAAAACTATGCAACGTTGGGAAACGGGGCAGGTTAAAGGAATAATTTAGAAGCACAAGACCTAAGGGCCAGACCTAATGCCTCGGGGGCTCATCGTAGATGGCCTTGCCTACGTAACTCGCAGAGACATCGTAGTTCAGGTTGACTTT
>MU224432.1:209396-224847 GCA_018584345.1 Thuja plicata | reverse complement strand
AATACAACCAAGGGATAATAAAAGATACATAAAATGAATTATCCTCACAAGAGGAAAAAATAGGTGTAGGGATTCCATAGGAATCTCCTACTTACATAATGCAAGTAAAGATTAATTTCTAACAGAAATGCCTGTGAGTCTGACAAGCTTCTCCATTTTTTCTCCTGAGAAGACTTATCAAAACTCATTGTTTTCTCCACACCCTTAGGGATGCATAACATACTTCTGATGAAAAATATTTTCTTATCTCCACCCTAAGGTTACTGCACTAGATGGTGCTTTTCATTGAATTAAAATGCCTCATCATGGTATCTATCAATTCTGGGCAGGGGTGGATGTTCAACACCATGCACAAAGGTAAGCCAAAATTCCAAGTTTTCAAGCCCATTTGCTTGAAATTGTTTTTCAATTTAATTTGAAATGCACCTTTCCTCAACCCTCTTGCTGATGATTCTAGGAATGGGTCTGAGATAAAATATTCTGGGTTGTTGACCATTTCCATGTTTGTGGTGTTTTCAGTCTTTGTCATTTTTGTTTTTGGTGGCAATTATTTTGTAACCTTGGGTGCTTGGGCATACATGATGTTTGCAAATACATTGACAATATTTGAGTTATAGGGTATGATAGGAGAAATTAAAATTTATAGGAGAGAGAACTCTCTTAAGATTAGAGAACCAGAGACTTGAAACCTTTCTTTATAATGATATGACATTAATCAATCTTTAGAAATACAAAAAAGAAAAGCAAGGTGGTAACCACCATAAGCATGTGCATTTATTTCCTCATTATTTGTATAATATGTAGATGGAGGGGGAGGAGTAAAAACTACCTGGAATTGCTTCCATTTTATAAAATGATGCTCTGACAACTACTGGGAATTTGACATGTAAGTCCTAGGAATGCATTTGAAGATGTGTAGGACAATACTAACCACTGCTTGCAGGAAAAGAGGGATGAGCTCAAAAATTGGAAGGCTGGAAAGAGAAAAATGAAGCAAGTGTAACCAATGGTACTTATTTAAAAAAAGCATGACTAACCTTATATTTACAAGAGGGAAAGGTGGAAAATCAATGGACATGTTTGAGGTGGATCCCGTTTATTGAGATATCAAAATAGTTACCTTCCATTTCCTCCATCTTGAAAGAGTTTCCACCTTTGCAACTTGAAATATGAAAAGGTCCTTCCCACTAAGCATAAAATTTTTCTTACTGACCTGATTTAATTTCTCTTTCATTTTAGTTTATTACCAGTTCATTCTCCTTCAAGATTGGGTCTGAAGCTCTTTTATCAAACCATCTTTTAACAAACCCTTGATAACATGTAAGGGTTTCATAGGTGTGCTCATGCTATTTTTATAGATTTAACAATTAATCCAACCTCATATTCATGGTACCATCCTCCTCAACTTCTATATACTTTAGGAGTTTTAATGCCTAAATTTCCATTGAGATGGGAAGGAGAGATTCCTACGCGTAAACGAGCTCATATGAAAAATTCTTTAGAACCTGCTTTTGAGTAAATCTATCTTCCCACAATGTATTTTTTAGGTGCTTGTTCCATTCTCACTGATGCTCCAATCCAATCCTTTTGATGATCTTGATTAGTTTTTTATTTGTTGATTAAGCCAGTTGATTTCCCTGGGGGTAATAGTTTGAAGATGTCTTTAGAAAAATACCATTTTTAGTGCAAAATCATACATCTTGGCTCTGAAAAATGCCCTTACATTGTCTGAAATTTTTATATTTTGGGGGTATGAACCTTGACACCAAACCCTCGAGGAAGCTGACCTTCTCATTTTTTATGATATTTTTATTGTCTTTGCTTCCTCTCATCGAGTGAAGTAGTCGGTTGTTGTAAGAATCCATCTATGTCCAACGATTAAGAGAGGGTTGATCATTTTGATAAAATCTAAGCCCCATTATGTGAAGGGTTCATAAAATAAGATGGGCCTTAGTAGCATGATCGAATTCCTTCTCCTCCCTACAAATAATTGAAAATTTTCACATTTCTTTACTAGTTGAAAGAAATCAGAAAACATGATTGGCCAAAAATAACTAGCTCACATGATCTTTAGAGTAGTTTTTTTTTAATAGTGGCCGCCTGAAGAACCATAATGCATTTCTCGTAATAATTTCTGCCTCTGGTTCTCATTAATACGTCTTAGTAGAATTTCATTGAAATTTATCCTAAAGAGTACACCTTCGATCAGAAGGTACCCAACACCTTTTAGTCTATAGTATCTTATTTGGTTGAAAGGGAGGTGAGAAGGATACCTTCATATCTCAATAATATTCATCCGGTCAACTACCCAATTATTTTCTTCTTTGAGATAATTTATTAGTATCAATTCCTCTGCTTCTTCTACTCCTTTTGGTCCTTTTGTAATATATTCACAAAGGCCTCTTCCTTGTATCACTTTAGTTGGTCAAACCTCTATGTCATACTCTATAATTTTTGTGATCTAGTTAGCTCTCTTTTGGGAAATCTCACCCTTGATAATGTATTCCTACACACTGGGATGAGCCACATATACTACAATCTTTCTCCTTGAGATTATATGCATGAATTTTCTAAGACCATTCACCAAAGTGAAGGCTTTCTTCTCCATGAAATTATACTTAACCTCATAGTTTTTGAGAGTCTTGTAGTAGAAGGTAATAGGGTGTTCTTCTTTCTATCTTTCTCCTTTCTGTATAAGCACAATGATAAGACTATATTCACTCCCATAAGAATACATTATGAAGTCCTTGGAAAAGTATTGATTGGACAACACTTGGGTAGTAGCTAATGCCTCCTTTATCTTTTTGAAGGTAACCTTCTCTTCATGGGTCCAACAGAAGGTTTTTTCTTTTCTCAGCATCAAGGTGATGGGGTGCACCATTCCCACATAATAAAAAATGAACCTGTGTACAAGGTTTATCTTTCCAAGGAAATAATGGATTCTCTTTTTATTTTATGGAAGAGAGAGCTCTAGAATGGTTTTTACTCATTCTAGATCTATGGAAATTCCTTCTTTTCATACTGTGTCCCAGGAGTTTTCCTTGGAAAATTTCAAGTACACACTTCTTTGGATTCAAAGAGATTTTGAACTCCTAGAATTTCTAAAATACTTTCTTGAGGTGGTAAAAATTCTCCTCTTTCTTTTTTGAAAGCACTGTCAAATCATCCAGGTAGATTAGGATAATCAGGTCTACCAATTCCTTGAAATCTATCTCCATGGCTTTCTAGAAGGTGGCTCCTACATTTGACAAGCCAAATGACATCTTAGCATAAGAAAAAATTCCCCACATGGTGGTGAATTTGGTTTTATATTGACCATATTCTACCACCTAGAATTGGTTGTATCATGTGAAACCAGCTAGCAGTGAGAATATTTATGAATATGCAAGAGTCTGTAAAATCTTCTCCATTGATGACAGGGGGTGGTGATCTTTTAGAGAGGCTCTATTAAGGTCTTGGAAATCCACACAGAGCCATATCTCACCATTTTTATTACAAACTAGAACTAGGTTGGACACCCACATGTTGTATTTAATTGGATAGATATTCTTGGATTCAATTAGTTTGGTCAGCTCTTGTGCGATTAAGTCTTGTATCTTGGGGTTAACTGGCCTCTGCTTTTGTCTGATGGGCTTTACCCCTTGTGCTAACTTAATAGTGTGCTCTATGATATCTCTATTGTAACATTGTAGGTCATTATAGGTCCATTCGATGAACCCTTTGTACTGGTGGCACATCAATTTGAGTAATTCTCTATCTTCTTTAGGAACTTCTTTTCCAACCTTTACCCTTTACCATTTTCAATGTCTAGCTCTTTATAATCCTTTGATCCATGAAAAACTTTCATTTTTTTCTTCTGACATCACCATAGTCAAATAAAATCTCCAAGGTTATTAAGCCCTAAGGTAGTTTATTCCCTCTTAGCTGAATGAATTGGTGTTCATGGGCCTATTCTATTTTGGGTTGAAGTTAGTTCATAAATTATTTTGCTTGTTGGATAAACAAAGCAATTTGGTCACCATTTTAAAACACTTTCCATTGTTTATCATTATCTAGTATAGATGGTCTTACTATCACATGAAATGAATGATCATTTGTAAATAGATAAATGATAGGTTCAAAATGAGATCCAATTGTAGCTAATTGATCATCTTCTAGGTTCTACTTCCTTGGAATGACTCTGATGTCGAAGGCATCAATTTTTTGATAAGATTCCATATCTTGTGGTAGTAGGACCTCATTCGAGGATTTTGGCCAAACAAGTATTAAGGAATTGCTTCACTATGCTGGCATATGATGAAGATGATCACATCCTAGATCATTTAGTGGATGTTGTAGTGTTGTAATTTTTGGAAACAAGTATTCTAGGTTGATTGAATCCATTATACCAGTAATGAAGGTGATTGTACAAGGATTCTTCTCTATGTTCAGTCAATTGGTGATAACACAGTCAGTCATGGTAAATGCATTGCGTGGTGATGATCTGGACTATTTAGATGGTGCAACTAGCCATGAAGTATCTACAGAGTCATTTATACCTATATCTATGACCGCATAAAGAGATTCAATGTATAGATGAATATTTGAAGGAAACATCAGTGTTATCGGCTAGAATAGTCGATCGGTTAAGACAAGGTGATGAAATTGAGGTAGTGGTCAATTATTCATCAATGTTTGATTCAATTTTGAATTATATTGTTGAGGGATGACCTTGAGGATTCCAATTCACTATGGTTGCATGATCTCTTATGAATTTTGATTGGGATTTAGAGGCCGACTCAGGTAACATGTTTTAGGGTTATTCCATTGACCTAAAATTTTTGTAAGAGATGAAATTAAAAAGAAACAAGAAGTTGTTGATGTTGTGAAGATTGTGATTGTTGAAGGAAGAGTTTGTATGGTTAGAGAAGTGACTTGAGCACTACTAAATTGGATTTGTTAGGAAGAGTATGATACATTTAGATCTCCTTATTTGAGTTCCTTCTCAAGGCAAGTTCTAACAGGATTGCAATCAAAATCTTCTCACAAGGTTACTCCTAACAGAGTGTGCAATATCCTAACAAGCCTGGAGTTTAAATCCTCTAACCAAGTGAATCTCAAAAGGAATTTTAAATCCTTTAATAGGGTAGTTCCTAATAGGACTTTTTAATAGCTCCTAACCGGGCTATAGATACTCTTAACTAGGTATATTGTTAGCAGGGTGTTGTAATGCTCCTAACAAGGCATATCTTATTGGCACACTAGTAAGATTTTTGGGTGATAATTCCCACTATGGTTTTTCTCCCTAACAAGGGTTTCCACACAAAACCTTTTGTGTCTTTGTGTTGATTTTATAGATGCATGCTTTTTTATGCTTTTATGTTATTTTTAGCTTTGCATGTTGGTTACTTTGGAAGTTGATGAAAAGATTTTGTAGATCTATGGTTGTAAGGATTCAACCCCCCTCTCAGTGCCTTATAACATTAACAATTGGTATCAGAGCCAAGTTCCCTTGAAGAATACTAAAATCTTGTGAAGGATCCTTAAGGAAGATAGGGAAGGTTTAGGATATCAAAGGAAACTTGGGAAGAAACTAGCAGATGTCGAGCAATTCATTGAAATACTGAAAGAAAAAATCCTACTAACAAGAGAAAAGAGACATGAACTTTTTGGGAAACTTGAACAACTACCTGAAAAAGTGGATCTGAGGAGTCTAAAGAACCTCCAGAATAACTGTCTTAGGATAATGAGAAGATACATAATGACACAAAGAACATCAAAAGAGAGTTAGAATCTTTTTCAATAAGAATGGGTAAAGAAATGGAAGCAAGGAAGGTTGTAGAAGAAGAAAGGAAAATTGTAGAGGAGACCCTAAAGCTAAAGATGAAGCCCTAAAAGACAAGGTGGAGGAGCTCTTCAAATATGAACAAGATTTTGGTACATTGCATTTACATCTACATGAGAAAAATGAAGAGAATCAAGAAGACCTAAGGAAGAATGAGAATCTGAGAAAGGAAAATGAGAAATTTAAAGGAGAATTGAAGGATGCAAATGATTTACTAAAGAAATAAAATGAAATTTCTACAAAAATTGATGAGAAAATCAAGAATCAGAGGATGCATAGAGAGAGTCATGGTTTAGGCTACACCATTTATGAGGTTGGTGAATTGTCAGGTACCAAAAGGACCAATCAAGATGTAAAGTCCACACCTAAGGTGGATGAAAGAAAACATGGTAAGAGATCTTATAAAATAGTTTATTTTAATTTTCATAAGGTTGGACATACTCCTAATGTATGCACAAAAAATATAAGATATAGTGTTCCAAGTATTAGATCTAATGCTAGACCAAGCATTTTTCATGGTTATTGTTACAATTGCAACAAATATGGTCATAAATCTAATGAGTGCAAGACAATGATGAAAAATCAATCGTTACAAGTGAACTAACCAAGTCCTTATTAGAATACGAATTGGTGGAATGTTACTTTCACACTGTCACAACTATGGTCACATGGTGATCTACTACAAATTGAGGAAAAATAGAGGCAATGCAAGACTTTGGAGATCAACTAGTATGGCATGTTTTCACTGTCACAAGATAGTGTATATTCTAAGGTTTTTTAGGGAAAGGAACAACAAGGTGAACCAACCAGTTATTCAGTCAGATAAGAAAAATGTAAAAATGATTGTGAATGTTGAAGAGACTAAGAATCAAATGAGGAAGACTTGGATAAAGAAGAGTGAAGACAAACCATTTGAAGATTCTGCATCATCACCAGGTGTGGTGAAATATTCATCTAACTAAGTAATCTTTGACTTAGGGGGATAAATTATTATTGAATCCATTGAAGACCCCCTAGATGCATGTGCAATAATTTCTAGTTTCATATTTAGATGATATGGCTGTTTTGTAGTTTGGTATAAATTTTTGTTTAACTACATCAAGATTTGGTTTATCGCTAACAAGATCTTTGAAGGTATATGTTGTTTATTATCAACCGATGATGCATTTAATGTTTAAGGAGCGGTAGAAGATAAAAGGTGATTTTAGGTCTTGTTTTTGCACCTACGCATTCAAGAGCTATAGCCAGGAGCAACAAAAGTGAAGTTTGAGAAAATTGAAAAGCCATTGAAATGATTGTAGAAGATTCTAAAGTGATTTTGGTGAACAAATTTGCAAAGGTTTGAGCCGTTCATCAAGAGGTGATTGGAGAGGTATTTATTGAGAATTTTGAGCTTAAATTTGTTATTTGAAGGATGGATACACCTATCATTATTGATATCACTAAGAAACCTAGGCCCAAATTCAAAAGACATCCATATAAGTCAGTTGAGGATGATCCAACAAGTGACATAACCAGTGTACCCTATAGAGTGATTCACATAGAAGATGTTAGGTCATATATTGATGCAGTCAAGATTGAAGGATCCAATGAACGATTGTCCAAACTTGTAGACAATAACCATAACAAAGGAAATAACCAGATACATAGAAATATGATCAACATTTAGCTTTCTATTATCATAGATAATCAATTACATTTAACATGCCAGGCTGTAAGGCCTTCCTGGTTACGGCCAAATACAAAGATACTTCTCAAGATCAATTACAGATCTTCTGTAAGACATACAACTCTTGATCCAGATTCTTAGATCCAACACTTCGATCTGCTCCCACAATCTCTTCTCTAAGCTAAGAATAAAATACAACTTAAATACAAAAGGAAACCAATCAGGTAGGCCTATAATAACAAACATTGGAGAAACCCTCGATGCAGATTTAGGTCCACACAAACCCAAATGAGAGATCCACCATTATGATGACATGTAACTGATGGAATGTTTGATAATGTTAAGTTGAAGATAATTCAAGGCATTAAATTAGTTAATGGTTTGTATTGTCATTGATGTCAACTTGATATCATCTGTACGGTCATGTACATAATACCAAAGATTTCAAAGAATCAATGGAAAAAAGGTTATGCTTTCAAAAATGCATAAAAGTCAAGTATTCACTAAGTGATAGATAACACTAATGGAGTGCACACCATCGGTAAAGGAAAAGAAAAAAATTCACATTGAGAAAAAATTCACATTGAGACTTAACGAGTAGAAGACAGTGTTGCCCGATGAAGTAAAACCATAGGATGCCTGACGAGCAGAAAACATAGTTTCCTAAAAAGTAAAAATCCAATGATGCCCGACAGACGGAGATCCCAAAGCTAACTAAAGTGATACCGATGGAACTATCAGTTGTCACCAAAAACTAACTGAAGAGTTGACCAGCAGAACAAAGAGTTCAGAAAATGACAAAATATCTAGCTAGAAAGAGCTAAATATAGACTTAACTGGTTGTTTTCTTTTTTTTATTCGACCAGAGTTAAGTAATTGATTTAAAGAAGATTTGTATAGTTGGCAAGAAGATAACTATGAGATAAATCAGGAGTTATGCTTTAAATCAAATTGGCTGGATTTTTTTTCATGCCAAGAATCAAGAATCAAGAAACAATGAATATCATGTCTATATAAGAGACAAGCTTAATTCATTTCCGTATCACATGAGAAAGGAATTAAGGGGAGTGAATAGAAAGAGGATATTGAAGAGAAACTGATGAAGAATTACTTCATATAGTCCTGATCAATCAAGTAGAAGGAGAGCTAAAGAATTCTGCAGACACCGACGAACAGTGAAGCACAACATCAAAGAGCAGAAAGTGTGGAGCACAAAGAATTGAATTGATACATTGATCAAAGAGGTAATGTACTTAAATAGATCTAAATTTTTGCAATTCAAAGTTGCATTAGAAATAGGTCATAGTGTTTCAGTTTAACCATTGAAGCATCAAGTCTCTTAATAGAGAAGGACTTAACAATCTTCTATATATTGAGGTACATCACAAGGAGTCCCAAAAAGGTTGATTCATGAAAGTTGCATTGGATTTTCCCGATACCTATTGACAATCTAAGGAGGTTGATTCAAGGATGGTAGCAATAGATGTCTGATACTTAGTGACAACCTCTATGTATAAAATCCTCTAACAAGGTCAAACTTAATAGTATGTTTTTAATCTTTAACATGGTTGGCTCCTAACAGGGCTCACTTCAAGAGAGTGAAAATTTAGGGTACTAGTCCCAGTGGTTTTTTCCTTAATAGGGTTTCCACATTAAAAATTCATGTGTTATGTGTGTATCTGACATAGTTAACACTGGGTTGATCAGTATACTCTACTTATTTACTTAGTTTTGGTAAATAGTTATACTGCTTATCAGTAATCAAGGAGAATAAGGAAAAACAAGGAAAACCGATAGACAGTTAATAATTATAAGTATTTCATGACATGCATCTTGTAGGGACTTAATAATTTGAGGTTTATTTGATTGGTGGTAAATGTTTGAAGGATAAATTTTTGAGGCCACTGATTCACCCCCCCTCTCGGTTATTACTAACAATTGGTATCAAAGCTTGTGTGCTTAGAAAGGAAGGTTTCAAGACCTAAGTAAAGATCACAAGATGAATAGACAAGATGTTCCCAAGTTGAACAAAGAAAACTTTGATTCATGGAAAAGAAGGATAAGACTCCACTTATCAGGTACTGGTAATGATGTTACTCAATTCCTAGATACTGAATATGTGTTTCCTATAGGAGTATTGATAGTATATCAATTGAGAGAGAAGCATGAACACAACTGCATGGTTATTGAGCTTTCTTCCTCACTCTCTGATGTTGAATTTGAAGATGTCAAGGATTGCAAAACTGCAAAGAAGATGTGGGACAAACTTAAGCTTGTACATGGAGGTGAAACAAATGTTCTGAGAGCCAAGGCAGAAAGCCTTAGAGGAAAATTTGATGATCTCAGAATGAAAGAAAGAGAAAACATCACACAGTACAACACAAGAATAAAAGTAGTCAATTCTATACAAGGAGTTGGAGGTACACTTGAAGAGGAAATAGTGGTAAGTAAAATCTTAAGAACCTTACTACCTGTATATGCTATTAGAGTTCCTTCCATTCAAGAAATGAGAGCAGTAGAAAACAATACAGTTACTCTTGATAGTTTAATTGGTAGAATGATTTCATTTGAGATGAATAACTTTGATAATAGTGTCTTAGCAAACTCAGAGTCTGCATTTAAGTCTTCTATGAGAATAAGAAAATCAAGTCATAGACACACATCTAGAAGAGATAGTGAAAGTGAAATTGAAGAAGAAGATCTAGATGAAATATAAGCACTTATGAGTAGAAGAATGAAGAGAGGCAAAGGTAAATACAAATGCAAGTTACCACTTGTATTCTTTAATTGTAAAGAGATTGGACACTTTGTTGCAAGATGTCCTAACAAAAGAAAAGATGACAGAAGTAATGACAGATCTTTTGAGAAGAAATCTGACAGAGGTGATAACAAAGATTACATAGGTTACCGAAAATCAGAAAGAAGAGATACCCGAGACTAAAAGGAAAAAGGCAAGAAGGCTAGGTACCTAGTTGCTTGCAAAGATGAAGATACTGAAACCAAACCTAATGAAGACATCGAGATGGTATTTGTAGCTGTGAAGGATGATTCAGATGAAGATGAAAGGTATGTAGAAACTGCACTCATATCTAAGGTTAGCAAGAATGACATATGGATTATATATAATGGATACACTCACCACATGACCAGTGATAAAGAAAAGTTTAACAATTTTGAGTATTATAATGGTGGAATAGTAAGAATGGGTAATGATACACCTTGTCCAATTGAAGGTAAAGGAACTATAATGCTAAATAACCTGATTAAATGTGAAAATGCTTATTGGGTAAAAGGATTGAATTATAATCTATTGAGTGTTTCTCATCTAAATAATTCAGGTCATAGAGTAGCATTTGAGAATAAGAAGGCAAAGATCTTCAATGAATTAGGAAAACTGATTGGTACCGGTGAACAGACTAAAGGTAACTTATTCTATCTGAATGACACTAACACCACTTGCTTAATGACTAGAAACAAAGACATATGGTTGTGGCACAAAAGATTGTCATGTAAATTTTGACAACATGATGAAAATAAGCAGAAGGAGAAATGTAAGAGGCTTACCGATGATGACAAAGTCAGACAACATCATGTGCAAGAATTGTCAAAAAGGTAAAATGACTAAGTCTAGTTTCAAAAGTAAAACCCATACATCTGATGAAATTCTAGAATTAGTTCATAGTGATTTATGTGGACCAATGAGGACAAAGATTTATTACGGAGATAGATATTTTATTCTCTTTGTTGATGATTACTCTAGAATGATGACAATCATGTTTCTTAAAGATAAATCTGAAGCATTCAAGATGTTTAAATGGTATAAGGCTATGGTAGAAAAACAAAGTGGTAAGGATTTGAAATGCTTGAGGTCAGATAGAGGAGGAGAATTTATATCAAATGTATTCACTAATTTCTGTAATGAGCATGGTATAAAAAGATAGGTTTCCGCACCAAGAAAACCACAACAAAATGGGATTGATGAGAGAAGGAACAAATCAATAGTTTATTGTGCTAGAACATTGATGATAGATAAAGGCATCACCCAAATCTTCTGGAGGGAAGCTATCACTATTTTTGTCTACACACTTAACAGAGTACAATTGAAGAAATACACAAAGAAGACACCTTATGAGCTATGGTATGGTAAAACACCCAATGTAAGTTACTTCAATATATTTGGTAGTCAATGTTATGTCTTAAAGGATGATAGAAATGGAAATCTTGATGCCAAAAGTGATGAAGGTATTTTTCTAGGGTATTCCACCAAGAGCAAAGATTATAAATGTCTCATCAAGGCTTCTAACAAAATTGTTGAAAGTGAAAATGTAAAGATAGATGAATTTGCAGAAAAGAATGAGATGGAAAACACAAAAGAACTAGAGGGCTACAAAAAGTTTTTATACTATGAAGGACTCAACACTCTACCCAAGAAATAGTGCTTAATTCTAGAACAATAGAATGTTACAACCAATGGTCAGACTGTTGTTACCGATGATCAGGATAATAATTAGAATAATGTGCAAGGTGATGATGAACAAAATGAAAATAAAAATAATGATTAAGCTGATGCATAAAGAGATGTATCTATACTTGCAAGATATGTAAGAAGGAACCATCTAGAGATCCAGATCATAAGAGATAAGAAAGTTTGTACAAGAACAAGAAGTAAGGCTTTAAACTCAAATTGTTTAATTTGTGAGTTTGAGCCAGAATCGATCAATATTGCACTAGATAATGAGGAATGGATAAGTGCTATGAATGATGAGATTGAACAGATTAAGAAGAACAAGACATGGTCACTTGTGCCAAGACCAGATGAAAATAATGTCATTGGTACACAATTGATATTCAGGAATCAGCTGAACAAGAATGGAGAAGTCACAAGGAACAAAGAAAGACTAGTATGCAAGGGGTATGCACAAGAAGAAGATATAGACTATGGAGAGACCTTTGCACTGGTTACTAGGCTAGAAGGAGTAAGAATACTAATTTCTTATCCTGCATTCAAAGGATTCAAAGTATATCAAATGGATGTCAAGTCAGCATTCCTAAATGGAATACTTGAAGAAGAGGTATACATTGAGCAACCAGAAGGGTTCGTGGATCCAGACAAGAGAAACATGGTATGTAGACTTCACAAAGCCTTGTATGGATTGAAATAAGCTCCTAGAGCCTAGTATGAATGACTTTATTCCTATCTTATAAGTATTGGATTTGTAAGGACAAGTGAAAATAGTAATATTTATTTGAAGGAAGATATTGATGCTAACACTTTGATTGCTGAAATATTTGTTAATGACGTCATATTTGGAGGCAATGATATGCTATGAAAATAATTTTCTAATGAGATGAGCAAGGAGTTTTAGATGTCTATGTTTGGAGAGATCAAGTTCTTTCTTGGTCTACAGATCATTCAACAAAGTAAAGGTATTTTCATTACATAGTCCAAAAACATCAAAGAGGTCCTGAAAATATTCAAGATGGAAGATTCCAAACCAGTTGGAAAATTGATGGCTACTGGATGTAAGTTAACAAAGGAGGACAAGAAAATAGAGGTAAATTATACTTTGTATAGATCAATGATTGGAAAACTCATGTATGTTGTACACACTAGACCAGATATTGCACATGCAGTAGGAATTGTTGCTAGATTTTTTGCTAATGCCAGGGAATCACATATGACTACTGTGGAAAGAATTCTAAGATATCTGAAGAACACTGAGGAATTTGGCTTATGGTATAGAAGAGAAGGAAAATTTGAACTTAATATGTTTACTGATGTTGATTGGGTTGGAAATTTTGATGACCAGAAGAGCACAATTGGAGGAGCATTCTTTATGGGTGATAGACTTGTCACATGGATTAGCAAGAAGTAAGGATGCATCTCTCAGTATACTACAGAAGCAGAGTATGTTTCTACTACTGCAAACTACTCAAATATTAGATGGATCAAATAATTGCTAGAAGGTATGCATATGAAGATCTTAGAACTAGTAATTATCTATTGTGATAAGGCCAGTGCAATAAACATTCAAGGATCCAGTCATGCATGCCAAGACTAAACACATTGCCATCAAGTATCATTATTTAAGAGATCAAGTTCAAGAAAAGGAGGTGATACTTGAGTATGTGCAATCAAAAGAACAATTAGCTAATATCTTCACCAAGCCACTGCCCAAGGATAAATTTGATTACTTGAGAAAGAGATTAGGGGTCAAACCCTTGTCTGCTAGTCAGTAATATGACTGAAGGCTGCATCAGCCTACATATTATCAGAATATCATTCATGTTGATGTAAGAAAAGAGATGAGCTTCAAAGATACATCTATATACAGACAGGTATATATCAGAACTGAGCACTAGGGCATATTTTTGTATTGCTGATGGATAAGGGAAATTCAAGGAATATATTATGGATGGAGAGAAAAGATTGTTTGACATGAATGTCAAATATCTATGAGATATTTGTTTGGCATTGTTGTCAAAGGGAGAGAGAATATCCATATTATCACATTCTTCTAAAAAAGGGAGAAAGATTATCCATTATCAGATTACTCCAACAGGGAGAGATTATATCCAAAAGGAGAGAAAGTTGTATAAATGATTACACAAAGGGAGAGTTGCTGAAAAGAGAAAAAGACATCACAAAAGAGAGAACAATCAAAGGAGAGAAGTTAACACAAGAAGAGGACTCAACACATCAGAAGACAAAGAGCTTCAATAATCAAATCTAAGCTAAATAGAGCTTACTAGAGAATAGGAATTTATCGGTTATCAAAGAAAAGATTGGTATGAATCTCAAATGTTGTATTTAATATTGTATTAGAAATAGTATAGTGTGATAATATAGTATGTTGACATCAATGCCAAAGAGAGAGATTGATGACATGTAACTGATTGAATGTTTGATAATGTTAATTTGAAGATAATGCAAGGCATTAAATCAATTAATGGTTTGTATTTTCATTGATGTCAACTTGATATCATATGTACGGTCATGTACATAATGCCAAAGACTTTAGAGAATCAATGAAACAACGGTTATGCTTTCATCAATGCATAAAAGTCAAGTATTCACTAAGTGACAGATAACACTGACAGAGTGCACACCATCGGTAAAGGAAAAGAAGAAAAGTCACAATGATACCTGATGAGTAGAAGACAGTGTTGCCTGATGAAGCAAAACCACAGGATGCCCGACAAGCAGAAAACAAAGTTGCTCGATGAGTAAAAATCCAATGATGCCTAACGAACAAAGATCCCAAAGCTAACTAGAGTCACGCTGATGGAACTTTCAATTGTAACTGATAACTAACTGAAGAGTTGACCGACGGAACTGAGAGTTCAGAAAATGACAAAATATCTAGCTAGAAAGAGCTAAAGATAGATTTAATTGGTTGTTTTCTTTGTTTTATTTGACCAAAGTTAAGTAATTGATTTAAAGAAGATTTGTACAGCTGGAAAGAAGATAACTATGAGATAAATCAGGAGTTATGCTTTAAATCAAATTGGCTGGATTGTTTTTCACGCCAAGAATCAAGAATCAAGAAATAGTGAATATCATGTCTATATAAGAGACAAGCTTAATTCATTTTTGTATCACATGAAAAGGTGATTAAGGGGAGTGAATAGAAAGAGGATGCTGAAGAGAAACTAATGAAGAATTACTTCATACAGTCCTGATCAATCAAGATGAAGGAGAGCTAAAGAATTCTAAAGACACCAACAAACAGTGAAGCACAACATCACAAAGCAGAAAGTGTAGAGCACAAAGAATTGAATTGGTACATTGATCAAAGAGGTAATGTACTTAAATTGATCTAAAAATTTGCAATTCAAAGTTGCATTAGAAACATGTCATAGTGTTTCAGTTTAACCATTGAAGCATCAAGTCTCTTAATAGAGTAGGACTTAACAGTCTTCTATATATTGAGGTACATCCCAAGGAGTGCCAAAAA
>MU224432.1:188966-209346 GCA_018584345.1 Thuja plicata | reverse complement strand
CCATTGAAGCATCAAGTCTCTTAATAGAGTAGGACTTAACAGTCTTCTATATATTGAGGTACATCCCAAGGAGTGCCAAAAAGGTTGATTCATGAAAGTAGCATTGGATTTTCCCGATACCTATTGACAGTCTAAGAAGGAGGATAATTCAAGGGTGGTAGCAATAGATTCCTGATACTAAGTGACAACCTCTTTGTATAAAATCCTCTAACAAGGTCACACTTAACAGTGTGTTTGTAACCTCTAATAGGGTTGGCTCTTAATAGGGCTCACTTTAGAAGAGTGAAAATTTGGGGTACCGGTCCCAGTGATTTTTCCCTTAACAGGGTTTCCACGTTAAAAATTCATGTGTTATGTGTGTATGATTTATTTCTTTATTGTTTTGTATCTGACATAGTTAACACTGGGTTGATCAGTATACTCTGCTTATTTACTGAGTTTCAGTAAATTGTTATACTGCTTATTAGTAATCAAGGAGAATAAGGATAGAAAAGGAAAACTGATAGACAATTAATCATTATAAGTATTTCATGAAATGCATCTTGTAGGGACTTAATAATATGAGGTTTATTTGATTGGTGGTTAATGTTTGAAGGATAAATTTTTGAGGCCACTGATTCACCCCCCCCTCTCAGTTATTACTAACACATTAATGCCACAATCAAAATTAAATGCAGAAGTCAGTGACCAGATCCAACTCCAAAATAAAAAGCTCAGGCAATGAATGACTGAGAAGCAGAGTGACTCAGGAAAAGAACACCTTAAGAAACAAAAAATGACTCGGGAAAAGAGAACCCTGAGCAACAGAAAATAACTCAGGAAAAGATCACCCTGAGCAATAGAAAATGACTCAAGTGAAGATATCACCAATACCAACCGGTAAATAAAGACCTGAGCAACATAAGACAAACAAAAGTAAACATATTTTTGATTGAGAAAGATTTCCAAGGATTCTAGGATGCTCCTGCATCAGCACCCCAGGTAAAGAAAATGTTCCCATAAAGGAAATAATGAACATCTTAAGGGAATCATAATAGGTATCCCACACTTTTTCTTAACCCATATCTCCTCTTGCCTTTCATTCCATGTTGTTTTGACTCTGTCCATTATCCCCTTCAACAAATTCATCAGTCCAAAACTTTTCTCATATCTTCTGCTTGCAACTGACAGTAGTTGACACTGATCATCCTTCATACCATCAGTGTTTTAATGAACCACATTCTCACCTGAATGATTTCTCAACTTAGTATCATCTGCATCTCTTTGTGTCACTAGTGTTAACATCTGCTGCAATATCTTAGCCAAAAATGTCATCTATTTCTTAATTTCTGTAAGTTCCTCAGAGGTTTGCTTCTCTCCTCACTTGAAATTCTCCTTCCTTTCATCCATTGGAACATGTTTTTCAACTCCCTTCTCCTCAGGTTTTTCACTATCATTTAAACAATATTTGATAACTCCACATCTTTTAGTTCCTGCTCCCTACAAAGGTATCAGTTTATGCTTGGTTTCACCCTATCTCACAACATAAGTATTTGCACGACCATCAAACACAAAATTTCTGTCATACTGCCAAGGTCTATTGAGTAATAGGTGACAAACATCCATAGGTAATACATTACATAGTATCTCATCATAATAAGATCCAATCTTAAAATCAAGGCATTGATCCTCAATCCTAACCTTAAAAACATCTTGTATCCAACTAATCTGATAAGGATTACGATGTTTCTTCCTTTCCAAATTTAATTTACTAACCATCTCTTTTGAAACAAAGTTCTCAGAACTGCCACCATCAATTATGACATTACATACCTTATCCTTGCACTTACATCTAGTTTTGAATAGATTCTTCTTCTGATCAGTTTGTTTTGAGGGAAGCAAAGTGCTTCTAAGAAAAAGATTCATATTTTCCACCTCAGGTTTGTTCTCAAAAACTTCATTCACCACAAAATTTTAGTCACTACCAACCTTCTTATCTGCATGGGAACATTCATACGACCGATTTCCTTCTTCTCCACAGTTGTAACAAGTACCTCTAAATACACCTCTACCTATTCTTCTCCTTGGTTCAACAGGTTTTGGTTCATCCTCATCTCTAGGTTTATCTTTTACCGACTGTTCTTGCTTCTCTTTCCCTTGGGAATTACCATATTGTCTTCTCTTTAACTTATCTTCCGCCTTCAGTGCATATTGATAAGTATCTTCCATAGAGGGAATCTTCAACATACCAATCTCATCTTGGATATTGAATTTGAGGCCATTAAAATACCTCTCCACCTTTTTCTTATAAATTTCTTTATGTCCAGACTGAATTATCAAATTGTAGAACTCCTCGGTATAATCTTCTATAGTCACCTCCTCTGTTTCAGATTCTGCAATTTCTTAAACAACTCAAGTTCATAGTCAATAGGAATTAACTTAGCCTTTAGCTTTTCCACCATCAACCTCCACTAATTGATCTTCATCTCACCTTTTTCTTCTTGGTCCCTCTACAATTCTTTCCACCATAGAGAAGCATGCCCTTTTAACTTAGTTTGTGCCAACTTTACTCTAGGAGGATCTTCAATGTCTTCCATCTCAAATTAATCTTACTGATCCAATCAATCAGATCCTTGGGCTTCAATGTACCTGATAAATTGGACACCTCTATTCGATAACTTGTACTCAATCAAGCTTCAAATCTCTGCAACTAACCATACCTGCCTCCTCCAAATCTTTCCATCTGATCAATTCTATCATTTCCAATAGATCTAGAAACTTCCACCTCTTAGGACCTCTATGTAATCCAAAAATTTTGATACCTTCTATGATTTAATTCTTCATTTCCGCCATCTTGGATCTAAATATTTCTGTTATCCTTGCTTCCACCTCCTCAAAAAGATCTACAATCGCCCTAGGGTACAATCTTCTTGGAGGCATCTCTCCAAATCTTCAAAAAACCTAAGCTCCATAAGTAATGAACTAGATCAACATTCACTCTGATACCACCTGACATAGTGCATACCTTCACTCTGATCAACCTTCACTCTGATACCACCTGACGTAGTCAATCTCAGAGGATCCAACAAAGGATTGTCCAAACTTGTAGCCAATAACCATAACAACAGAAACAACCAGATACAAAGAAATATGATCAACATCTAGCTTTCTATTATCATAGATAATAAATTACATTTAACATGCTGGGATGTCAGGCCTTCCTAATTATGGCCAAATCAAAAGATACTTCTCAAGACCAATTATAGATCTTTTGCAAGACATACAACTCTCGATCCAAATTCTCAGATCCAACACTTCGATCTATTCCCACAATCTCATCCGTAAGCTAAGAAAAAAATACAAATTAAATACAAAAGGTAACCAATCAAATCAGCCTACAATAAAAAAAATTGGAGAAACCCCCGACCCATATTTAGGTCCACACAAACCCCAATGAGAGATCCACCTTTAACCTTGCAATAAAAAATAAATGCAGAAGTTGGCCACCAGATCCAACTCCAAAATAAGCAACTTGGGAAAAGGATGACTGAGAAACAGAGTGAATCAGGCAAAGAATAGCCTGAGAAAAATAAAATGACTCGATAAAAGAGAACCCTGAACAACAGAAAATGACTCGGGAAAAGAGCACCTCAAGAAATAGAAAGTGACTCGCATGAAGAGATCACCAAGACCCACTGGTAAAGAAAGACCTGAGAAACATAAGACAAACAAAAGTAAACATCTTTTTAGTTGAGCAGGATTTCCAAGGATCCTAGGATGCTCCTGCATCATATATCCATTGCAAGATTGAAGATCTAGGTGAACCACACATCCATTCATTGTATGAAAAGTTGTGTAACAGTACGGTGCTAAATGATGAACATAGAGTGATAGCTGACAAGGGTTTTAAATATGTGATACACCTTCCCTCTGTCTTTGAGTAATAATAGGTCAAATATATATTAATAAGGGTTCACGATAAATTCATGTGGGTTGAATGACCCTAAAATATCACAAAATAAGCTATACATGAAGTAACAAGGTTTTGTGGAATCGGTGAAGTACCTCAACTTAGGTCAATTCCATAGGATGTAGTTACTGACCCAACAAAATTGAAGTGGGACAAATGTGCAATGATAGTAAATGATATTCCTGACCTAAATGTTAGATATTCATCCATGGTGATTGGATACAAAGTGTTCTACTCAAGTAGAATCAACAGTGTGCCTAACACTGCTATTCACAGTGAATATAGGATGGTGAAGGAAGATGCAGAGTATGAATTGTATGCTATGATGGGAGATCAACTCTTTCTAAACATGGAGAAGATTAAGATATATAAAAGGAAAGTATTCAAATATAGTCAATTTCTTATGGGTCTATTTTTAACTACTTCCAAAATGTTTTCCGTGGTATTGGTCAAGTTACTTGGTTAGTTGACACACCGGTGGTTATCCAAATAAGAAACTATGTTAGAGTTCTTGAGAATGACTTCACTAAGAAGGTATGGAGTTTGTATAGACCGAATTCTGCACACTCAGAAACAAGGGGGTTAGTAGTACTGATTGATATGCAATAAATAAAAAATACTAAGAATGAGATTATTAACAATAAAATAACAGATATCCAAAAGAGAATAAAAAACAAACGCAAACTCAATGTCTAAAGCTTCTATTTCTTCTATCTTCTTCTCTTGAAATGTTGCTTTAAATGGTGCTTAGAGTTGATACTAACAACGCATTGACTTGGAAGATTCAAGAATTTGTGATAAATTGATTGATGGATTACTTGACTCCTTGAATTGAACCTACATAAGATAATTGCTATTATGAAGATAGGATTTTTCATATGGGTATGAAGGTGAATTTTTTATAGAGATTTCAGAATTGAACGAATGGTTGAGATCAAAGACAAAGATTTATTTGGACAAACAATATTCAATAAAGCTTCTTTAAAACCAAATAAAACATACTGAATTATTTGAAGAGTGGTTGAAATTGAAGACTTAATTAGCATTAAATAATTAAAAAAATATTTAATTATGTGCAAGATAGAAGATAATAAATAAAAAAAATATTTTATTTATTTTAGAGGAAGTTTTCTTTAAAAAGAAAATTAAAAAAATTAAAAAAATTTCTTTAATTGGAGAAGATTTTAGAGAAATAATCAAAATAAAGATTTTATTTATTTTTAGGAAAAAATTGTTTTCTTTGAAAAAAATAAATAATTAAATAAATTAAAGAGCTCATTTAATTTTAGAAGAGTGAGATAAATAAATAAAACAAAGATTTTATTTATTTTTTGGAGACTTTCTTTTATTGAGAAAAATAAATAATGAAAGAATTAATTTAATTGTAGAAGACTTAGTTAAGTAATTAAATAATTAAAATAATGATTTAATTATAAGAAAAAATGGAAGAAAGTATTTAATTAAATGATAAATATTATTTAAATAAAGTGGAGGAATTTGATTAATTAAATAATAAAATTATTTAATTAATATTAGAAGAAAATTTAATAATTAAATGATTAAAAATTATTTAATTATGAGACGTGAGGGAAATATTAATTTTTGAATTTGAATCAAAAGAATGACACTAATTAATTAGGTAATAAGAATTATTTAATTAATGAAGTAATACAAATTATTTAATCCATTAAGAAGAAAGTTTGTTACTTACAGACATAAGACATTTTTAAGTGTCTACGTTTGCCCCTTTTTTATACAATGTGATTTTGAGCGTTGTGTCAAAGAATTTTTAGATTTGATCCTGGTCCAGCTTGCCCCAATGATAGCAAGTGGATTTTATTCCTCTCCGAAGATTATTTATGCAAGAAAGGCATGAATGATCTCTCGAAAAAATATGACAAATGTTAGATGACAGGATGAAACATGATGACAAAGAAGAATGGTTAGTAAGAAGTGAAGAATATTAGTAGATGATGATTGTTAGATTGACCCATGGTGTCCGGGTATAGAAATTATTGAGAGATAATATTGTTTGGTTTCATAAAGGACCCATCCTGTATAAGACTAGTGACAACGTCTAGTTTCAGGGAAGACATACCTTGTATAAGATAAGCGACAACATCTAGTTTTAGGAAGAACATATCCTGTATAAGACATGTGATCATTGATTGACTGATTGAATGATTTGACCAATTGGATGATAGAGGTAATGTTAATGAGAAGAATGAATTAATAAGAAAGAACATGTCACTGTGATCAACATGATTGATGTAACCAAGTCTTTGCCAGATTTTTGTTTCAATATTTATTCATAATTGTACCTTATTTGAAAAGAAAGAGATACATATGCACCCATATATTGACCATCTAGATACTGCTATTACAATGAGAAGAATGAATTAATAAGAAAGAATAGGTCACCATGATCAACATTATTGATGTAACCAAGTCTTTGATAGATTTTTGTTTCAACATTTATTCATATTTGTACCTTATTTGAAAAGAAAGAGATACATATGCACCCAAATATTGACCATCTAGATACTGCTATTACATTTGACAACAACAAGAAGATAAAAGACAAGAAACTTTTAATTCTTTTCTATGGATTAGCTTAGATCATGGAACTGTTTGGCTACCAGATGCGTGACAGCTCGTATCGCATTTATTCTAAATCATTCTTTCCCCAAAATTGAATTGAAACACTCCACAAACATCAAACAAAGAAAATATGATTATGATCCATCATAGCCACTCTAACCACTTAGTGGTATCCTTGAGGAGCATAAGAACACAAATGTGAAAGATAAATTGACAACATACTCACATGACCGACCTAGTCAACAACCTTATTGTTCCTTGATTAGATAGGTTTTGATGTTTGATTGTGGATGTATCTAGTTTCAAAAATGGATTGTCCGTATAAGACCGATTTGTCTAGTTTTAAGTGTATCCACCACTGTATAAGACAATTGATTGACTGATTTGAATTTTTGTTCGTTCACATGTTTGATATGCCTGGTATCAGGAATGGACTACCCGTATAAGGCCGATTTGTTTTATTTTGAGTGTATCCATCACTATATAAGACAATTGATTGATTGATTTGATTTGATTGGTTTTTTTATCAATTGATGACAGATCAGATTATTGATAAAGATAGGTCGTGCGAGTCCATTGCCGATTTATGAAGCTCATCATTTTTATTTTTATTTGATGCTTGATCGTTGCTTTCTACCTGTCGTAACAGAGATGATTTTACTGCAGGATTTTGATGTGTTTAATTTTTTTTTGGTTGGTTGGTTTCTTCAAAACATTTTCTGATGTTTTGGATTTTTTTTAGGACTTTTTTCTCTTTTTAATGATTTTTTCAGGACTTTATGGTCTTTTTAGAAAATGTTTAGGACTATAAGACTTCCCCTAGTGTTTAGAAAGGCAAGGAAATTATGGATTGATGGATGAACTAGTAGATGGATGAAGGCTAAAGGTTTCTTATTATGGAAATGGAGCTATTTGGATGCTAATGAATATATGAGGGATGGGATAAAATGTTTTTTCCAAGCTTAGGGATTGGATATGACAAGATAGGGTAATGAAACAATGCATTGATTGGAATGTGGTTTACAAAAGTGGACATTTCAAGAGGATGTTGAAAACATGTTTTTCATTTTTACGTCCTTATTTTTTATCAAGACCAAGAGAGGGATTTGGATAGGATAATTATAGGACATGAATAGATTAAGGAAGATCAAGAATGGACAAGGGGAAGGGAAATGGATTGAATATTATGTGGATAGGATAAGGTATATGGACCAAAAGGATGTGGAAAAGATAAAGGGTATGGACCAAAGGGATGTGAACAACATGAAGCAGATAAGATATGTGATGCTTCTAGGGATATGCCTACCCTTGTCAATATCAAAGTTGGGAAAAAGGAATATGGATGCTGACAAGATAACGGATATGAGGGACATAGGATAATGGAGGAAATGAAAGGGATATGATATGATAGGAAAATATGTATGAAACTTGCCCCCAAGTATGGAATGAAAGAAGTTCATGGATTACACATGATACTTGTTTGTCATATTTTCATCATGGTACTTGCCCAAAGTGCCCATTTTCTAGGTTTTCAATATTAGACAAAATTATTTCTCTTGATTTTTTTTTCTGTTACCAAGACACCCGTTTGCCAGGTTTTCATCAAGGCAACATTTTTTTTTAAATTTTTGGAAGAGAATGGACCCATGATAGGATATGGAGGAAGGAATCATGAATCTTGTTCTTTAGATTGTAAGCCTAAAAGATGTGCTATAATAGACCATGGCTATTTAAGGTATTCTCAAAGATGTTGATAGGGTGATGGAAAATGGGGATTAAAGGGATGACTGGATGAAGTGGGATAAGGGTTTACGTGAAGGATTGGATAGGCTGGGAAATCTGTGCTGGATAATGGAGGGATTGTGAGAAGAATTTATTTTGAGTGGATGGAAATGTGGGAAAGATCAACATTGGCACACACCTTGAGGGGTGATGTAGTGATGGAGGAAAAGGAGATATTGGATTTGATGGGAGAAAATATGATTTTGGATTTGATGGAGGAATGGTTATGAATTTTGTGACATAAGGACCCAAAATGGATTTGGAAGTTTGGAGATGTTTAGATAGAGGGATATCAATTTTGGATGCCAACCTGAGTTTTTCTTTGGGACACTATGCTTCAAGAAGCTTCTTAGGAATCCACATGGATTTTGATATTTTTATCTTTTGTGGGTCCTTGGAATGCATTGTTTCTACAAGAGATTTAGGAAACCATATTATTTTTTACTTAATTTTTTTCTCAAGGGGCCTTTGTAGCCTTTTGTACATTTATTTTTCCTTTTGGATCATAGTTTTCTTTGTTTTTACATGTCTATTAGACTGGACATGTTGATCGTTGACTACATGTGGATTGCTTGACTTACAGACTTTATGCTTGGCATCCAAATTGATTGAAAGGGGAATGTGATTCATGGATGGATAAGAATTGTATGTAGGTCTTTTGGATTTGTGGAAGGTTCTCCAAGATGTGTTCCTTTGTTGATCTTGATTTAGGAAAGGAGAAGTGGATTGTGAACTAGTGGATGGAGGAATATATGGACCTAAGATGGATGGAAGGGGTGAAGGGGAATGTCTATGTTCAGATTTGGATTTTGTAGGGGAATGTATACATTTAGGTTTGGATTTTGCAGGGGAATGTATACTAGTACCAATATATTTAGACTAGGATTTGTAACTAAGACCATAACGATCAAAATTTTCTTTGACATGAAAGGGTTTTAATGTACTTTTTCATGGAGGTCTAACCCTTTGACTTGATAATGCTTTCTTTGAACAGTAGGATACTATCTACAAGATGCAAGTCTATTTTGAGGTGGAGGAGGTATGTAATGCATGATAGAATCATGAAGTGGACCAGACTGGATGAAAGTGGAGGAACTCATTTGACATATATGGGGTTCATGAACAACTTGCACAAATGTGTTGGGATCATGAGGGGGAACATGGGGAATAATATGATCCTGTGATGGAATATGAACAGTGAAAGGATCATTTGGTAGGATAGGATCTTGTGGATAATATGGAGGATTAGGACATGAAGATGAAGGAATGGTAGGATCATGATAAAGATTTGGGGGGATGATGGGATCTTGTGGTGTATATGAAGGTGAAGGGATACTTTGAAATTGACTTGGAAGATGATCATTTCACTCCATTTTAGGGGTGGGTTTCTCAAAAATATGAATGAAATAATTTGGAAGAATGGGAAGGATGTTATGATCTTGCTTATGAATAGGAAGTGAAAGGTAAATAAGACTTGCAAGGACATTTATCACTTGAGATGGAACAAGATAATATTAGATACGATGGAAAATGATAGTATAATCTTCATGAGACTCTGGAAAGATGGGTTCTTTGTAAACAATTTGACAAGTTTGGCCATTGTTGGGATATTGATCATGATTTTTGTGACAACTTATTTCTTCATGCTTTACATCGCCATCTTGACATGGGGTATGAGTTTGGATACATATGGTGGATTCTTGGAAGGGTTCATATTTTTACATGAGGGAGAAGGACTTTGAATGGGACTCTTTGGAGTAGTTTTTTTTGGGAATGGAACATATGGTGGCATTGGATCTAGGACTGCTGAATTGTAGAAGGGAATTGTATCAGGAAAGGGATTATCTTGTAAATCCACTATGGATAGCCCTTGGGAGGTCTCATCGCTGGATATTATTGGAAATATGTTGAGGCTAGGTGATTGAGAGGGGAGGGGGGGTGACTTAGGAACCAATAAAAATTAATCTCTTTAATCCTTTATTAGATTATCTAATCTAATTGCATGCATGAAACAAAAGAGTTAAAAACATCCACAACACTTGACACAATATTTGGTTACCCAGAAACCTTCCAAATAGAAATAAAACTGGGGTGGGGATGGTACCCACAAGATTTATTATTGTAGTATAAATTTAGCCTGTTAAAGCTTACAATTGACCACTTATGATGGCATTCCCTATTAGGAGAAATAAGGACTATTAGGTCCACCTCGTGAAAGGATTTAGTACAAAATAATTAAGAATGCAACTCTATTAGGAGATTTGTAAAGGACTGTTAAGTCCACCTTGTTAGAGGATTTTTCTAATGCACCTGTTAGGATGAACCAGTAGATGATCTTCTATACAACTCTGATTTTCTGAATAAGATCCAATGACATCAAAACTAATCACCTGACTATGATGGATGAGTCTCTATTGTTCCTTATACTATTTTAGCCTCTTAATCAATATGCCACTTCATATTCGCATACACACTTCTTCACACACATTTGGATAAACAAAATACCTTATATTTATACCTTATCCAAATCAAATACTTCTGTAAGTCAACTTCCATAAGATAAATTAATATCAAAAAATATAAGCTAAGTTGGCCCAAAACTGTTACTTGGGTCTAGTGATCCACTCAGGAAATATATTGGCACTCAGGCATTATGCATTCACTCGATAAACATAGTAAAATTTGGCACTTGGGCTACTTTGTGTACTCGGGTTACTCTGTGTACTTGGGTCATGTTGATCACTCGGGTAATACTAATTACCACTGTCTACTCGGTCGACACTACCACTGCTTGGGTTACAATGTAACTACTTGGGTTGCACTACTGGCTCGATCAACTTTGTGATGACTAAGTGTTTTGGCACTAATTGAAAACATGTCTTTCCATAAGGTCATCAATCTCCCCCTTTGGCATTAGTGACCAAAAACACTTATCATGTTCAAAAATTGCTCAAAATTCTAAGTCAAAACTCCCCCTTACCATATGCTTGGGTACTTGCTCAGGTTTTCACAATAGTTCCGTTACTTGGTTACAACTAACTCTATTTTTTATTTTTCAAAATTGTTTTTGTAAATTTTCTATTATATATCTCTTCTCCTCTTCTCTTTTGTACATGTATTTCCTTATATGTATATACAATAATTTCCCCCTTGTTTTTGACATAAATGCCAAAAATATATCTATATGGTAATACCAAAGTAGGAGAGGAAATCACTATGTACCTTCAAAATCTAAGACAAAGTGTTGTCCCAATTATCCTGCAACACCTTCAGGATGTGAAACTCTATATGTATCTCTACTCACAACTCCATCATAAGATCAACAACTGAAAATTTGTTGTCATGTATGAGTGTCTTGGAATGAGCTATATTATTCTACATTACATCCATGTGTGGAAGGAGTTGGCTCTACATATATGTAAGATATTCTCTTGTCCTTACTTCTTCCCTTAGTAGTTCTGCCCTCATGTCTGTCAGACACTTAATCTTCATAGAGTGTGCCAAACTCGAACTCGGGTTAAGTGCCAATTGGTTTGCACTTTCCTTCAAATATTTATCTATCTTTGTCAGCTTAGTTTTGATTTCTATGGTGAATTTGGAAGTATCACACAACTTTACAAATACTGAAGCAACATTATTAATAGTAGTTTCTAGAGAGATAATAAGAGAGTTTAGCTTTACTTGATCAATTGCAATTTTACTTGCAATATTCTCTAGAAATTTATTCTCAAAATTCCTTTCTGCCTTCTGTAGTAGTTTTTATTAACCACTTAAATATTTATTGAACTTGTGGACTATGTCTACAAGTTGATCCATAATAGAATCATTCTCATTCACTTCTACTTCTAGTGCTTCTAGGAATATACATTTTATGTCCTCTAGCACTCTGTTTCTCTTCTTTTCTTCTCGAAGCTTTTGTTGTGTATCTCTTTTCTTCCATAGATCCCCTAGTATATCCATCTGCTCCATTTTCAAGTTGGATAGATCCCAATTTGGAATCAAAAAATCTTTCTCAAGATCAATATCATCAGTATTTGTTTCCTTCCCTTTTCCACTGTCCTTGGGATTGGGTGAAGGAACAATTTCCTTACCTTTTACACTATCATGCTTATCCTTTCCTTCCTCAGTTTTCTCCTTAGTATTTAGTTGGAATAGGTCATCGAAATTTGCAAAACCAACTGTAGCATCAATTCTCAATGAAGAAATATTCACAGTTGCCTTCTATGACTCGATTAGGCTTAGCCTAGTAGTAGGTGGAGCGTGATGCTCAATTCCTATTAGTCCAAATGTAGATTCAATAGACTTATCCTTTCCCAAAGATAGGATGTTCTGTATAAGTGATTGGGGTAGGGATGCCATCACTTCTACTATAATCTATTCTGTGTTGGATTCTTCAATAGTTTCCACCTCAGGTAAATCTACATCATCAGCCTTTTCCTTGAGGTTTGTACTCGGTACTTCTACCTTGTCTTCTTCCTTGATTTCAAAGATTGTCTTCCATATCTTTGTTTTAGCCTGCACCACATCCTCTATCTTCTTGTTTAATATCTAAAAGGTCCTGAACCTTGTAGTGTGATTGATTTCATATTTGGTCATGGCCTCTTTAACCTAGAATTTTTTTTCATAGTAGGCATGACTTGCCTCAAGGTCTATTATCTAATATCCTTTTCTGTTCAGACTGCATTGCTCCAAGGAACATATATGTCCTTGAATAGATCTTTAGCCATATGAATCTTCAATTCAGATGGATCATACTTCCATCTTGTCATTTTCTCTACAACTGCTTCGTCAATCTACTTCTGTTCATCCTTAGTTTTGGAAGCATATTTCAATGATTTTAGAGAACTCATACCACTACCTTCTCTTAGTTCTTCAATTTTCTTCTCAAAGGTAGGTGGGGGTTTCTTAAATGCTACTGTATCTTCTTATTTATGAGTTCCCTTGTAGATCTTCTTTTAGTGATGACAGGGGTAGAGATCTTTGATTTTTTCTTGGGGGTTACCTCTTCTTCTTCTTCTTCTTCTTCTTCTTCTTCTTCTTCTTCTTATTCTTAGGGGTTGAGTTTCTATCTCTTCCTCTTCATTTTTAGGTTCATCATCTTCTATCTTAACTTCATCTTCTTTTCTTTTAGAGATAGAAGGAGGAGAGTCGAATTTTTTCTATATTTATTTCTAATCTCTTCTTTCCTCTTTTCAAAATCTTAGGAATCTCAATTTCCAAAGAAATTTTTCTCTTGGCTTCTTCATAGGTACCAAAGTATGGTGATTTTGGGTCAAAAGGCTCATTCACAAGAGTCTCAATGATATCTTTGGTCTCATCTATGTTAACCTCATATGCAAGAGGTTTCACCCATGCAACCCTACATTTGACTGCTTGGATGTATACTTTATCATAGTCAACTAGGAAACACACATCATATTTGTAGTCTTCAACCAATTGTTTAGGAATTCTATACCTATTCTCCATCTTCTGTCTGAACTCCTCAAAATATGCATCCATGATTCTCTTAAAATTTTCTCCTAATTCTGCTATGAAATTATTTATCTGATACACTATGTGTTTTTCCTTCTTCCAAATAATTATGCCTTTGGAAGGGAAAATTTTTTGAATATAAAAGAATATGTAGACCAAAAGTGAACAAAAATTACATGGATTAGTATTTTATGCCTAGATGCTTTCCATTTTCTTTCTTAATTGGATGAGTTGCAACCTAGCAAGGTCGAATGAGAGGTTGTTCTTGACCAACTTGTATGCCAATTCCATAGCCTCACATGCTACGATGTTTGGTCAGCTGCTAGAACTGTAGATTTTGTGCGCAACTACATGAATCCAAAAATTCAATTCCATGTCTATAAATCCATTTAGTCTCATGCCTCTTCCATCCCACTCGATAAAGTCTTCTTAGCTAGGTCATCCCTGGGTAGGGTATTGGTAGCTTTAGACTTGTCAAGCATAGGATACCCTGTAACATAGTGTACCGTTTTCTTGGTAATCTTCACTGGTTGCTCTAGCCATAGATGCATGTCGTGAACATGGATTAGAAAAAACCTAATCCACTTAATCTAAAAGTTCTATGGCATATGCAAGATATAAATCAAACCCTTGAATTCTAGGTGTTTATGTTTTGGCTTTAGATTCCTGGCTTCATAGAGTTTCTCATATTCTCGCTTATAGAAGATAAATTAATATCAAACAATATAAGCTAAGTTGGCCCAAAACTATTACTCGGGTCCAATGATCCCCTCGGGAAATATACTAGCACTTGGGCATTATGCTATCACTCAGCCAATATAGTGAACTCTGGCACTCAGGCTACTCTGTGTACTCAGGTTACTCTGTGTACTCATGTCATGTTGATCACTGGGGTGATACTGATTACCATTGTCTACTCAGTCGACACTGCCACTACTTGGGTTACAATGTAATTGCTCAGGTTGCACTATTGGCTCGGTCAACTTTGTGCTGACTAAATGTTTTGGCACTAATTGACAACATGTCTTTACATAAGGTCATGAAATACATCATTTGATAGAAATGAAAAAGATTGCTCTTGTAACACTTCAGGAGATGAAGAATTGGTGGGAAATATAGAGGCTTCTTGAGGGAAAAAATCTTCAAGGGAGGTAGATGTGTCATTGGTGTGATTGTTTTGGAATGTGCCATTGCTAGAAATGGGTAGCTTATTTTGATTCTGTTGAACAATAAGATGATGTTTGTCAACCAATTTTGATGCAAATGATTGAAAGGACTAGATTGTAATTTTTTCTCCATGGATAATTTTGTTGGTGATACCACATTGAAATTTTTCATGTTGTAAGTCATTTATTAATTGAACATGTGTTACAATAGATTTTTTATTGATTATGTTTGATTGATGTCCAAAGGATGACATGTTTGTAATTGTGTTTGATTGGGAAATCCTTGGTGGTAGATTTGAGGAAATCATAGGATATTCATTGACATGTGATGTAATCAAAGGCATATAACCAATAGGGTAGGGATATAAGTCCTTTTTGGTGTAAGAATTTGGTTGATGCTAATTTTGAAAATTCAAGAACTGGTTTTGCAGTGTTTGCATTTGTTGTGTTAGAATGTCAGCTTGGGACTAAGAGATATTTGTAACATTTGATCATGAGCCAGTACCTTGTATGTGAATTTGTATTTGAAATGGATGTGTTGGAATATATGACCTTCCATGAATATGGTATTGATTTCTAGATGTATGTTTTTGAGGTACATATTGAGTTCTGAGTTGATGTTGTTGTTATTGTTTTTTTTGTTGTTGTAGTTTTTGTCATCTTTGTTGAAAATATATTTAACCCTTGGAGGACATTGACTGTAAGTAGGACTGATAGAGATTGATCCTATTTTCTATGATGAACTAAATCCAATTCCAGTGGGGACAGGTTGTGATGCAAGTGGGTTTCAACTTGTTTGATTAGTTGATGTTGTAGTTTGAGAACTTGACATAAAAGGGAATGATATTTCTGCCTATGATAAAACAGAGGTTATTGCCAGACTTGTTTGAGCACTTGTCATGTTTTGGGTTGAAGATGAACCAACCTGATTTGAAGAACTCATTTGTGTAGAAGCTAATTGTGATGTTACTATCTGAGTTGATAATGGAATAGACATTATCTAGGATATGACAGGATCAAATTGGGATTTCCCAGTTGTATTATGAACTGCTAATAGATTTTATGATTATATTGTGGAGACATCAAACCTAGACAAAAGTTTGACTGCTTTGTGTAATAGCATTGCTAAGAATATTTTAGGATTTCTTTCCACTACAACATCTACAACTCGTGAAGAGAGATCATCTTGTTCTACGTCTTCCAACTCTTCTTCTATGATATCTTGAAAAATAGTTGATGTATGTGAGACATGTGAAGTTTCAAGAACATTTTCAGTGTACAAAGAAGGTTACATATGTGTAAAAGGATTGATTTCTAGTTCCTCTTCCCATGGAGGGAAAGGGTTGAAATAAGATTCCTCTGGTTGATTTCTAGCCCGTGACCCAGTAGTTGGTCCTCTATAAGGTGTAAATAAAATTGTGCTATCCAGTATTTAACCAAAATGAGTGACACAAAACAAACAAAAGGGACAAACTCTCGAAGAGAGTTCGAGCTCCTATTCAACAAGGGTAATTCTAAGAACAAACTTAGATTTCTCTTGATCTCAAAGATTGATGATGATAAGATATGATTTGGACCTTGTTTGAGATATAGTTAGGGGTCTCAAACCAAAAGGGTATGGAAGAGACATCTTGCTATATATTTGAAGTGTTTAGAGTGTCATTCAAAATTCTATTGCAAGGATTCAAAGAATAAAGTGTCTCTTTTGAATTGAAGTTTGATAGAGAAAGGCCTGTCTCTATGGTTAAGACTTGTTGATGTTTGATTGTGATCTCTTGGTTCTAAGGACTTGGGGTTATTGATGATGAACTTTTTAAATATGATTTTAAGGCTTCTTTGATGACACTTATAACATGAAACTTGAATGCAATAAACAAAATAAACAAGCACATCACTCACTCCAATCAATAGTCCTGAGAGATAAACACTAAGTGTATGTTCTCGAATGTTTTCACGGGTTTGGAACAAAGAAAAAAAATCAATCAAGATACCTATGGTCAATTTTGGCTTTAATGGATAAAAAAGGCAAGCTTTCTACTTAACTTGGTTGTAATCAAGATTTCATTCAGAAAAAAATGAGTCTATCCCCCATTACAAAGGCCTCCCACACACATAAAAATATGATTTTGTGCAACCCTGAAGGACTACTAGAGGAGGTATGATTCTCAAGCCTTTCTGTCACTCAACCCATTAAAGATGAATGCATTTTATTTTATAGTGGGTTGGATTACCATGGCTAAAATGGTTGTATCCCACTTGGGTCATTCTCTCTCACTGGCCTCATTAAGGCAAATCTCAGGAGGCAGGCCCACTATGGATCAAAATTGAAAATGCACTACTTGAAAGAAAATTTGAGATAAAGACATGTCTGATATTTTGATAGCCACCTTAAAAAAGGTCAGATAATATCCCTATTATCTTTATTCTCCAAACACAATATACATGGTGTTCATTTTTAGAGCTTTAATCTAATGGAACTACACTAGGTTTGGCATTCTGATCACCTTAAGAAAGGTGAGAGCATATGTCTACTAGCTTTGTTTACAAACAAAGAGGTCTCCCCGATTAAGCTATGTGTTTAAATTGAAATTTTCTATAGTAATATTGAAGATACATGAAAGATCAAAATATTGTAGTGTGCACCTTATTCAATGTTATGCACATTTTTTCAGATTTTTTAGTTTCATTATACGTCACCTCAACGATCGTTCCAACTCCTAAGCATACACAACAACCATCATACATATTATTCTAACACAAGAAATACAAGGTGAAATAAAATTGACATGGTTAGCAAATCCAAAATTTACTAATGATGAGTATACAAATCAATTGAAATTGGAACAAGTGCACCTTGATTGTTTTTTTGTGCTTTTGACCTAGTCAGAAAGATCCAATTTTTTGATATATTGCTAGCCCAGAAAATTAGAAATGGAAAGAAGAAGACCCTCTTGAAAATCAGCCAGATTTTGAAAAATGTAAGAATTTTCAAAAAATTCCTTAATTTGTGCCCTAAGGTCCCAATTGTTCAAAATAGACGAGTTATCAAAAATCTATTTATTTTAGCCATTATTTGTCATTCAAATTAAAAACACAGAGAATAGACCCCATTTAGATTTTGAAGATATTTCCAGAAATGTAAAAATTTTAGAAATTTTTTCTCATTTTCTCTCAAAATTAATTTTTTTTATAAAAAATCATAAAAAAATTATAAATCTCACAGAATTGATAAGAAAAATCTAAATTTTGGACTGCAGGCTCCTGATAGCATCCTTAATCTACAGTAAATATTTCATAGAACAATTCCATCTCTGTTTAGGAGATATGATCAAATATTTTAATACCTACATGTAATAACAAATCAACAAAGAAAACCTGCATGCAAATATTGAAGGCAAATTTATCAGATTTTTAGCATGTTCATGTTAGGTTCACCAAAATTTATAGACCTAATTTTGCACACTCCAAACAAGGGGGTTAGTAGTACCGATTTATATGCAATAAATCAACAACTACTAAGAATGAGCCTATTAACAATAAAATAATAGATATCCAAAAGGGAATGACAAACAAATGAAAACTCAATATCTGAAGCTTCTATTGCTTCTCACTTCTTCTGTTGAAACATTTCTTTGAATGTTGCTCAGAGTTGATACTGACAACGCTTTGACTTGGAAGATTTGAGAAATTGTGATAAAATGATTGATGGATTACTTCATTGCTTGAATTGAACCTGCATAAGGTAATTGCTGTTACAAAAACATTATCCTTGATATGGGTATGAAGGTGGGTTTTTATAGAGATTTTAGGACTGAACAAATGGTTCAGATCAAAGATAGATTTATTTTGGATGGACAAGATTCAATAAATCTTCTTTAAAACCAAATAAAACATACTGCTTTATTTGAAGAGTGGTTGAAATTGAAGACTTAATTATCATTAAATAATTAAAAAAATATTTAATTATGTGCAAGATAGAAGATAATAAATAAAACAAAGGTTTTATTTATTTTAGAGGAAGTTTTCTTCAAAAATAAAATTAAATAAATTTTAAAAAAAAAACTTTTTTAATTGAAGAAAATTTTAGAGAAATAAATAAAATAAAGATTTTATCTATTTTTAGGAGACTTTGCTTTTATTGAGAAAAATAAATAATTAAAGAATTCATTTAATTATAGAAGACTTAGTTAACTAATTAAATAATTAAAATAATTATTTAATTATAAGAGAAAATGGAAGAAAGTATTTAATTAAATAACAAAGATTATTAAATTAAAGAGGAGGAACATAATTAATTGAATAATAAAATTATTTAATTAATATTAGAAGAAAATTAGATAATTAAATGATTATGAATTATTTAATTTTGAGAAGGGAGGGAAATATTAATTTTTGAATTTGAATAAGAAGAATGACGCTAATTAGTTAAATAATAATTATTATTTAATCAATTAAGAAGAAAGTTTGTTGCTTGCAGACATTGGACAATTTTACGTGTATACAAGGTTATTTCAAGAATGTGTAGAACAAAATGCATCAGAGACAAAGGATACCAACTGATATTGTTGAGAAGTATGAGATTGCTATCTGTTTCATGGTAGATACTGATACATGTTTGATGGAAGCGGTTGTACCTAGGACCTCATGGGCCATGCCTATGTGTTACGAGGTAGATCTAGATCTGTTAACCTTACATGTTAAAGATCTACTGTCCAAGCCATTTGATCCAAATACTCCTAGGTATGGAACTTACAAGGATAAGTCCCTTAAATTTCATGACAAGCTAAACAAACTAGTCATAGAGAAGAAGATCATGAAGGAAGTGGATGAATTTTCTCTAAAGAAAGGCTTCACACAAGAATCTATTGATAAGGAAGAGAAAGATCTAAAGCTGAGAAGGATGACATATCAACAACACTTACTAGAAATGATGATGTGGAATTTGTTTCTTCTACAACCAGTGGCACTTCAACTGATAAACAGACAAGGAGTACTACAACAGTCAAGAAGGAGAAACCCTCTCCTCCAGCTAAGATTCCAGTGAGAATATCAGTAAAGCCAACACAACCTGAGCCCACAAAAGCAAAGGAGGCTTCTGCAACAAAGGTCACTGGCAAGAGGAAGAAAGAGAAGGAAAAAATGTACAAATAAGCACAAGAGAAATCTCAAGGAACAAAGTCAGAAGAAGAAAAAAAGACTTAAAGGCTCAAGGTAAGAAATCTAAAATGATTGGTTCCCCACCATTAAATCTATTAAACCTCACTTTAGCAAGGGTAAAAGTATGGAACTGTGTCACACTAGAGGACCATTTGACATGTTTCGGCCGGACATGTTTCGGTCGAATACGTTTCGGTCGAATATGTTTCGGCCGGACATACGTGGCGCACACGCGGCGCCAAGTGGCGTCCAT
>MU224432.1:167369-180381 GCA_018584345.1 Thuja plicata | reverse complement strand
TCATTATTTTACATCATTTTCAAATTCTAAACACAAATATCACTTTTATGTCGTTAAAGTTCAACAGTTTTGCATGTCGTGGTCCTCTTCCTTTGTTAAAGTGTGACACAGGTTTGTACTTTTACCCGCAAGTTTATTTCTGTTGATAGTATCATTGAGAAAGTCAAGAAGTGGGGTATACTTGCTAATGTCAATAATTATGATGATAAGTTTAGTGAGGAATATCAAAGGAAAATTGCAGATGTTGTTGTAGGAAGTATGCATAGGTTAAGTCGGGTCCTTATTCAATTGCAAGGATAAATCCTACTTCTTTATATGGTAAAATTGAATTTAGATGGAAGGAAACATTAAATCAAGACAAAGAAACAATATAATAAGTCTTAGTCCAAATACAACCAGAAATGTTAAAAGAAGAAATCAAAGGAACTCTAAATAAAATTAGACCTGCATTCAAGACTAAGACAAGAGTTACAAGACTACTGATTGGTGATCCCAATCAGTGCAAGATAAAACAAAGAGTATTTTGAAGAAGGACTTAGGTCTTGTTGAGGAAAAGAAGGATGAAGAACATGAAGAAATTGAAGAGGAACATGAGAAACAAGAAGAGAGTGAGCTAGAGAAAATTGAGCTTACCGATGAAGGGTGGACCATAAATGGTGTGAAGATCACACTTGATAACATTTATTTGGATGAGACCAAGGATACCATGGACACCAGAGGCAATGTTCCTATCATGGATATTCATGAAGAACAAAGGGACACTACAGAGAAATATGAGGAAGCTCCCAAGGACACTCAAGAATAACAAGAAAAGGAGACATAGAATAGAGGAACTGGTTAAGATATGACCAAAGATGCATCAATTGAAACACCTATAGATTATCAATTGCAATAGGTACTGGTGATGGAGGAAACATGTGGAAATGAAGAAGATGAAGATGAAGATAAGGAGAAGACCACAAACAAGGAGATAGAAAAGGGAACAACTTTTCAGTCTATGTCTTCTAGCATTGTTGGTATGGATGAAGATATACCAACTATTAAAGGGAAAATATATTTAAGTACTATGAGTACTAAGGAAATGATAGATATTAATATGGTTATTAATTCCAAAGAAAATAAGGAGAATATAAAACAAGAGGCACATGTTATACTGACTGCAAGAGATATACTATCTAACTTAGTACCTGAAGTAAAGTATGGTGATGAGGCCATAGCGATTGAACAATTAGGTAAATTGGTCACAACTACTATCTAGAGAAAATGAAAAGTCTAGAGGATGCTACAACAATGAGAGAAAAAATAGATTACGAAAGGAAGAGGTCATAAAAGTTGACTCAATTTATTGTACTTGACATAAATACCTTAACAACGACAATGAACATAGTGAAAGATGCTCTAATTGAAGGTGGTGAGATTCTTACCTCAAATTCTGATTTTTCACAATTTTTTAAGGAATTAGATAGGAAGAGACGTGAATCTCAATAGGAGCTAAGGCTATTGACAAAAAAATTTGATCCTATTAATGGTTCAGCTACAAGTTTTGGAGCTCAAGTTATTGCAATCAATCATAAGCTTAAGGCTTACATGGATGAGAAGGAAAAGATGATTGCAAACTTAATGGAGTTACAAAGTTGATTGATTCCTAAGTTAGAAATTTTGTAAAAAGGTGTTAAAGAGAATATAATACTATTAGTCTTGTTGGTGCTCTCAAATTATGAAGGAATTTAAGGTGCACATGTAAAATTTGTTTGCTAAGGCATTGATATGCACCCTTGAAAACTCGTTTTAAAATCTTAGTCTGAGAGTATGTGAATGTGATTCCTAGTGAATTTCATGAATTTCATCATTAGAGGTGTGTTGATCCCATTTCATTGAACCTATTTTATCATCTACAACCTTCTATAGTGAGATTGGACCAGTATTTCAAGTACCCATTTCGAGGGGATCATACGTCTGTACATTGCACTTTCTCAAATTAATCCAAGTACCCCACTTTGAGGTGTCACATTTCACTGTCAATTGATTTTTTATGACATAAGGAGTATTCCCCTATATTATAGGAATATTAAAGAGTCCCCAAATCTATTTTAAGCCTCAATGAGTCCATTTTCCCTATTTGCCAAGCTGATTCTATTTGCATTTTATTCAGAATTTACTATGTGCAATGCAGAGGTTACCAGATGATCTACTTGGAGTGTTAATAAAAGTGAATTGGTTAATCATCAAAATAACCCATTTTTTGTCGCATGTTGGTAGCATTTCAATGAACTCATATGCACATTTTTAGATTAGTAGGAGTTCATTTGCTCAATTTTCCAAGCTAGATCAAAGCGAGATTTATTCAGATTTCAATTTGCACAATAATAATTTTCTCTAAGAGGCCATTTTTAAAGGTTAATATTTTGATGCCAGTTGATCCTAATAATAGATGTGTTGAATCCATGTACTTGTATCTAAATCTACTACCTGAATTAGTGGCAAGGTCTTAGGACATTATTTGGTATTTTGAGAGCAAATTCCAAATGCAGTTTCTACTAATTTTCAGTTTGCACTGATATGTCTCCCAAAGAATCAACTTTGTCAATTGATGTCTTGATATCAGATGAATGTCATACTTAGTAAACTGGTCCACTATATTTTTTACAATTTAAAATGTACTACCAAGACAAATTTGAGGGCCTAAGTGCAAGGTTTGGTATTTTTAATGGACTGATTCCAAAATTAGTTTCTCCTATTTTCACATGTGCAAAATAATTAAAATGACCCACTTTGAATATTAATATCTCATAGCCCTCATGTCGTCAAGCCAATCCAGGTGGCGATCATACTCTCATTTTGGAAATGAGTATGTCTTCAAGAGTTCAGTGCCCCAGGGAATCATTTGATTAGTTTTTCCAAGGCAATTTTAGAGACTGACTATCATTTTTGGGGTAAATTTGCAGAGGTGTCAAAGGCTAGTTTTGATGGTTGGCCACTTAATATTTTTGATCCAGGCTACACATAGTGGAATTTTCATATTAGTATGAAGTCCAATTGGGGTCAGTTTAAATTTTTTAATACCGGGTCCAAAGGGATCCAATACTCATAAGGAACCACAAGACTAAGTAGAGGCTTGAGAAAAAAATGTTAATTATTTAAAATCATTTTGATGGTTTAACAATGAATAATAGTCAGGCCCTATTTTCAGCATGTGAATGATGACAAAGGTCCTTTAAAGTCATTTTATTTTAAAATGATTAAATAATTCAAGTTTGTTGGGAAATAAGGTTCAGATCATTCTTTTTATAAATAAATTTTGAATTTTAGAAAACTCGGAAGGGTTGAAATGCAATATTAAAATCATTTTTTAAAAATGATTTCAAAAGAGTAGAAAATACATAAAGTTTTAAATTGAAAAAATGATGGGTCCCACTCTTTGCTCCATATATTCATACCCTCGCTATTATTTACCAAAGGGAAAATGTGTGGGGATTAAATTTAAAAAAAAAAATCATGTTGCATACTTTGCCACATGTAATTTTACCGCAAGCTCGCAGGGTATGTACAAATATTCTATGATGGGTGCGGTCACACGACCAAGGCATTTTGAAAGGGAAAATTTAATATTTTTCTATAGTTTGCTTCTCAAATGCTGGTGGGCCCGAGACAATGATTCACAGGCATGATTTTTCTTGTAATATTTATTTAGCTCCACGTGGAGCCTTCTTGCATCCTCGCTGAGCAAAAAGAAGCAACCAGGTGAAAGGTTGAGAGCCAATGACAGGTTTAGAAAGTTTTTGACTTAATTTATCTTTTTCTCCTTGCTGCCCCGCAAGTAAAGGGGGAAAACCCTAATTTTGGTTGCAAACACTTGACAAGAAGGAATAAATGAAAAGAGACTATGCTATAATGAAAGCGGAGAGAAAGGACATGAACACCCAAAAAATATAAACCACGGTTACGTAGGAGGGAAGAAAGGTACTGTTCAACAAATTTATTCAAGAAATATGGTCTTATGGTAGCATGTTTGCAGGATATGCCCAAACTTTGATTTATTGAAAATAATTTCAAAGTTTCCAGACTGGGTGTTGAATCAAACTCCATAACCTTTTCCATAATGCTCATTGCCCATACTAGAAATGAAGCTTTTGAATAGGTATGGATTCCTATCCAAGTATAACAGGGGTTTGGGCAAAATATACATAGAAAATGTGGAAGCATTGACAGGCACATCAACGGCTAGGCAGAATCCTTAAAAAACTGTGGTGTTATGGCTGGAGCGGTTGTGGACAGTGAAAAAAATCTGTTGAAAAGGCCTGAAAATTTAAATTCAATACACATTAGTAGGTATGAAATCTAAACTTGTAGCATTTTTTGCTGCTCTAGTAGATACATATGAAATGTGGAGGTAGATCGCAGGGTATGGGCACCATTCATGATGAAATGGCAAAGAAATGCACAAAATGGGTATGATTAAAAAATGCTCAAAAACTTTAAAAGCAAAAGTAATCAGCTGGTGTAAGCTAGATATTTAACTCCATTGCCACCGTCCTTCATTCCCTGTGCTTCCTAGGAGCTCAAAATAGAACGCAAGGAGTTTCTATTGTAAGGTGCAAGAATATGCAGGGGAAAGATACTACAACCTTTGCATCGATATTCACAACTGGGTTTCTATGTTTTTTCCTTTCTAATTTTTTTCCTTTCATAGATACATAGGGGCTAGATACATGGAGTTTCTATGGTGACTGATGAAAGAGGCTAAGAAAATTTTCAAATTGATGTGGCAGTATATAACCAACATAGATTTTTTGAAATATTTATAAACTCTTAATAAAATGCAATTGGCATGTGTAAATCCTAGTCAACAACTTATAACAATGTCTAATCTTTTTGGGAGCCATGCAAGAATCGTATAGACATAATGGACAAAGAGTCTTTGTTTTAATTTCAATATTATGGTAGACACGATGTAAAATGTGGAAGCAACAATAGTATACATGAGATTCTTTATGATGCCTCAGGGCACTGTGATCCCATGAATATAGATGTTTGTTGGCTCGAGCATAAAAATGAAAAAATCAATGAATACATGAAAACAGGCGGTGTATTTTGGTAAAACCATTCAATGATTCAGAGTTCAAATATTTTAAGGAATTGCACAAAATGTTTGTGAAAATGGGTTCAATAGTTAAAAGAAAATGCAATTGGCACGTCCAAAGCCAATTTCAATAACCATTTTGCACACCTTTGCTAGCAATCTGTCTACTTATACAGGGCGTGGAAACTTGCAAGATAGAGGATGGGTAGCCAGTGGTGTTTGACCTGATATGATTGACACAAAATGGATTCCTTGGAATAGTTATTGAGTGAAACAAATGCAAGCAGCAAGGGAAATGTGTTTTTCTAGGAGGCTCTAAAAAGTGTTAATTTTAATAATGTATTTTGAAGCAGAATGAGAGTAGTAAGTTGAAGATAAAATGCTATTTTATATATTGTTAAATCTTTGCATGGTGAGGGCATTGTGTTAGGGTATTTTTTTAAATATATCCTTTCTCGATGTCAATAAGGTGCAAAGAGGATATTTCCATAAGGTATAAATTAATCACAAGGTGTTTTTTAATCATTTGGACACATTCACGTAGAAGAGAAAAGTCAACAGAAAAGACAAAAGGCCTGAATGTATTTCCAAGGGGAAAGTGTCATTTTTAGGTATCTCAAATGTGTAAAAAAATTAACAGAATGAAAGACAAAATGCTAGAAGTGCAGGTTAGTCCAAAGGCAGATGATTTATTTTTTAGATTAAAGAACGTGAAAGTAAATGACAAATTAGATATTTTATGGAAGAGGACACATGCCGTTGTTGGAATATATTTGGAGTTTATTATTGTCTATGTATCTTTTTCTTGTTCATTGTAGGGTTCGAGTTCTAAAATTTGTTTTCAAGTTTGTAAATAGAGTCTGTGTTCAATTTGAGGAATTTGATTAAAGTATGTATTTTATAATAGTCTTCTTTTATGAACAAGGAATTTAGTAGTTTGGTACAGGTATAGAAATGTCATTAAGTTATCTCTAATTTGAGAATTCTAGGTTATATGAATTGAAAGCATCAAGAATGTTTCAGCTTATCCATTTTAGATCATCCATAATAGAGTTATTTGTTCATTGATTCTCTTCAAGGAAGAGATTAAATTATTTGTCTAAATGACCGTGATTTTGAGTTTTGTAACCAAATTTGTATGAGCCTAAAATGTCAAGGATGTTCAAGGTTATCTTTACAATGTCTTTTTGTTATTGAAGTATCTTTTCTTGGATCTCTTCTAAGGGAAGAGTTAAATGTTTTGAGTGGATATTTGCATATTTAAATACAAAAATATATTTATAAGAATAACTTAATGATGAGACAAGTGGGTATGTTAATATAAGGCATTGACATATAGATTGTGCTTATTTGATTTGTTCATAAGCATTCTATTGTAGTTTCCTGTTTGAATCTACTTCCCTTGATAAAGGCACTGGTCTGTGAAGGGATTGGGGTACTTTCAAGGACCCATCAATCAAATTCAAACCACTAAACACCATTTTTAATTTCATGTTGATTAGTGTAAGATTTAAGTTATCTAGTTCTCAACACACTTAATGCAATTAGGATTGTGTGTGAGATTGGTAAATTTTTAACACACATTACCTATAGGTATGATAACTATCCATAGTTGTGTATCTACATAATGTTATTTAACAAAAGGTTTATTATATGTTTAGGTTTTTATTATTAGGAAAACCCTCCTGAGTGTGTGGAACTCAAAGTGAAGAAGGCTTGTACACCTTGTCAATGTTGGATTTTCTTGTCTTTAGTCTGTTAATGGTGTTGAATATTTTTCCTAGGTTTCAAATCCCACAATCTAGTTCCTATACTTTCACCTAGGAATAGAGGTAGAAAAAAAAGAACCAACAAGTCTCACCTTCTCTGTGCACTGTGGAAGGATTAGAGGAGCTTGCGTTTTTCTACATGGGCAAATACTTATTATGGAGAACCTACTGAACACTTGGGTTAATGACTTATATGTTTTGATGGCCAATTTTGCAGATGTATTCAGTAGATTTTAAATAGGTATATGACACTCTTTATAAATATATTTTTTTTGTCTTTTGTTTATCTATTGTATTACCTTTGTCATTTTTGTCAAAAGGTGAGTAGTATTGAGTGAAAAATTGGCTAAATATTTGTAAAGGGGAATACTATAGGTATTGCAGTGAAATATATTACATGACATTGAATGATCTATTTATAATTACCTTAGGGGGAGTAATCCTAAGGTGGATAAATTATTGCTTGAAACTTTTTACTTGATTGATTTCATTTTTTGCATAGTTAGTCACTTAGCAATTTTTTCCTTAGTGTTTCCATCAATGCCAAAGGTGGAGATTGTTGGCACATGATGAAGATGATCATATCCTAGATCATGTAGCTGATGTTGTAGTGTTATTATTTATGAAAATAAGTATTCTAGGTTGATTGAATCCATTATACTAGTAATGAAGGTGATTGCACTAGGATTTTTCTATGTGCTCAATCAATCGATGATAACACAGTCAGTCATGGTAAATGCGTTGCACAGTGATGATCTAGAATATTCATATGGTACGATTAGTTAGGAAGTATCTATAGATTCATGTATACCTACATCTATGATCATAAAAGTAGATTCAACATACAAAGGAATATTTGAAGGAAACATCAGTGTTATCGGCTAGAACAATCAATCAGTCAAGGCAAGGTGATGAAATCAACGTAGTGGTGAATTATTCATCAATGTTTGATTCATTTTTGAATTATATTATCGACAGCTAGCCTTGAGGATTTCAATTTCCTATTTTGGAATGATCTTTTATGAATTTTTATTGGGATTTAGAGGCTGACTCAGGTAACATGTTTTAGGGTTATTCCACCAACCTAAAATGTTTATAAGAGATGAAATTAAAAAGAAACAAGAAGTTGTTGATGTTGCGATGATTGTGATTATTGAAGGAAGAGTTTTTATGGTCAAATAAGTGACTTGAGAAATACTAAATTAGATTTATTAGGAAGAGTTTGTTATATTCAGATCTCTTTATTTGAGTTCCTTCTCAAGGAAAGTTCTAACATGATTGCATTCAAAATATTCTAACAAGGTTACTCTTAATAGGGTGTGCAAGATCCTAATAGGTCTAAAGTGTAAATCCTCTAACTTGGGAACTTCAAAAGGAGTTTTAAATCCTTTAATAGGGTAGTTCCTAATAGGACTTTTTAATAGCTCCTAACTAGGCTATAGATACTCTTAACCGAGTATATCATTAGTAGGGTGTTGTAACACTCCTAATAGGGCATATCTTATTGGTGCACTAGTGAGGTTTGTAGGTGATAATTCCTACTATGGTTTTTCCCCTAACAAGGGTTCCAAGCAAAACATTTTGTGTCTTTGTGTTTATTTTGTGGTGGTGAACCATAACTAATTGAATGTTTGAAGATTTTAAGTTGATAATCACCGAGCTGCAGAAAGTAAATGCAAGACATTAATAGTTAATGTATTGTATTTCTATTTATGTCAACTTGATATAATATGATTGGTTATATACATAGTGTCAAAGACTTCAAAGAGATAGAGAGATAAAGGTTATGCTATCAGTAATGCATAAAAGTTCAGTATACACTAAGTGACAACAAACACCAATGAACAGTGCACCCCAACGGATAGAGAACCCTGAAAGAAGAGTCACAGTGATACCCAAGCAAGATCCGCGATCAAGAATTACTGAGAGCAGAACCACAGTGTTACCTGACATACAGACAACCCTGCTAGAGAGAGATTCCCAAGGACAACTGAAGTCAAAAGACCGAGCTAACAAGGAGTTAAACACTAAAAAGAACTAAAGTTCAGAAACAAAAAAAAAGACTTAGATGACAAGAGCTAAATATGGAGTTAGCTGGTTGATCACATTGTTTTCATTGAAAAGTTAAAAAGCCAGAGATAAGCTAGAGTTTTAAAGTTGTTTTATTCCTGTTAACAAGGAGAAATATGGGGATAAAATTGAAGTAATCTTTAAAGAAAGAAAGGATAGAATTGCCGATCACGCCAAGAACAAGAAAGTTAAGGACCTAGAAATGGTGAAATCATGTCTATAAATAGACAAGCTAATTCATTATGAATTAGGGGTGAATAGATAAGAAGATGCTAAAGAGAATTCTGATGAATAAATAAGTCTTCATACAGACCTGATTATACAAGCTATAAGATAGAGCTAAATATTTCTACGAACATCGAGCAATAGAGGAACACAACATCACCGAGCAGAAAGAAGTGGAGCAAAGGAACAGAAAGGAAAAAAAGATTTGAAAGTTATTATGAGCTTACAATAGATCTAAACATATGTAAGATTAAGTTGTTTATATGAATAGATCATATAGTGTTTAAGTTTAACCATTGGATCAGAAAGTCTCTTAACCGAGAAGGATTTAATCATCCTTTATATATTGAGATACATCCCAAGGAGTATCAAAAGGTTAATTCATGAAGATAGCATAGTGAAATGCCATACATCAAGTTATTAACTATTAGTGATAAATCCTCTAACAAGGTTGCACTTAATAGTGAGTTTGTAACCTTTAATAGGGTTGGCTCTTCATTGAGTTCACTTTAGAAGAGTGAAAATTTTGGGTTACCGGTCTCAAGTGGTTTTTCCCTTAACAAGGTTTTCACATTAAAAATCCATATTTCAAATGCGTTTATGAGTCATTGCTTGAATTTTTTTCTTTACACGTTACTAAAATAGGATTGATCGGTAAACACGAAGTTATTTCTTGTATTTTGGTAAATGCTAGACTGTTGTTCGATAAAGCTTAAGAATAAGGTTTAACAGTGAACTGCGAGTAGTAGTTATTGGATAAGATTATTTAAGAGCATACATCTTGTAGGAATAAAGGTAACTTGAGGTTTATATTTGAGATATAAATTTTTGTGGTTAATATTGGATTAATGTTTGAGGCCACTGATTCACCCCCCCTCTCAGTTATTCTAACAATTGGTATCAGAGCTTGTGTGCTTAGAAAGGAAGGTTTCAAGACCTAAGAAAAAGATCACAAGATGAGAAAACAGGATGTACCTAAGTTGAACAAGGACAACTTTGCATCATGGTAAAGCAGAATAAGACTCCACCTATCAGGTATTGGAAATGATGTTACTCAATACTTGGATACTGAATATGTGTTTCCTATAGGACCTCACACACTTGATCAATTGAGATAAAATCATGAGAATAATTCTATGAAGATAGAACTTGCTTCCTCACTCTCTGATGCTGAATTTGAAGATGTCAAAACATGCACCACTACAAAGAAAATGTGGGACAAATTGAAGCTAGTACATGGAGGAGATGCAAATGTACTAAGAGCTAAGGCAGAAATCCTAAGAGGAAAGTTTGATGACCTAAGAATGAAAGAAGGAGAAAACATCACTCAGTACAGCTACATAATCAAAGAGGTATTTAATGGTATCCGAGGAGTTGGAGGTGTACTTGAAGAAGAAACAATTGTAGTTAAAATCCTAAGAACCTTATTGTATGTTTATGCTATTAGAGTATCTTCTATACAAGAAATGAGAACAATAGAAAATAAAAATTTCACTCTAGAGAGTTTGGTTGGTTGACTAATTTTATTTGAGATGAATAACTTTGACAATAGTGTCTTACCATCTATTGAGTCTGCATTCAAATATTCTTTGAAAATAAGTAAGTAAAGTCATAAACACACAATGAGAAATGATAGTGAGAGTGATTGTGCTGACACAGAACTTGATGAGATTGAAGGACTAATGGCTAGAAGATTGTAGAGAGGAAAAGGTAGATACAAATGTAAATTACCATTTTGTATGTTTTAATTGTAAAGAGATTGTAAAGGTGGTCTCGGTGTTTATCTCGAACTGGTATGACATGGTGCCAAATTTTGATGTTTTCTTCTATATGAATAATAAAAATTTGAAAAAAGACCTTGTTTCGGTTGAGGAGATGCAAGAGGAAATTAATGGATACTAGTTGCGGTTGTCCATGGCTTGGGTCGAGGGTCTCTTCCATCCTGCAGAGTTGGACAAGAAAAAATAAATAGTGTGCCTCTATGATTTACTAAAACTGTCATTGCAGGGTCGGTATATCCAACATCTAAGGAGAGAAATCATAAAGTTTATAGATATTCTGCCAAGTGGGATGGTTGAAAATGTCTTCTTGTTGTTTGACCAAGTTTCAACTATGCTAGCTTTTGTTGATAATGATCCAAGTTCTACATCTTCTACAACATTTGCCTCACCAACATTATCGGCCACATCTGTTAGTGGTAGGGCACCGACAAAGCGCAAGATGAGAGGTTACTATTTTATTTGTGTTGGTCTCAATTTTGGGTTTTGGGGTTTTCCTCCCACCCGGCCCAGAATAGTTTTTTGTAGGAAAAAGATATTGTTGAATTCTCGGCGGGCTTCTTTTCTTTAACCATCAGATGTAATGTTTTCAATTGTTTGCTTACAACAGTTTGGAAACATGCATTATGGGTTTTAGTCTAAGTCAATTTGGCCTTTCTTAGCTGTTGAATTTCTATGAAAATGTATGTAATGGCAAGGATGAAGGGTTTTATTGACTGCTTCTTTGTCTCCTGAGCCTTTGAAGTAGGGCATATAATAAAATTTTAATGGCTCTACCATTTTTGCCAAAAAAATAAAATAAAATTGTAGAGAGATTGGACACTTTGCTACTAGATGTCCTAACAAAAGAAAAGATGATAGAAGTAATGACAGATCACATGAAAATAAGTTTGACAGAGGGGATAATAGATATTACTGAAGCAACTGACAATCTGATAGAAGTGATACCTGAGACTACAAGGAAAATGAGAAGAAAACTTGTTACCTAGCTGAGAACAGAGCTGGAGAAACTGACACTGAATCTTATGAAGATATTGAGATGGTATTTGTGGCCATGAAGGATGATTCAGATGAAGAGGAAAGGTATTTTGAGATTGCACTCATATCTAAGGTTAGTAATAATGATGTCTGGATTATAGATAGTGGCTGCACTCACCACATGACTAGAGATAAGGAAAAGTTTGAAACTTTTGAGTATTATAATGGTAAATTAGTAAGAATGGGTAATGACTCACCTTGTCTAGTTGAAGGTAAAGGAACCATAATGTTAAATAATCTGATCAGATGTGAAAATGCATATTGGGTGAAAGGCCTTAACTATAATCTATTAAGTGTTTCATAGCTGAATAACACAGGTCACTGAGTTGCATTTGAGAACAAAAAGGAAAATATCTTTAATGAATCAGGAAGGTTGAGTGGAACTGGTGAACAGACAAAAGGTAACCTACTCTATCTTGATGATATTAACACCACTTGTTTAATGGCTAGAAACAAAGACATATGTCTGTGGAATAAAAGATTATGTCATGTGAATTTTCACAACATGATTAAGATAAGCAATAAAAGGAAAGTAACACTAGTAAAAAACAATAATATATGACCAAATAAACTACCAAAAATTATAGATAAATGACCAAATTTGGTCACGTGATCAGTGGTAGTTTATTTTTGGTCATTTATCTCACGACTAAATTTATGACTAAACTACTTTAGTCATTTATTTTGTCATTTATTTTTTCATTTATTTGGTTGTTTATTTGATCATTGATTTAGTTGTTTATTTGGTCATTTATTTGGTCATTGATTTAGTCATTTATTTGGTCATTGATTTGGTCATTGAATTAGTTATTTATTTAGTCATATATTTAGTCATTTATTTAGTCATTAATTCAGTCATATATTTAGTCATATTAGGGAATGATGGAATCAAACCACCATCCTCCTACTTGTAAAGTATTTGCTCTTCCATTGAGCTAGTACCCTTTAAAGAATAATCATACCATGTATACTAGTACTTTCCATTAAACATGATTTCAAGTTTTTCCATCTATAGTTCAAGGGTTATGATAGTAAATGGTTATGAAAATCAT
>MU224432.1:149218-167279 GCA_018584345.1 Thuja plicata | reverse complement strand
GTATTCATTATTCATGGACTCTTTGATGTTCATAATTTACATCTTTTCACTGTCCCAAGAGGGATCTTTTCAAAGAAGTCTAAACTCAGATCAAGATAGACATGTGTTTAAGGTTCCAAGTTGGTGTGATGTGTATTAGCCTCAAGTGAGTCATTCAATGGCTCTCCAAATGCATGAATCACCATTATCAGGTATTGATGCTACAAGGAGTACAAAGCATTGCAAGGAGAAAGTTACAAAGCAATGGTGAGGGAAAATATATAGAGGAGAGAAGGCATGAAAGATAAACATGAGCATAGAGAAATGAATGGGGAAACATACAAAGTGTTGCAGGAGGGGGAATACATAGAAGAGAGGGATAAAATACTATAGAGCATCTCAGGGAAAAATAAAGAGCAACTAAGGAAAAGCAACTGTAAAAGTATAAATACCTTCTTAAAACAGTCAATTCAATCTTGCATGACTAATTTAAAGTGTTGTTTTCATAATTTTCTATTAAATGAACACAAATCCCAGAGCCTTAAAAGAATTATATTTCCTTGCATTATATTTCCTTGCATATATAAAGATAATTGAGGCCTGAATTGCCAGTTCCTTTGCACCAATTTATCTTGATACATCTTGTAAAAAAAAGCTATATGGAGCACATGAAAACATTGAGCTTGCAAATACATATATAATAGGGAATTCACCTAGGTTATCAAATATTGTGAACATGAAATATTTCAAATTCATATTTACCCATCAACACTAGTAATTTTAGAGGCTTGAACCATGGCGATTTTAATTAAATTTTACATGTATAATGTCGGAAAAATAAATAAGAATACCCTATGTTTAGAAGCATTTCCTTACAAATGCAACATTTTATTAAAATCTACAACCAATAGTTGCTACATATATTGAAGGAAAAAATCCATTTTAGGATAAGAAAAAAGCAAACAACCATTGACTTCTACAGGAAATCCGTGCAGTTTGTCAAATTGAACATAGCCAAAAAAAAATTATCCTTCAACCAAATGGCATGAGGATCAGTGAATTTTGTGTTTTTGTCACAGTAGAATCATTTTCTATTATTTCAATATAATATATCAATTTTTCTAACAATCCTCTATCAACTTACTGCCCAATGTAAGCTATATCACAGAAATAGAAAAGATTAATATTCTGGCAGATGTTCATAGTATTGCAAACAAAACTAAGGGGGAGACACAATCAAATATTATGAATTATAAGTTTGTAATCATATAAGGAAATTACGGTGCTTCATAATAGTACACAACCACATTCATGTCAAAGTATTTCCTTGTTGGTGAAAGTATATTGGAAGTTCAATGCACATCGAACCCTTTTGCCAATAAACACTATCTATAATGGCATTGGAGATTTGGGACAATTACCTTGAATTCTCATTCGCTTACTATAATTTACAATATCTGATACCCCTGTAGACCTTTGAAATAGCCCTTGTAGATCCACTTAGGTTATGGATATTATTGAATAGATAACTTAAATGACCAAGAATGTATAGTTATAAAAATCCAATAAGTTAGAGATTGTTTAATATAAGTTCAATGCTGATTTCAATATGTTTAATCACTGAGAAACCTTGTGTTAAATGGGCATTTACTTTTATCTCTATTGGCGCAAAATATAAGTCTCATTGTATTGAATTGATAAGTCTATTATAATTCTGATTCCTAGTCAAGGAAAGTTTAATCTAGGTCTTAGGTGAGTGTCAATTTATTCATGTGGGCTATGAATTAGTGATACTAGCACTAGTTATGCTCTTATTATTAATGTGTCCATTTATGGTACTATTGTGGCTCTTCTAAGAGCCTTTTTTGTATTTAATTATGAATAAAATCTTCACACTCTTATTCACTTCCTGGAACTTTGAATCTCATCCCCTAATATGGTCCCTATATTTATTCGTTGACTCTCAGTATGAACCTCATTTGATACTGGTCTTGTAAAGGCTAAATAAAAATGAAAGCACTAATGTATTTGAAGGAGACAAGAGACCCTTCAATCATTGCAGGAGTGTCAAACCAATGTTATGCATATTATATCATTCAACAAATGTTACTCCCGATTAGCCAATTCATTTTGATGGGGTCATCAATGTGTTGCCTATGAACTCATAGAAACTTGTCTGGAGCCTCACACCATGAGCAATCATCCCATCAATCTGAAGAGATTGGTCCTCCAAATAGACAATAGATATCTTATAATCACTAAATCAATTCAATAAATACTTTGAATATTTGGGTAGATGATACAATATTACTAAGATAATTATTGAAGACAGCAGAACAATCGATCAACAACTCAAGCTCTAACACATGCAGTAGCCATATACAAATAGAGGAGGATATAAGATTATTCTGATATAACATCCATTAATGTGATGTGAAGGAAAAAAGAAGGAACATATAGTCAACATATTGTATATGTACAGGTCAGCAAATTGACATGTCTAATCAGTAAGGAATAGTATATTTCAATATACATCTGGTTGACAGATAGTGAAGGAGTCATACATATGTTTATTTTGGGGGAGGTGTTTCCAGTCATTTTGAATAGAGTGATATATTAGAATAGTAGTGATGAGTATTAAATTAGAGAAACGATGACTTATATTATTATTAATTTGGAAAAGGATGGTTGAAGTGATAAGAATCATTGAGCTAATTAGTATCAACCAATGATTAAACATCCCTTAATTATAATTATCATCCAGAAAATTCTAATTCATGATTAGAGGAAACATAATAACTATTGATATTGGCTATGAAGAAGACCTATTTATATCAGTGATTTGGTAGGCAAGCATGGATTAATAGAAGCATCAATAGTAATTACATAACAATGATTGATTAATGGCATCTACTAAGTAGACACAGACATAGTCTTAACCAACAACATTGGCATGGACTAAGTAGAAATTTAGATTAATGTGCATCGATAACAATAACATGTATTAGACATGATAACCATCGATATTGAGCATCAAATGATTTTGATCGAACATGAATACAATGATTATCACCTTATTTCCATACACATCCAAGTCTATGTTTAGTAGCCAAAATACATTCCATTCACTAATTGTTATCACTGGATGAAGCCATAGCTGTAGTAATGATAACCATCGGTATTAAGCATCAAATGATTTTGATCGAACGGGAATACAAGGATTATCACCATATTTCCAGACTCATCCAAGTCTATGTTTAGTAGCCAAAATAATTTCCATTCATTAATTGTTATCACCGGATGAAGCCATAGTTGTAGTAATTGAATATTAGGTTAATAGCATATCTGTTACTATTCACAACAACATTTCATCACCTCCCTAATAATCTATGACCTCCTTTGTAAATTTGTATCGATAATAGATGATGTCACTTATTATAAAAATGATTACTTATGCTTTATCATTGATTATCCTTAGAATATACATTTGACACCACTTGTATTATGATAATCTTAATCACTATATTATAGAAAAGTATTATGAGATGTAATGAATATCTTTTATATTTTTGTTGATAAGATATGATGCAGTATCTTGTTGTCTATGATATGTGAGTGGGGATTATGCAATGGTGTTCTCTGATATGCTTTGATTTGCAATCATGGAGTCAACTCTTCTATTTTTGATATAACAATGTGGATTGTGCTGCAGTTTCCTTTTAATCGCTTATAGCTGTTCTTGATATGGTGACATGAAATATGTTGCAAGTCTTCTCAATATCATTTATAGAAATAACGTAATTGTTGTTCCAGATTTACTTTATAAGTATGTGATTGGGATGTTGTTATTGCTAGTTTTAAATGTATTCCACCGATTATATGATTACAGTTATATTCACTGCTCCATGAAACTATTCCATGTCTTGATGACATCATACACTGTTCCAAGGAGTGTGTTCAAGAAGCAAGATCATACCAAACACTAAAGAGACAAGGAATACCCAAACATACCAAAATCAATCCAAGCCATAAGAGAACAGAGAAACACAAGTAGTGGATGGTTCCTTATACAGAGCATTGTTGTCAAAAATATATCCAAGGATGTTATCAAAGAATGAGAAGATACGAGATAGCAACAGTTGTCTGAAATGAGTAGGGTTTTCTCTTTTGGAACAGCTATTGTAAGGGAGAAGGAGTGATAACTAAAGAAGAGTATCCAATCTTCATGACCACCAATATTCATTCAAAAACATTAGATATTCATGAGAAGATAGCAGTTATTGTGAAATGACATAAGCTTATGTGACAACAGCAGTAGTATATGACATTTTAAGGGAAAATCACATTATTGTTGATCTGATTAATGAAAAGGTAGTGGACTGAGATGTTAAAATGTTGTATAGGACTGTGGTGCTATGTTACAAGTATTGTACTGAAGACATTGATGCTGAAGTACAGGAGGGTGACAAAGCAGTCAGAGATTAATGCTACTATGAAAAAACTGTCATGTCAGAACAAAGGATCAAAGATATGTCACACAAGGTTGTGATGCCATGTGTGAATCTGAAGCATGAGCACAGTATGACCATGATTTCATGAGACATCCATGCGTCAGATATATGCTATTTTTAAAGGATATTTCAGATTGAATATTATATGTTATGATGCGAGGAACAATCATCATAGTAATGACATGATAAGAAGGAAGATGGTGATCTATTCCTAAGAGACAAAAGAAATAGATAATGATGTCAAAGCATAGAGAAAGAACTACAATGAAAATATGCTAAAAATTAATGAATAAATGAAGATTCATGACAGGGTTATATTGAATGATTAAGGAACATTGTTCCACATAGAATGACTATTCAAGGCTTAAAATAGTGAATGTTGTTGTTTGAAATGATGCCAATGTTGTTGTCATGACAGCAAGAACAAGGTTGAGGTTAAAAAAAAGAAACAGTGATATAAAGAGTGTAATCAGTACATAAATATAGTTATTGTATGGTAGAAGCATAATGAAAAAATGTAATTGTAAGACAATAAGGATGCTATGAATCAAAGCATTTTACATGAAGATAAAAGTAAATGTGATGATGAGCCAAGGAAAAATGTCACAAATAAAAGAAACATGACAATAAAAGGAGTTTGAATGAATACACAAAAATATTATTGACAAGAACACAAAGTGTGCAGGAGTACAGTCCTATTGCACCTAAAGGACACCATAGAATAGTCTATGTAGTGGCTATGTGATGAAATGTATTAAATATTAGACCTGAGCACAGTATATAGCAGCGAGGAAAATAGTAGCCTTTAGTAGGGTTAAATATAATATATTGTTGATGTTACATGATTGCTATAATCTATAACCTACTCAGCTATATATATCTTATTAATCTTGATTCACCCTATGAATGCAACATAAACAAACACACTGTATTATCCACCTATTATCCCTATATTAACCGCTTTTTTGTTCATTCACCTACACATATACTATATTTATTATTATCTGGTAAGAGCTGTTCATTTTTTTAATTTCCACTTTTCTAGACTATCCCAGCCTCAATCTGGTGTAGGAGCACCATTGAGAAGCCAGTTGTTTATCTCATTTTTGGTGTGACAAAGTGTGAAAGACCCTCTTTAAGGACATTGTAAATATAGAAGGTCATGTGGACCAAGTGTGGTGTGAGTAGATCTTGTTAGTGCTCACTTTCTAGGCTAAAAGATTTTAGTCTAGTTCATTTAATGCACTATACTTGATGATGTCATCAAGTGACAAGTTGGTGTAGGGGATTTTCTTAGGGTTCTTGGATACCCTAGGAGGTATAACTTAGGTTAGCTAGGTTATATTGGAGTTAAATCACTCAAAAAGTTAAAAGATGTAAAAATGTTGTTATGCAACATTTGCAACTTTTCAAAAGTTGTTGACAACATTTTGGTTGTCTTAAGAATTTTGGTGTTTAAGGTGGATTAAGTTTATCCAAGGGTTTAGACACATGAGGTAGACTATATATGCTAAGAAAACCCTAATTTGTGGGGTTAGAGATCATTGTGTATGGACTCAATACTGAGAAAATAGTGTGAATGTTGGCTTATATGGATTGAACTTAGTACTGTAACTCATGGAATCCATTGTTGGGCATGTTATAGTGTTGTTTCAGTAGTTAGTTTGTTTGGTAGTTACTTTTCTTTTGCATCTTGTAAATTTGTTTGTTTTGTATAGTTTACTGTCTAGTTTTGATAGTGTTGCAAAGATGTGGACCTAACTCCACTTCCCACCTTAGGTTTTATATGACCTCTTGGGGATGGAGACTAGGTTCATTGAGCTTCAAGAATCCACAAGGTGGAGCTCTGAAAGTGAGTGCACTGATTTTTAAAGTCTTTCCCTAAGCGAGTTGTGGATGAAGCCCGACTAGGAAGACTATCTAAAAGAGTGTAGTAAATGCAGGAGGGATGTGTTCATGAGCTAAGAAGGCCATGTATGTGTTGGTGTGTGTTTTGAAGGTACTCAAGAACAAGGAGGAGCGCCCAAGAAACCTTGTTGCAAAGTTTTGAAGCCAAAGACCACAGACTGGTCTAAAACCAAGCAAAAAGCCCTGTTTCTAAAACAGGGTGTACGAACATAGTTGGGATCTAAAATCAAGAAAATCTTGGAGGTATTTCATCATATATGTGAACTACAAAAACACATTTGGGGGTTCTTTGATAAGTTTCACCTAAAATTGTAGATTCCTAGATTGTAGGAGGCCTAATTGGTGAAAAAGGCTACAAGGCCTAAAAGATAGGAAACTAGTGAGTGATGGAGAAATGGATAAAATTGGAAAGTTAAGACCCAATTTGGGAGTCAAGAATGGATTTGATTGAATCCATAGCCCTCTTGCAATACAAACCAATGGTTAGGGCTTGAGAAGCATAGGTGAGGAGAGTTCTTGCAAAGAGAAAATATTAGGAACCTAACAAGATAGGAAGATTCTTGGTAAAGGGAAGGAATAGGTTCTTTCCAAGTGTTAGAGGGTGGATTGAGGAAACCCTAAGAGGTCCTAGGAGTGACCTAAGTTGAGTTCAATACAACTCAGGAGGTAGCTAGGAGTCTCCCTATCATAGTGGTATTAGATCATAGGTTCAAGATTTGGGGTAAGAAGTGTTGCAGCTAGTGAATATTGCAGACCAAAGAATCAAGTGAAGAGTCAAGTGCATCTAGCAATATGGTGACCAATGCTGAATTGGCCAAGAAGGTTGAAGAACAAGAAGAGGATAATCAACTGCTAAGGGAGAGATTGCCTTAATTAAAGCAGATATTGGGTGAAGTCCAAGATAAGGTAGATAAAGTGAAAGACAAGATAGACTAGAAAGAAGAGAAAGAAGCTAAGGAGAAGGAGTTAGAATTAGAGGAAGAAGCACCTACTCCTAACCCTATCTTACCAGAAGAACCCTTCTTGAAGGCACTCAAGGCCCTAAGTGGAAAAGCCTTGGAAGGTGTACCACTTTTTAGTGGACAAATGGATGTTGATCTAGTCATGGACTGGATAGACAGTCTTGAGAATCACTTTGAATGTGATGTCATAATAGATGCTCAAAATTTAAAGGTGGCTAAGTCTAGGTTGAGGAGACCAGAACTTACCTGATGGAAGTATGTTCAGACTGAGAGAGAGAAAGAGGGAAAGAGCCCTATTGTTACATGGAAGGGCATGTTAGCTAAGCTAAAATAGAATTATTTACCTAATGATTATGAGGTGCAAATGCATAGGAGGAGACAAAACCTTAGACAGAAATACCTAGATGTTCAAGCATATACCAAGGAGTTCCAAAAGTTGTGCTTAAGGTCAAAGATATTGGAGGATGAGTCTATCAGATTAGATAGATATCATAATGGACTCAAATGGTCTATTCAAGAAGAGATGAGTCTTACTACCCTAACAAGTGTGAGACAATGCTATCAAATGGCTTTGAAGATAGAAGAGAAAAGAAAAAGAAAACATGATCAGACATCAAGGGGAAGAGGTAGAGGAAAAGAAAATAGAGGACATAGAGGTAGCTTTGCAGGCAGAGGCAGCGAGTATAGATCTCAAGGAGAATCCAAAATGACTGAGATAGTCAATGAAACCAGTGGAAGAGGAAGTATTAATAGAGGCATAGGTTTCCAAGGTGGAGGAAGAGGCAGGTTTGGAGGTTTAGGCAGAGCTTCACACTTTGCAAGTATGAAATGTTTTCATTGTAATCAAATAGGCCATCTAGCCTATAAATTCCCTGAGAAGGCTTCTAGTTCACATGGTGAGAAAAGGGTAAACTACATTGCTCAAGAAGAGACTAACAGTGTTAAAGCTCCTGAAATTAACCTTGATTTAGAGAGTGGGGAGAATCTAATGATTAGAAGAATACTCATTAAAGATCCTGTCAAAGAGGAAGCTAAACAAAGGAGGACACTTTTCAGACTGAAATGAAAAATACTTGGTAAGGTTTGCAGGATGATCATAGACTCGGGGTCTACTGATAACATCATCTTAGAGGAGGCAGTCAGTAAACTAGGATTAACCAAGATACCTCATACAAACCCTTATAGAGTCACATGGTTGAATAAGGGACAACATGTTCTTGTAAATGAGCAAGCATGGGTTGATTTTTCAATAGGAAAATATGTGGACAGAATCTTGTGTGATATACTCCCAATGGATGCATGCCACCTACTCTTAGGTAGGCCATGGAAATTTGATAGGAAAATAGTTCATGATGGAGAGAAGAACTCTTATACTTTCAAGAAAGATGTGGTCACTTACAAGATTCAGTCACTCATGGAGGATGAGGGGTGTACTTCAGCAGGATCTAATGTCTTATTACAAGGAGGTAAAGAATACATGCATGAAGTAAAGAATGGAGAAGGAACACACTATGCTATCATGATTAAGCCTAGTGAAGAGAAGAAGGTGGAACAAGCACCATTACCAAAGGAAGTGTAGGAGTTATTGAAGGAGTTTAAGGACATAGTTAGTGATGGGTCACCTACAATGTTACCACCTCCTAGAGCCATAAGTCATCAGATTGACTTTATACCAGGAGCATCTCTACCAAATAAAGCTGCATACAAGGTGAATCCTGACCAAAACAAGGAGATAGCTAGTCAAGTCCAAGAAATTTTGGACCAAGGTCTAATCAGAAAAAGCATTAGCCCATGTGCAGTGCTAGTAGTTCTAGCATCCAAGAAAGGAGGTAAGTGGAGGCTTTGTATAGATTCAAGGGAAATTAATAGGATCACTATAAGGTACAAATTTCTCATTCCTAGGATTGAAGATCTTATGGATTGTTTGGGAGGAGAAAGGTACTACACCAAGTTGGATTTGAAGAGTGGGTACCATCAAATCTGAATTAAGGAGGGAGATGAATGGAAAACTACATTCAAGACCACATAAGGGCTCTATGAATTGTTGTTCATGCCCTTTGGGCTTAGCAATGCTCCAAGCACCTTTATGAGCTTGATAAATGAGGTGTTGAAAGACTACATAGGAAGATTTGTGGTTGTGTACCTAGATGATATCCTAATTTTTAGTAAGACCAAGGAGGAACACCTCCAACATTTGAAAATTGTGATGAAGAAACTTCATGAGGAGAAGTTGTCCATTAACTTGGAAAAATGTGAATTTATGAAGCAAGAGCTGATCTATCTTGGTTTTGTGGTGTCTCAAGGAACCTTGAATATGGATCCTAGCAAAGTTGAAGCAATACTAAATTGGCCTACCCCTACATGTAGCACTGAGGTAAGGAGCTTTCATGGACTTTCTCAATTTTATAGGAAGTTCATTAGAGATTTTAGTGAGATATGTGCACCAGTCTTAGATACAATTAAAGGTGGAGTGAAAACTAAATTCAAATAGACTCCAAAGGCTGGTAAAGGTTTTGAGTGGTTGAAAAAAAGAGTAGCTACACAACCTATTTTGGTATTTCCAAACTTTGATAAGTTATTCACCCTTGAATGTGATGCAAGTGGCATAGCTATTGGGGCAGTATTGAATCAAGAGAATAATATAGTGGCATTTTATAGTGAAAAGATGAATGAGGCTAAGAAGAGATATTCTTCTTATGACCTAGAGTTATATGCATTGGTGCAATCCTTGAGAAAGTGGAGGCACTATTTGTTACCAAAAGAATTTTTGGCTTATATTGATAACAAATATTTGAGCTTTATCAATTCTCAGGAGAAGTTGAGCAATAGACATCTCAAATGGATGGAATATTTGTAGGCCTATACCTTCACTATAAAACATAAGAAGGGACAGTTGAATAAGGTGGTTGATGCTTTGAGTAGGAGGTTCTTGATATTCTAAGAGGTACAACTACAAATTATAGGCTTAGAGAGCTTCAAGGAGCTTTATGAAGAAGATGAAGACTTCTCGAAAGCATACAAGGTATGTAAAGACTTCAAAAACCATTTCCATAGTCAATTTGCAAACTATACTATTCTGAATGATCTCTTGTTTAGAGGAGGATAGTTATGCATTCCTAAGGGATCTATGAGGGAGAATGTTATCCAAGAGATGCATAATGGGAGCTTAATTGGGCATTTTGGCCTAAACAAAACACTAGAACTAGTGCAAAGATTCTATTATTGGCCTAAGATGTAGAAGGACATCAGGAAGTATGTAGAGAAATGCTTAGTTTGTCAAAAAGCTAAAGGTACCTCATCTAATGTAGGTTTGTATCAACCTCTACCCATTCCTAATAGGCCTTGGGAATGTATTAGTATGGATTTTATAGTTGGATTGCCTAGAACCAAGACTAGTTTAGATAGTATATTTGTGGTTGTAGATAGGTTTAGCAAGATGAGCCACTTCATTTCTTGAAAACCACTCATGATGCCAGTCATATTACATATTTTTTCTTTAAAGAGGTGGTACAGATTCATGGCTTGCCCCTAAGAAAGGTATCTGATAGAGATGTAAAATTTATGGGTCATTTTTGGAAGACCTTGTGGACAAGGTTAGGAACTAACCTATCATTCGGATCAGCCTACCATCCCCAAACTGATGGTCAGATTGAATTTATTAATAGAGTGCTAGGTAATCTTCTTAGATGCTTGACAAAGGAGTATGGAGTGATGTGGGATCAGTTGCTACCACAGGCAGAGTATGCCTATAATGACACTATTAATAGAACAATAGGAAAAATCCCTTTTGAAATAGTTTATGGGCTACACCCTAGAGGTGTGTTGGAGTTAAGACACTTGGAAAATGAAGAAGGAAGGAGTGCATATGTAGAAGAATTCACTCAATTAATGAAGGAGGTTCATGACCAATTGAAGAAGCAGCTCCAAGAGGCTACACAAAAACTGAAAGCCAAAGTTGATGAAGGAAGAAGAGATATTCAATTTGTTGTGGGTGATCTTGTGATGGTACATCTTAACAAATCAAGGTTGCAGAAGGGAGTCCCCACCAAACTTAAAATGAGGAGGATAGGTCCTTGTAAGATTATAGAAAAGTATGGACAAAATGCCTATAGAATAGACTTGCCATCAGACTTGGCAATGTCTCCTATTTTTAATGTGCAGGATTTGGTATAGTATAAAGGGCCTACACCAGTACCAACTACATCATATTCAGACAGTAAAGAAATAACATAAGATGTTCAGATTTACCATGCACCTAAACCAGTGGCTATGAAGATTTTAGACTCTAGAGTGAATAAAAAGACTAGGCAGGGAACTTACATGGAGCATCTCATTCAGTGGGAAGGAAAGTCAGAAGTTGAAGCTACTTGGGTAGCTAAGAATGAATTTAAGAAGTGGGGAGTTGATCCTAAGCTCCTGTCCATAGAGGTGACTTAAGTTCTTAGCCTTGGAAGTATGGTGTAGGAGCACCCCTAAGAAGCCAGTTGGTTATCTCATTTTTGGTGTGACAAAGTGTGAAAGACCCTATTAAAGGGAATTGTAAATATATAAGGTCATGTAGACCAAGTGTGGTGTGAGTAGATCTTGTTAGTGCTCACTTTCTAGGCTAAAGGCTTTCAGTCTAGTTCATTTAATGTACTATACTTGATGATGTCATCAAGTGGAAAGTTGGTGTAGGGGATGTTCTTAGGGTCCTTGGATACCCTAGGAGGCCTAACTTAGGTTAGCTAGGTTAGATTGGAGTTAAATCACTCAAAAAGTTAAAAGATGTAAAAAATGTAAAAATGTTGCTATGCAAAATTTGCAACTTCTCAAAAGTTGCTGACAACATTTTGGTTGTCTTAAGGATTTTGGTGTTTAAGGTGGATTAATTTTATCCAAGGGGTTAGCCACATGAGGTAGACATATATGCTAAGAAAACCCTAATTTGTGGGGTCATAGGTCATTATGTACGGACTGAATACTGAGAAAATAGTAAGTTTTAATGAAAACAGTGTGAATGTTGGCTTATATGGATTGAAATTAGTACTATAACTTGTGGAATCAATTTTTGGGAATGTTATAGTGTTTTTTCAGTATTTAGTTTGTTTGGTAGTTACTTTTCTTTTGCATTTTGTAAATTAGTTTGTTTTGTACAGTTTACTGTCTAGTTTTGACAATGTTGCAAAGATGTGGACCTAACTCCACTTCCCACTGTAGGATTTGTACAACCTCTTTGGGATGAAGACTAGGTTCATTGAGCTTCAAGAATCCACAAGGTGGAGCTCTAAAAGTGAGTACACTGATTTTTAAAGTCTTGCCCTAGGCAAGTTGTGGATGAAGCCCGACAAGGAAGACTGTCTAAAAGAGTGTAGTAAATACAAGAGGGATGTTTTCATGAGCCAAGAAGGTCATGGATGTGTTGGCATGTGTTTTGAAGGTACTCAAGAACAATTAGGAGTGCCCAAGAAACCTTGTTGCAAAGTTTTGAAGCCAAAGACCACAGACTGGTCTAGAACCAAGCAAAAAGCCCTATTTCTGAAACAGGGTGTACAGACAAATTTGGGATCTGAAATCAAGAAAATCTTGGAGGTCTTGCATCATATATGTGAACTGCCAAAAAAAATTTGGGGGTTCTTTGAGAAGTTTCACTTGAAATTGTAGATTCCTAGATTATAGGAGGCCTAGTCTGTGAAAAAGGCTACAAGGCCTAAAAGATAGGAAACTAGTGAGTGATGGAGAAATAGATAAAATTGGAAAGTTAAGACCTAATTTGGGAGTCAAGAATAGAATTGAATGAAGCCCTATCCCTCCTGCAATACAAACCAATGGTTAGGGCTTGGAAAGCATAAGTGAGAAGAGTTCTTGCAAAGACCAAAGATTATGAACCTAACAAGATAGGAAGATTCTTGGTAAAGGGAAGGAATAGGTTCTTTCCAAGTGTTAGAGGGTGGATTGAGGAAACCCTAAGAGGTTCTAGGAGTGACCTAAGTTGAGTTCAAGAAAACTCAAGAGGTAGCTAGGAGTCTCCCTATCACAATCTATGGAAGATTTTTCAACAATTAATATTCATAGATTTACTTCTATCTGCAGTTCTTATTATGATTCACCCTATGAATGCCACATAAAAAAACACTATATTCTCCACATATTATCCCTATATTAACCACTTTTTTTTTCATTCACCTACACATATAATATATTTATTATTATCTGGTAAGAGCAGTTCATTTTTTTAATTTCCACTTTTTGAGACTATCCCAGCTTCAATCTATGGAAGCTTTTTCAACAATTAATATTCATATATTTACTTCTATCTATAGTTCTTATTATGAATGATGAAAACACAATGATCTATCTCAGTAAATCTAAGACTTCTTTTAGGTAATAGAGGATGAAATTAAACCTATGACACACAATTTAAGTTCTTTACAACTGTACTTAATATTATCCTCTTAAACATTATTATAATGCATTAAAGAATTCAATTGTTGAGACAAATTACCAGTGGAAACCCTATTGCACCAACAAGTTACATGAGATCTATGCACATGTGAATCTTTACAAGACAACCAACACTAAACCTTGAAGTACACTGGACCCTTCCAGCACTACGTACAAGCTTGAACTTCTAAAGTCCAAAACATTGGGGGCCATCGCAATTAGGAGCACACTAAGAGAGAAATTTTTCTAGCTAAGAATCATGTTTAACATGCCTAAAGGATTCCTATTCAGAAAGAATTCTCAATAGTTTTAACTTTTAACAAAGGATTAAAAAATAAAACCCTCCAAAATGGCTAACTGAAATATGAACAAAAAAAAAGAGTTTCCAGTAGAAAAGACTCAATCTGAAACTGATAAAGAAGTAAGTGACAAACAATGGAGCACAATATTATCCTCTCAAACATTATCATAATCCATTAAATAATTCAATAGTTATCAATATCGTGGATCTTGTTTGGTATGTTCCCAAATTTGTTGTGTTTAATAACATCACACATTGGCAAGTATTTGAAAGTAAAACAAATTGTCCAATTCATCCAACAAGAGATTGAATTCTCTAAATAATTAAATTTATGCAACAATATTTGTATCCCTTCCACAGAAAAAAAAAAAAAAAAATCTTCCCAACTAAGATGAGAGAAGATTCCTTATCTACAACTCTAATGGGAGAAAAGGGATTAGGGACAAGTAGTATGCAAAATCAATATTCAATAGACAATCAAAGATGACATTCAAGATTGACAATGAAGAAACACTAGTTATGATTAGCAACTTTGAAATGACACAAGAAAAGAGCACTACTAAACTGGAAGCACACCTGCCTCCACTGAAACTGACTTTTTAGTATTATTAGGTATGGAGGAACGAATGAGGAACTATATTAGGAAAATAATGAAATGAAGATTAAGGAAATTGTTTAATCTAAAAGTTAGGTTTAAGAAGTGTTACCATGAATTACACAAAACCAAGTGCATACACCAAAACAACAAAGCAAGGAGACAAGATTTTTGAAGGGGGAAAAGCATAAAAAAATCCCGTGATAATATTATGAATGGGCAAAAAATTCCTAGGAAAGAGAGAGAGAGTGAGCTATGCTCTTACAATGATATTCAAGAAGAAGAGAACAATTGTATATGTGAGAGAAGGAGAGCCATCTCTTTAATAGAGAGGTGAGGAGGGAGTTACATTGTAACTCCAATTTCTATGAATGCCACATATCATAAGTGTGTGAGACAAGTGTTATAATGGAAATTTCTTTGAATGCCACATATCACCAATTTCTATGAATGCCACATATCATAAGTGTGTGAGACAAGTGTTAACAAATCTCCATTTAAAAAAGCACTTTTAACATCCATTTGGTGAATAGGCCAATTCATTTTAGAGGCTAAAGCTAAAACAACTTTAATGGTAGGCATTTTTGCAACAGGAGCAAAGGTTTCATTGTAGTCTAATCCTTCAATTTGAGAAAAGCCTCTTGCAACTAGTCTAGCTTTAAATTTACTAATTTCATTATTGGAATTTAACTTAGTTTTATATAACCATTTACATGAAACCAAATTTTTACCATGAGGTAAAGGAACAAGATCCTAAGTGTTATTAGAAATCAAAGAGTCATATTCTTCTTGCATAGCAATTTTCCAATGAGGTTGATTTTTTTCTTGATCAAAGGTTTGAGGATCATTAGATTTTGAAAGAGAAGAAATTAAAGCATAATTATATTAATTTCTCCTTCTAGGTTTAAGTCCACCCATTCTAGAAATATAAGCATCACCTTCATTAAGTAAATCTTTAAACCATTTAGGATTTCTCCTAGAATTAATAGAATTACTAGGAGTAAACAAATTATTACTATCATCATCATCATCACTGCTACTACTATAAGGAACAAAATCATTAGGAGTATCATTACTGTCTTTATGGTCATCATTATCCTTTTGAAGAGCATTAGTATTATCCTTAGTGTTAGGAGAAGAAATAATAGGAACAGGGGTATGTGCAAGATCATGGGGGGCCAAAAAGTGGCAATGTGAAAAAAATCCACTTTTCACTCGTCTAAAAGTGCATGAAAATGTTTGTTGACTTTTTAGCAGGCCTGGGTGTCAGTACACTTGGGAAAACCTGACACCAAAGCACAAGCCTAATTGGGTACCTGATATTTTCGGGTACCCAATTTTTTTTTTTTTAATAATTTGTTTTTCAAATAAAATTTCATAGAACCCCTTGGGACACACTTGAGTGTTCCAATGTGTCCCCAGGGTCCTAGTACACATTCTCACATGTTAGGACCCCTAGGAAGACCCCATGACCTTTTTTAAAACATTGGAACATTCAAGTGTATCCCAAGAGGTTGTAGGACCCCTTGGGACACACTTGAGTGTTCCAATGTATCCTCGGGGGTAAAAGAGGGTCCTAAAAGGTCCTAGTACACCTTATAATGCATTAGGACCCCTAAGAAGTCCCCATGACCCCTTTTGAGACATTGGACCACTCAAGTGTGTCCCAAGAGGTCATAGGACCTGTTGGGACATAATTGAGTGTTTCAATGTGTCAAAAGGGGTCATGGAGTCTTCTTAAGGGTCCTAACATGTGAGAAGGTGTAATAAGACCTCTTAGGACCCTCTTTGACCCTCAGGGACACATTGGCACACTCAAGTGTGTCCCAAGGGGTCCTACGACCTCTTGGGATACACTTGAGTGTTCCAATGTGTTGAAAGGGGTCATAAGATCTTCCTAGGGGTCCTAACATATGAGAACATGTACGAGGACCTCTTAGGTCCCTCTTTGACCCATGGGGACACATTAAAACACTCAATTATGTCCCAAGGGGTCCTACAACCTATTGGAACACACTTGAGTGTTCCAATGTATCAAAAAGGGTCATGGGGACTTTCGATTACCCTTTTTGAAATATTGGAACACTCAAATGTGTCCCAAGAGATTGTAGGACCCCTTGGGACACAATTCAGTGTTACAATGTGCTCTCGGGGGGTCAAATAGTGACCTAAGAGGTGCTAGTACACCTTATCACTGTCGTAGGACCCCTACAAAGTCCCCATGACCTTTTTTGACACATTGGAAGACTCAAGTGTGTCCCAAGAGGTTGTAGGACCCCTTGTGACACACTTGAGTATCTGAATGTGTCCTCGGGGGTGAAAGAGGTTCTTAAGGGGTCCTAGTACACCTTCTCATGTGTTAGGATCCCTAAGAAGACCCCATGACCCATTTTGAAACATTGGAACACTCAAGTATGTCTTAAGAGGTCATAGGACCCCTTGGGACACACTTGAGTGTTCCAATGTGTCCCTAGGGATCAAAGAGGGTCCTAAGGGGTCCTAGTACACCTTATCACATGTTAGGACCCCTAGAAAGTCCTCATGACCCCTTTCAAGATATTAGACCACTCAAGTGTGTCCCAAGAGGTCTTTGAAACCCTTGGGACACAATTGAGTGTTTCAATGTGTAGAAAGGGGTCATAGACTCTTCTTAGGGATCCTGATGCATGAGAATGTGTAATAAGACCCCTTAGGACCCTCTTTGACCCACACAGACACATTGGAAGACTCAAGTGTGTCCCAAGTGGTCCTAAGACCTCTTGGGATACACTTGAGTGTTCCAATGTGTCGAAAGGGGTCATTGGGTCTTTCTAGGGGTCCTAACGTGTGAGATTGTACTAGGACCACCTAGGTCACTCTTTGACCCTTAGGGACACATTAGAACATTCAATTGTGTCCCAAGGGGTCTTACAAACTTGTGGGACACACTTGAGTGTTCCAATATATTTCTAGGGTTCAAAGAGGGACCTAAGAGGTCCTAGAACACCTTATCACGATCATACAACGCCTAAGAAGTCCCCATGACCCCTTTTGATACATTGGAACACTCAAGTGTGTCCCAAGAGGTTGTAGAACCTTTTGGGACACACTTGAGTGTTCCAATGTGTCCTCAGGGGTCAAAGAGGGTCCTAAGGGGTCCTAGTACACCTTATGTATTAGGACCCCTAGGAAGACCCCATGACCCCTTTTAAAAAAGTGGAAATCTTGAGTATGTCTTAAGAGGTTGTAGGACCCCTTGGAACACACTTAAGCCTTCCAATGTGTCCCTGGGGGTCAAAGAGGGTCCTAAGGGGTTCTAGTACACCTTATCATGTATTAGGACCCCTAAGAAGTCCCCATGACCCCTTTTGACACATTTCAACACTTAAGTGTGTCCCAAGGG
>MU224432.1:118455-129350 GCA_018584345.1 Thuja plicata | reverse complement strand
AATATATAAAATAATATATGATATATATAATGTAACATTTAATATTAATATATATTATATAATATTTAATGTAAAATATATATTATATAATATTTAATATATATAGATATTATATAATATTTAGTATTTATAGATATTATATAATATTTAATATATATAATACATAATCTAACATATTAATATATAATATATAAAATAATATATGATATATAATACATAATCTAATATATAATTTTTGATATATAATATATCATATGAAGAAGGGAGAAAGGGGAGGGCAAAAAATTTAAGAGGGAGAAAGGGGAGGGAAAATTTAAAAATTAAAATTTTACCATCATTTTTGGGTACCCAAAAATATCGGGTACCTGATTAGGCTTGGTATTGCTTTGTACACCAAACCTACATGGTCAACTCTAAAAATGTCACAAAAACATGTTTTAATTCCCTTGTTTCCCTGAGTTCTAGACTTTGACCATGTAGCTGACGACTTTTTTTTCATCCAAATTTGATGAAACGAAAAGGGTATCTTAAGGAGATTATCAGATTTCTATTGATATAATTGTTGTCAAATTTTGAATTCGGTAAGTAATTATTAGTTTTTTCTAATTGAGCTACCTCTAAAGTGTTGATTTATATACTGATTGAAAAACAACTATAACTTTCAAACCGTATAACATTTTTGAAATCTGTAAAATGTGTCACATTCTATGCTTCGTCTACTATAAGGAAATTTTTTTTATTTTTTTATTTTTTAAAATTTTCAATAAGTTAAGGTGGTCAGACACGAGAGTTTTTTTTTTGAAAACGTTGTAGAAGAAAATTCATAATTAATTATTTTTTTGGAATAAAATTACACAAAAATATGCGTCACATCCGGGAATGAGTCTACTACTTATATATAAAATCTTATAAAAAATAATTATCATTTGATTATGATTAAGGTGGTCAGACATACACCTACTTCTTTTTTTTTTCTTGAAATTTTTGTACTGCTGCATTGAAATCTATACTTTTCACCAATCATATTTTTTTTTTTCAGAAAAGGTCTAGTAGTTTAGAAACTACATTCAATTTCCTATAGATTCTATTCTTACAACTTTTTGATATTAGGTTGATAGCTAGTTCAAATTTTCACGTCAAGTTGACTAACCTTGATTTTATTGATTTTTCATTGCCACTTAAGGGCATAGTTTGGCCCCTCATGATCTTGCACATACCCACATAAAAATTAGGAACATAAATATGAGGAATAGGGTTGAGAGACGGAGGTTGGTCCTCCACAAGAACTATGTTGTTGTGACTAAAATTAGAATCAGAAATTTGAGAACAGTCATGAACACCATTTTAAAAAATGGAAACATCTCTAGCTATTTGAACTTTATTAGAAAGAGGATCATAAACTCTATATCCTTTAGTATTTTCAGAATAACCAACAAATATATGAGGTGTTGATTTAGAATATAACTTTCTTCTTTTCTGTTTAGGTGTGTGAACATAAGCAGTTGAACCAAAAATTCTTAAATGAGACAGATTGGGTTTTCTTCCTGACCATACTTCCTCAAGAGTTTTATTTGGTAAGGCCTTAGTAGGAGTTCTGTTAAGAAGGTAAGTGGCACATGCCATGGCTTTAGCCCAAAATTTATAATCCATATTTTTAGCATGTAAAAAACATCTAGCCATTTCTACTATTGTTTTATGCTTACGTTCTGCCACACCATTTTGTTCTAGTGTATAAGGAACGGTAAGTTCATGTTTGATACCAAAAGATCTTAAGTAAGAATCGAAAGCACGATTAACATATTCTGTACCATTATCTATTCTAAGAATCTAAATTTTACAACCACTTTGTCTTTCCACAAAAACATGAAATTCAGCAAAAATATCAAGGACTTGATCTTTACTATGTAGGAAATAAATCCAAGTTCTACGAGAGTAATCATCAATAAAAGTTAAAGCATATTTAGAACCTGAAATAGAAGTATTTTCCATAGGACCTAAAAGATCACTATGAATGAGTACTAATTTATTATTACCTCTCCAAGATTATTTATGAGGAAAAGATTCTCTATGCATTTTACCACTCATACATCCATTGCAATCAAACTTAGGAGTAAACTTAGGTAGCCCATCTACCATATTTTATTTTTGCATTAATGAGATATAATCAGAATTTAAATGTCCTAGCCTCTCATGCCAAATGTGAAAATCAAYARTAGTGAGTAATGAATATCTAGGAGATGCAAATTGATAAAATTTAAAGAGATTATCATCATCCAATTTAGCATTAGCAACTATCTGATCAGTATTGGGATCAATGATATGGCAAATATTTTTATGAAACTCAACCTTATAATATTGACATAATTGTGGAATAGAAATAAGGTTAGCTTTCAAGTCAGGAACATAAAGTACATTATGTAATTTACCATTTGGAACAGAAACATTACTAGTTCCTTCAACTTGACAGCAATAGTTATCAGCTAAAGAAACAGGAATAATCATAGAATCAGGTTGCAAAGAATCAAAGACTTCCTTATAAGAAGTAACATGTTGAGATGCACCACTATCAATAATCCATTCAAGTGGTTTAGAAGCATTAAAATAGATAGTAAAAGCAAAATGAGAGTGATTTCTATTAGATTTTTCATTTGAGTAATTTTGAGAATAATGTTGATCATCTTTTTTTTTCTTAAAACAGTTATGTATTAAGTGATCATCTTTACCGCAATAGGTACAATGTGGCCTATTTGAATGATTACTATTATGATATTTATTTGAAGGCCTAGAATTGTAATGATCTTTAAATTGTTGGCCTAAGTTATTATTTGAAGTATTAGTATTATTTGATCTTTGATAATTTTGGTTATTTTGATTACTGTTAGATGATCTATTGTTATTTTGACTTTTAGAGACATAAGCATGTTCATGAGTTTTAATTATATCAAATTGAATCAATTTTTCTTCCTCTTGACGCAACATATTTTGAAAGATGACATAAGTGAGTTGAGATGCTAGACTAGGAATTTCTAACTGAGAGTAAATATTTGTAATAAACTATTGAAACTGACTAGGCAAACATTTACGAATAATTATGTGGATGATTCTTAAATCAGAAAGAGGAACTTGTAAACCAATTAGTAAAACTTTAATGGAATCAAACTTGAGCAAGAAATCATCAACAGAGTTAAAGTCAGTATACCTAAGGTCTTCAAGTTGGTCTTGAAGCTAAATTTTCTGAGTCTCATCTGCACTATCATAGGTATTTTGCAGGATGTCCCAAGCCTGATGGGATTCTGTACAAGTAGAAATTAAGACATACAATTTAGGACTTAAGGAGATCCTGATTAAACCAAGTGCTTCCTCATTTTTAGTTTGCCAATTAGTTTTGTCAGCTTGAGGAGTAGTGGCTGCTGGTTTGGAACTGACATTAGTAGCAATATCTAAAATATGTCTGAATCTAAAGATGAAGGTCATGTGGGTTTTCCATGCATGATAATTTGTACTAGTTAACTTTATTTCTGGCATCAAGGTGGTCATAGTTAAATATGAAAAAGTAAAGAACACCTAAACTTGAGATAAATGAAAGAAGAATCTAAACAAAACTAAGAAAAGAAACTCAAAGCAAACTGTATACACTTGCATGCACCAGCAAAAAGCTATAAAAGCTTACACCAAGGAGGCATGCAAGGAAAACCAACAACCAGAGGAAACCTAAAACTAAGAATACTAAGAGCAAAAAGATCTCGGTCAAGCTGTTATAGATTAACAAATAATGACAAGAATCTCTTGCATGCAAAGAGAAAGGGGAAAAAAAACTACTAACAAAACATCACAACCCTGCAAAACAGACGGGTTAAAAGATAACGTTAATCTGTTATAGATAAACAGATAACATTAATCTTATGATGAAATTGATACAACTTTTAAAAGAGAGAATAAGAATTAAATGCTAATATATAACTAACTGAGAATAAGAATTAAATGCTAATTTATAACTAATTAAAAAAAGGTGAGAACTAAATAGCAATCTAAAAAACTAAACTGAAACCATAAATGAAATGAACCAAATAAATAAGATTAAACTATAATATTAAACTAAAACTAATGAAACTGAATCTATATAAAAAACTATAAGATTAAACTAATACTATTAAAAAAAGAATTAAACTAAATCTAATAAAACGACAACTAAAACTATGTTTATGTTAAAAAACTAAATCTAAAGATAAATGTCGACAATAACAGAGAGGGAGGTGAAGGTGCAGACCTCCACGTTGACATTGAGGGCTGGGAGATAGCAAGGGTTTATATCAGTATCGATAGCGGTGGATGTAGCCTTGTAAAACTGACAGAATTGTGAGAGGAGTAAGGCAAGATGTCAAAACGGGGTAGGGGATGGTAGCAGATCTTGATGGAATTTCTCTGAATGGTGTTTGAGAATCAGGGAGAGAGAAAGGAGTAGGTGAAGTTATACATGACAGCGCCACTGAGTAGAGACAAGGGGAAGCGCCCAAATCTATGCCAACACAACCTCAGACGTGGCAAGAAGCCAAAAAATATAGATGGAGCTCAAAAGGCTGGCCAAAAGTGTGCAAGGATGCTGATTGATATCAACAATGATGAACAACCCAAGAAGAGGATTTGATTTGGAGCTCCAGAAACATAGTGGATATCTGATTATAATGCCCGATGACCTATGAAACAAAGAATGATATTACTTTAGTAGCTATGCGTGCATGCAAAAAAAGGCAGTCGGCCCTCTTTCAGATTGATGGAAGCATAGATAATGCTAAGGCTACCAGTCATTCAAATAATGTTATTTGCGTGCATGCAAAAAAGACAATCGACCCTCTTTCAGATGTATGAGTTAGATACGTTTTCTCAGCATTCCTGCCGCAGTCTTATAACAACAAAATGCAAACAACATCCCTCCTCAGATAAAAAATAGAGTCGCCTGAAAACAAAGAAGATGAATGATAGATATAGCATTAATATTGACAGCATAAATATATTAAAAAACTGACAAAAAATAAAAACCTAAAAACTAAAATGCAAGGAATAATTTCAGAGAACAGTTCCAAAAAAAACCGCATGCAATGAATACCAAATGGAGTGAGAAAGATATTGCATGAAAATATGCAATGATGAGAAAAAAAATGGAAACTGCCAGAAATAACCTAAAAGAATAATTCATGCGAAAGGAAACATTTCAAATTTACATTTCAATATTATATTAAGGATCCTTTTTCTTAAGATATTTGAAATGTGAATAAAGATACCAAATGATAACAATATATAAGTTATATTTTTAAAAGAATTAATCATTAACAAGGGTAAATAGATTGTTGTTGTCAGTTGTTCTACGGTCGGGCTTCCAATCCTGTCTCTTTTTGGGGTGCCTCAAAGTGTTATATATGTTTCTAGCTTGTAAGGGGTTTCAGGTCCCCATTTAAAACCTGTTTTTCCTGTAATAAAAAACAAGGGTAAATAGAGAAAGAAGAACTTGAAGATAACTTATAGAATAGAGAAAAAATAATTTTGATTTTTCCTCTAATAAAAACATAAATTAGCAATGAACTCTCTCAAGAGTCTCCGATATTGGAGTGCACCAAGATATGGTAGCTCTTTTACCTACACACTCACAAAATGATTAAACCAACCTACTCTGATACCATATTAGGAAAATAATGAAATGAAGAGAAAGGAAATTGTTTAATCTAAGAGTTAGGTTTAAGAAGTGTTACCATGAATTATGCAAAACCAAGTGCATACACCAAAACAACAAAGAAAGGAGATAATATTTTTGAAGGAAGAAAAGCATAAAAAATCCCCGTGATAATATTATGAATGGACAAAAAATGCCTAGGAAAGAGAGAGAGAGAGAGTGAGCTATGCTCTTACAATGATATTCAAGAAGAAGAGAAAAATTGTATATGTGAGAGAAGGAGAGCCATCTATTTAATAGAGAGGTGAGGAGGGAGTTACATTATAAATCCTATTTCTATGAATGCCACATATCATAAGTGTGTGAGAAAAGTGTAGGATTCCTCATAAGGAAGAATATCTAAGTTACAAGAATAATATAAAGGATACCTTGGTTTATCCTAGTAAATATGGTCCAACCAAGGAAAGATTAATTCTAACAAACTATTCAGTGGGATTACCGACTGGGTAACTTTGATGGAGTGTTGTAGACCAAGAAATGGTACAAAGGAGGACAAAGAGGAACCAGGTGTACAAAAGGAAGTTCTAGCCTTGCTTTAAGAGATATAAATAGTTCAAAATCAGTTTCAACTTTCAATCCTTAAAAGGCCACTTTTAAGATTTGGTCAGATATGTTGAAAATCTCAGAGAAACTCATAGAGAGACTATTGTGTGCAACCAACTTGATCTCCTTCCTAGTGCTGAAACAATAAGAGAAATGCACATCTCTGCAAAGAACCATGAATCCTAGGAACTAGGAGTTTGGTTGGGGTTGTCTGTAATGTGCCTAGAGTCCCTATGGAAGAGAGGGTTAAAACCCCAGGAAAAGGAGCATATCTAGAAAATAACACAAATATAGCTGGTGCAAGCCAGAAAGATATGAATACCTTAACCTTCATTTAGATAATTTGAGGTCGCTGGCATAGAAAACAAGATACCTTTTTGCTTTTAAAGATAATGGACTGTGGGTGGCATGGTTACCTGGCATACTGGTGTAGGAGCACCTAATGAGGTAAAAAATGAAGGAAGAAGGTATCCATGATGGTATTGTGTTGGTTTCATAGGCCAAGTGCCTAGAAGTATCAGAGGATCCTTAACATGTAATAAATAGTCCTATTTTGTAAGGCCTAGTAGCCTAGGGTGCATTATAAACTCTATGGTTACTATGGTCAAAAGGACTTAGGATGGGTAGAGATAGGTTTTTTTAATGTAGATTTATTGCATTTTAAGAAATTACACCTTTGTTAGGTCCCTAGAAGGCTTAGGGAGTCATTTTGCTAATTAAGGAAAAAATTGTCAAAAATAATGTTGTCAATCCTCAATGTTGTTGAGGACAATTTTTCAAAATTAGGTGTCCAACATTCACAACCTCCAAAAATCGGTTGGAATAGATTTTTTTGGATACAAAATGGATCAAAAAACCTTCTTTGATAGGTTGTTGAAGGAATTTGGAGAAAAACACCAAAATTCAATAAAAATACTGCATTTTTCTATAAAAATGACTAGTGTTTTGCTTGGCTCGACCCCGTGCTGATTTAAATTAAAAATCTAACTCCATGGAAAGTTTCTAAATCTTCCTATCTTTCATTTGAAACTGGTTTGAGCTTCTAAGATTGAGTGTGGAGGGAGAAAACATATTGCAGACCTCTGAAGGTCGTGTTTGTGCCCTAGCTATGGGTTTTTGCATTCAAACCTCCATTTCTCCCCAATGAGCCATTGAAAAACTCTACAAATCAGTGAGGAGGGAGATTGGAGGATTTATTTTAATATTATTATGGTCTTGCAATGGTTCAATGCAGTTGAAAGGAGTTTCGGTTGAAGAAAATCCAGTCATCTAAAATGTGGCTGGCACTATTTTGAGTGCAGACCCCATTACTCACAATTGGAGTGGTTTCAAACCTTAAGAATTTGGATTTAGGATATTTTTAGAAGCCTTAAGAGTTCTTGTTATACACTGAATTTGCACCTCTGATCTCAAGCTCTCTTGGTCTTGATAATCCAGTATAACAAGGGAGTCATCTCTAGGTTGTGGGACCTCTGCTAACTGAGATGAGACCTCCAGGTTCTAGGCTGGTTCCTCTTAGATAATCACCTTAATTTTCTTCTTTTATAAGAAAGTAAACTTGAGGGGAAAATGGTAGAAGGAGTGCATGAAAGGGAAAATACATGAAAGCAAACTACCTACTAGGTGATGCATCGAGATTGGGGTTTGGATTTCAGCATAGAGGAATGAAACCAATGGAGGAATCAGGTCTAATAAGTCACAACTCACTAGATAGGCTTGCATAAGTATTTCATAGGAGGGTCTGAACAAAGAAAAACTCAACCTATGACCTGCAAACAAACATCCTTTTTTGCAACTAGGTGTAGGAATGAGACAAGATTGCTAGGGGTTGTATTATAACCACTAAACATCTAAAATCAAATCAAACGCAGTAACACACAAAAGCACAGAAAGTGAGAGGGACTAGGAACCCCAATTTCCATTAACAACATTCATAAACTTCAATCCAATAAGAGATAATAGAGATAGTGAAGACAAGGATAGAACAAATAAAACAAGTACCTCAAGAATATCTTAATCATCAATGGGAGATTACAAAGAGTAGAAGAACCATAGGGCATAAAAAATACCATAGATGGCTTTCTGAGAAAAGATGACTTTCTTGCAAAAGTGGACTTATCTCCTTTTCAAAAATGAACCTCTTTTCAAATGAGTTCTCAACTCATACTTATACCATTTCAAAGCCAACTACATTTTGGAGAGTAATATCTTCCTGATCAGATCTTTTGCTTATCCAGCCACCGCTTAGCCCTGAAAGTCATCCCCTTAAAATATAAACATAAATGCTTCTCTACAGAAGCGGTCTTATCCCTCTAGAAGAGTCACCAAAGTCTCTGAATTACAATAACTGCTCTGCAGCCCCCAAAATGCATCTTCTGACCTTTTCAAAGATCTAATTTTTTATCTGTAAAATATCTGATCTCAGAGATTGAGAAAATATCTAATCTTCCCCTTTGAAAAGTATCATTTCTATTACTCGGTTGCACCCTGAATCTCCCTTCCCTTACCGATATTGAAACAAATCTAATCAGAGACCAGCAGACTGTTCTGCGCACAATTCAACAAATTAGAACTTTCAGATGAACCTTGGAAGCCTTGCAAGCTGAGAAAAACATCTTTCTTCTGCAAAATGAATAACTTGGACTCTGACATGTGATGAACGCAAAAGAATGCACCATTAATCACTTTAATCGCTCACTCGCAGTCTCTTTTTCCATTGTCCTTATTGCTCGGCGACTGCGCGACAAGCTTCTTTTCATTGCATCTTCTGTTTAGTCGCAAGCTCGCAATCCTAATATTCCTTTCTTCATTTTATGCACGGGTGCACGAACACAGCTTCATCCTTCTTCAATCGCTCACTTGCAAGCTGTTTCTTGATCATCTTGAAACATTGGTGAGTGCGCGATGAGCTCATCAGTTCCTAGTCGCCTTGTCGCACTCTGTTCTCCTTTGATCTTTATGGCTTGATGACTATGCGATGACACACCCTCTTTCCTTAGTTGCACACTCGTAGCCTGATCTTTCATTATCCTCATTGCCCAGCGACTGCGCGACGAGCCCCACTTTCTGCTCATCGCAAGGTCGCGAGCCCCTTTCTCTTACTTCAAATTGATCAGCGACCGAGCGACAACCCATCTCTTTTATCTTATCACTCACTCGTGGATAGATTGGATCTATGCAAGAATAGATCGGGATTGCGCAACGATTGCTATTGGCAGCTCGTCACGCAGTCGCGCAACTTAATGACTTGAATATAACTTCATCGTGACTGCGTGATGAGACAAAAAGAAAGATTTTGAAAAGGGTCTTGACCATTTTTTGGGTGACAAACACAAAATATTTAAATGATAAAGCCCGGGAAAGATCTGCCAAGGCCTAGAGTTTTAGGGTTTAAGGGCTTAGATGGCAACACAGGGCAGACCATGCCAAATTGCACAGGATGTAAAATTTGGTCAACATTTTGGCGATTTATGCGGGATGTCAGCCTACTAGACATAAAAACCAGTGGCCTTGACATATTCAAACTATCCATTGGGCATGGAGTCATTTCTTAAGAACAAAGACTGGCAGGGAAAAACTGTGCACGTGCACTTCTTGGGAAACATGGAAACTATACTAGAAAGCAGGGAAAGGAAAAACAACAGGAACTGCTTACAAGAAAACAAGGACCTACAGAGAGGGATTAACCTCAAAGCAAGGCTTCAAGTGGAATCCATTCACTGAGATTGGCAGGGCATCTCCATTAAGAGTTGAAAGCTAGAAAGAATTAGATCCTCTGCACTCTATTATAACAAATGGTCCACCCCAAAAGGAGTCAAATTTTGTGTGCCTGCCAGGTCTGGACCTGAACTCATCCCACTTGAGAACTACATCTCCAACCTTGAAGTTCCTTCCCCTGGCTCTTTTGTCAAAGCTCCTTTTAGTTTGATTCTGATGGAATTCCATATCTTTCATAGATTTGTCTCTGATTTCTTCTAGTTCCATCAATTGAGCATACCTGATCTGTAGGGGATCCCCTTTATCAAACAAGGCATACTGAGTGGCTAAGTCCAGAGCTGGTAATTCTGTTGAAATGGAAAGTTTAGCCTCTCTGCCATATACCAACATGTATGGAGAATTACCAATGATCTTCTTTTGGGTAATTCTGTCTAACCACAAGGCAGACTTAAGTTTTGTATGCCAATCCCTTTGATTGTCTTGAAGAGTTTTCTTAATTATTCTGATCAAGTTCTTGTTTGTAGATTCTACCAAACCATTACCCTGGGGATAATAATTTGAGCTGGTATTCAGATAAATGCCATTCTTAACTGCCCAATCTGAGACCTTAAGGCCTGTAAATGCCAATGCATTATTTGAAACAATTGAATCAGGAGTGCCAAACCTATGAATTAAATCATCATAAAAGTTCAGGACAACACTCTCATTGGCCTCCTTTAAGGCCATTGCTTCTGTCCATCTCGTGAAATAATTTGTTGTAGTGATTATCCACTTGTGTCCTGTACTAGATGGAGGGTTAATCACACCTATGAAATCTATGCCCCACTTCATGAAAGGTTGGTCAACTTTGATTGGTTGAAGGGGCAGAGCAGCGAGCTTTTCTTTTCCTGCAAATAAGGCACACTTGATG
>MU224432.1:95711-112642 GCA_018584345.1 Thuja plicata | reverse complement strand
GTGAAGACAAGGATAGAACAAATATCACAAGTACCTCAAGAATATCTTAATCATCAATGGGAGATTACAAAGAGTAGAAGAACCAGAGGGCATAACAAATACCACAGATGGCTTTCTGAGAAAAGATGACTTTCTTTCAAAAGTGGACTTCTCTCCTTTTCAAAAATGAACCTCTTTTCAAATGAGTTCTCAACTCATACTTATACCATTTCAAAGCCAACTACATTTTGGAGAGTAATATCTTCCTGATCAGATCTTTTTCTTATCCAGCCACCGCTTAGCCCTGAAAGTCATCCCCTTAAAATATCAACATAAATTCTTCTCTACAGAAGCGGTCTTATCCCTCTAGAAGAGTCACCAAAGTCTCTGAATTACAATAACTGCTCTGCAGCCCCCAAAATGCATCTTCTGACCTTTTCAAAGATCTGATTTTTTATCTGTAAAATATCTGATCTTAGAGACTGAGAAAATATCTAATCTTACCCTTTGAAAAGTATCCTTTCTATTACTCGGTCACACCCTGAATCTCCCTTCCCTTACCGATATTGAAACACATCTAATCAGAGACTAGCAGACTGTTCTGCGCACAATTCAAAAAATTAGAACTTTCAGATGAACCTTGGAAGCCTTGCAAGCTGAGAAAAACATCTTTCTTCTGCAAACTAAATAACCTAGACTCTGACATGCGATGAACGCAAAAGAATGTACCATTAATCACTTTAATCGCTCACTCGCAGTCTCTTTTTCCATTGTCCTTATTGCTCGACGACTGCGCGATGAGCTGCTTTTCATTACATCTTCTATTCAGTCGCAAGCTCACAATCCTAATATTCCTTTCTTCATTTGATGCGCGGGTGTGCGACCACAGCTTCATCCTTCTTCAATCGCTCACTCACGAGCTATTTCTTAATCATCTTGAAACATTGGCGAGTGTGCGATGAGCTCATCAGTTCCTAGTCGCCTAGTCGCACTTTGTTCTCCTTTGATCTTTATGGCTCGACGACTGCGTGACGACACACCCTCTTTCCTCAGTCACACACTCATAGCCTGATCTTTCATTATCCTCATTTCCCGGCAACTACACGATGAGCCCCACTTTCTGCTCATCGCAAGGTTGCGAGCCCCTTTCTCTTACTTCAAATTGATCAGCGACCGAGGGACAACCCATCTCTTTCATCTTGTCACTCACTCAGGGACGGATCGAACCTATGCAAGAATAGATCGCGATTGTGTGATGATTGCAATTGGAAGCTCGTTTTGCACTCACACAACTTAATGACTTGAATATAACTTCATCGCGACTGCGCAATGAGACAAAAAGCAAGATTTTGAAAAGGGTCTTGACCATTTTTTGGGCGGCAAACACAGGAGATTTAAATGATAAAGCCCGGGAAAGAGCTGCCAAGACCTAGAGTTTTAGGGTTTAAGGGCTTAGACGGCAACACAGGGCAGACCAGGCCAAATTGCACAGGATGTAAAATTTGGGCAACAGTTCCTCCATGCTGCCTTTGAGAAATCTATGGTTTTGTTAGGTGATCCTTTATTAAGTGTCATAATTAGGCCTGTGAGAACCTTGAAATTAGGAGACTTAGAGGAAGATCTAGATCTTTTCCTTTTGGGAGAGTTGATATCTCATAGACTATGCATAAGAAATCCAATAATATTTGGGTCTTCTAAAGGATAGTTTGGTGCTGTTCTCATAAAAGCAGTTTGGAGACCTAGAAGGATTTTAGTGCAAGAATGCAATTTTATGCTCTAAGTGATTGGTAGACGAAAGTTAGGGACTAGTTTGGCTCTTTTGGTGCCACTAGAGGTTATCCAATTGGTTCAAAGTTCATTTGAAACCATAATTTATTTTTTTAGTTGCTAGAGAAGTCAAGGAAGTTTGGGAACGCCTAGTCTAGAGGGTGTGTCAAACTTTGTAGATGTGTTTGTTAGAAGTAACCATGAAGTTAAGTTGTGGGGTTGGTTATAAAATTGTATCATAATGCTAAGGAAATCCTACCAAGGTGTGAGGTTTGATTAGGAGAACTCCATCACATAAAAAGGAAGTGGTTGCTTGGTGGAAGCAAGGACACACTTGAGGGGCTGCAAGTGTTTGTTGATCAAACCTCTACATAACATACACTTTATGTTAAGGAAGAACTATGAAGCTATAGTATGAGAGCACCTAAATATCATGTTTTGTCATTGTAAGTAGAGAGGATAGCTCTTGGAAAAGGTATAAGGTAATTGGTGGCATAAAATGGTGCATAGTCATCTCCACCTTGTGTAGCTTCCAATCCTATTTTCTGGCAGCCAATCCATGTAGCACAAGCCAATATAGTAATTTCAAAAATAGTATAACACCATATTTCATAAAATTGATAGTTAAATCCTGTAATTTCAATATAACATCATTTCAATCAATTCAATTCTTCATGACCATGCATAAGAAATCCCTAATGGAACATCAACATTGTTGCCCCTGTATTATAATGAAACTTTCTTCAACTCAGAACTCGACCACCATTGAACAAGAAAGTGACTACAACTACTACATCAGATAGAGAACAAGAACTATAATGGTAAATTCTCAAACAGAACTATAATGATAAATTCGCTATGTAGTCTTAAACTTACGAATGTGACCCAAATACGAAAAAGTAGAGTGTTGTCCCTTCTTGGAGAAGCTTAAAATTCCAAAAAGTTATTCAAAGGACAAGAGAAGTTTTACTTCCCTCCAAAGGCCAAGATGCATATGAACTAATCATATAGACACCCACTCAAGACTCATTTGGGGGAAATATTTTAAATGCAAGATTAAGCTATGTTAGCATAAGACATTCTCCTTTTACAATAGCTAAAAACTAAAAGATATGCATGTGTTTCTATTTATCAGAATTGCATATATAGTACTAGGATGGGTGACCTCCTAGGAAGTCCCAGTGCTTCACCTCTATGAGCATCACCTAGATTCAATGAGTGCTAAGTGTTCCATTCATTGTCATGAGAGATGGGTTCTTGAGAACCACTACTCATGAAACATGGGTCAATGAGTTTAAAGCTAAGAAACTTGGAAGGATCTATGATGGAAGTTACAGAGACACTAAATGTAATCCTCCTAAATATTCATTTCTTCTCTTCTTCCAATGGTGATCAACCACATGAAAGGGTGAAAATATTAGAAAAAATTGTGTAGCCTTATATTTCCTCACTTTTGTATTTGGTATGTGGAGAACTTACTAAATTCTATCAAAATCTCCACTTTCCCAGTTAATGAATAGCTATTAAGTGACAATTTTAGTGCATGCATGTGTGAGCATTAAAGCTTAAAATGGGCCTTGCATTGGTGACCCTAAGCTGCCATTTACATAGAAAGGGATAAAGAGATCATGAAGAGATTTAGTAGGTCACAAGAAGGTTTGCCCTATGCTAGTAACAAAAGGAAGTGAAATCTGTTTCAAATTTTCCCTAGTATTTTCTGCTACTACAAGAGACAATGAAATGATACATCTTTTCCTAGTTGCACATAGATTTGATAGTTACACAGTAAACTTGATACCCATGGGTTGCCATTGATTTTCTGCTAAAACTAAATCTTGGTCGCCTAGATGCAATTGTTTTTGCATAATATTTGATACATATGGTTCTAGTATGTACTGAAGCTATTAGGAGGTTTTCATGTGTGACCCAAAATAAGCAATACAATTACATGTAAACTATTTACATTATTTTTCTTATTTTGCTTTGAACAATATTCTCAGCAAGAAATGTGAAGTTGTCCCTGAAATTTGTTACCATTGAATCACTTCAAGACAAATGGCAAAGTAAACTTACCAAGATGGGCCCAACTCCTGTTAAGATGGCTACGCTAAGATATTTCATCAAGTTTGTGAAATTTCCTCTGATTTTTGATGCCATATTGTTTTCATGATCTGAAACAGACTGCCTGTCATACCCTACTGCAACAACCTAATGCCAAAATGTACTCAATATTCAGCTCATAGTTGTTTTTCTTGATGAAAAATATTAAATGAAATAATAATGAGCATTAAAAACATAATACCACATATTTTTTCATTACATACAATAATTTTAAGGTTTATACCATAGTACAAGTTTCCACCCTAAGCAAAGAAATCCATTTGAAAGAAACATACTAAATGACAAAATTGAATGCATTTTATTTGTTAACACCCACTTAAAACTAGAAACATATGGGAACAAAAGAGAATGACCAACATCATGTTTCAATCATACAAAAATATTTCTAACTAATTGTTATACCAAAGCTATGATAAACTCACACAGTTGATACCAGAAGCTATGAACAATAATAATTGTTATATTACCATCTATGCCAGTCCTCCATGGCATAAGGATTGAACAAGAGGCCCGTGATAGAACATTATATCTTCTATGGTGTGAAAAAAAAACATTCCCAACCATAATGGCCATGCTCAAATTTGTTAGGTTCAAATGGAAAAAAAAGGTTGATCACAACTCACCATTAAAATTAGGGCCATTTTGAAATATAATATCTAAAAAATGGCTTATGCAGATATAAGATTTTCTCAAAGAGAGGGCTCTCAGGGAGTTTTATGCTATTGATGATGTGCTATTAGAGAAATATTAGTTGTGCTATTCAAATTATAGCTAGTGACAACTTCATCGTATGCAAAAATGTGAAGGAAAATTGGTTATTAAAAGACTTAAAGGCAACAGACGGTATTATGGGAGTTTTGTGCAATCGGGAAAATGCTCCAAGATAAGTCTTAGCTGTGCACCACACAAATCAGAGATGTTGACAACTTTATAATACATGAAGAAGGGGGACCATCCTCACTATTCAATAACAAAATGGCAGTCATCCTTAACTCTTCTTATCTTTTTCCTTTGTCCTCTTTTAAAATGTCATGTAATTATCAACCATGGCAATATGCATATCAATTACTTTTCTGATACACCTAAATTTAATTAGTCACTAAGAAAACTTTACATTTATTTAACCATGGGCGCCAACTTTACTTCATCCTTTTTTGAATAGTTAATCACTAATAAAACTTAATCCTACTTTACCATGGGAGTCAGATTTAATTAATCTATTTTGGAATTTAAAATTAATTTCTATCAAATGGTCTATACAAGTTGAATTCTTTAATTTTAGACTTTGGTTTTAGATTTTGCAAAACTAACAATAAATATACAAACCTGAATTCCCATTGCCTTCAAGTGGTGTTCACTTTTAAGGTCACGCATGCGCCCACTCACAGCAAGAAGTGCTTTAGATGGAACACAACCTCTATTGACACAAGTTCCTCCAACAACACCTCCTTCAATAATGGCAGTCTTGAGACCCTGCACGTGTTCCAGAAATTTTCAAATGACTTTTTCTTTCCAAAAGAAAAAAAAGCTCAAATTACTAATATCTTAATCAGTCTCTGGAAATCAGTTGGAACTTTCATCAAAAACTCACGCATTAACTTACTTTATTCTTTCCTTACAAATTCACTTGCAATAAACAATTCTATTGCCAACCCTCAATGTATTACAGTTCTTTATATCAAACTTTTTTCCTTCTCCTGAGCCAGATAAATGACATGTATCAAAGGCTGAGACACACACTTTTCACATTTCATTAAAAACTTAACATTTATGCAATTGGCATTTTCTTTTAATGTTTGTCTTGATAATTGTTTCCTTCTTGAGCCAAATAGTCATAAAAACTAAATAATGTCTGTAATCTCAGATAGTATTGGGAGAATTGAATATTTAAACATAATTTGTTTCCTCATACAGTCCAATATTCAAGATAGTTAAATAATTGCAAATACCAAAAAAGTACTCATCCTATTATCTAAAAAATTTAATGTTTCCTAAATTGAAATTGACTAGTAAAATTACATTAATGAAAAATTCAAACATAAATTCCCTTGTCCTTATGGAAGATCTTCAAAATAGTTAAATAATACCCACTATCTACAATAAAACAAAAATAATGGACAAAATTTAACATTTAATTGACTCCATTCATCAAACAAACTATGTAGTGCATCACATCTTAAATAATTCCTTTAATTATAATCATAAATCCAAAAACATTCATTAATAGGACACAAGAAAAAACATTTTCACCAGATTTTATCAAAACTTGAAGTTTCTATAAATGGAATTCAGAAAAAAAACTAAATGACACATGGAAACTCAAACAATATTTGTGAATGAGAAAATTTCAACATATTCATTTTCTCCTCAAGCCATATGTTCAACATAGCTAATTGCCTCATATATGAGAATTGCATGATTGAATACGTTTAAAATTTAAATATAAAATATTTTTCTCAGTGACCCAAGCCATCAAAATAACTTCAAAAATTCCTCATAACTAAAACAACTTATGGGAATAACACTCAAACATAAAGCGATTTCTCTTGAGCTAGCTAGCACTTCAAAAAAATCAATTAAAGCCTCATGTTTTATACAAAACAACTTTCAACATAAATACCATTCCTTTCTAAGCCAAATCTATAAATGGGTTCGATAATAGTGCACATGAAAACATGTAATTGATCATATTAACTCCAACCCTTAAAGTTTCAATAATTGAAACAAACATTTTTAAAAAGAGAAAAACTAAATAATAACCAATAGATCAACTTACACTATGTACCTAAAAAAAAGATGAACATAAATTCCTTTTCTCCTTGAGAAAGATCTTCAAATATTCATAAATTCATAATTTATTTGTAATTGAACAAATGAAAAATGCAAATATTATATGGTAATTACAAATTCTTATCTTCCTCAAGATAGGTCTTCAAAATAGTCCAAAAAGTGCACCTATATGATAAAAATTACATGAATAAAACATTGTCAAATACAATTTGTGTTATATGTCAAAAGGGTGGCCTCAAATGGTAAATCGTCAAGTCTTTCATATTGGGGGCTGGTGTTCAAATCCCTACGAGACATAATAAATGTTGAAATTTTACTCAGGCAGACTGCTGCATGCAATTCTAAGTGTGGCTTACTCAATGGATGAGGCCAAGTGCAAGAACTGGCTGAATATGACACAAGAGTGCTCCTATATGATAAGAATTACATGAACAAAACAATTTCAAATACACTTTGTGTTATACATCAAAAGGGATGGCCTCAAATGGTAAATCATCAAGGATTTCAAACTAGGGATTCACATTTAAATCCCTATGAGATATATTAAATGTTTAAATGTTGAAATTTTACTCATACAAACTGTTGCATGCAATTCAAGTGTGGCTTAGTCAATGGATGAGACAAGGTGCAAGAACTAGATGAATTTGAAGCAAAAGATATCCCTTAGTCATGACATCTAAGAAAAAAGGTCACCCTACAAGAAGAACTTATCAATCAATGAATAAAATACTTCACATTATCTAAAAAAAAAAAATTTCACATATTACAAAATGAGATTTTGAAGTCAAAACTGTTCCAGTAAACATTTATGCGTCATACTCTCCTTTTTCTAAAGAATCAGAAACAAAGAATATAGGTACAAATCTTTGGAAACTTTTATTTTTCTTGTTTTTGGATCTGTTTTCTTCCTTCAATTCTATTAGTATCCATGGCAGAAATGATGAATTTTGGGTAGGGATTCTTTTTAGGTTGGGAATCTAGTCCACCATGTTTCTTATTTGTTCATCTACTTCTGTATTGTATTCCCTTTTTGGGGTCTATTTTAATTTTTATACATTGAAGATTAATGCTAGTGCAAAGAGTCTAGATTGGCACAAATTGAGTCATTATGCCTAGGTGTTACTATTCTTTCCTAAAGGCATGAGTCTATTTCTTAGTTCTGGTTGCTACCATCTTCATTCAATGATGTGAATATTTGAGATTAACATTGAAAGGAATTGATTGTGTGTTGATCTTTGTGGGAATCTCTTGCAAGTTGTGGGACTGATGTATGGTTGTAGACAAGCACCATTACTGAGTGAATGGGCATGGAAGATGATAGTTGAATAATATATAGATATTTCCTGAGGACATGTGTTGTGTGAATGGGCTTTCTTGGGTTAATATAGAGCCATTTCTTTGTCCAAAAATCAATTTATTTGAAGCATTAATGTAGCTCAAAGATTTAAGGATTTTACATTATTATATTCGAATGCAATAATTTTTTTGTCATAATACTGAAGAAATAGGTATGGAAGATAACAAGGGGAAAATGTGTACTCGTATTTATGATAACAAACAATGTGCCAAATATTTTATATGCTAGAAATATCAAGGACTTAAATAAATATGTATTGCAGATACTAAAAATATCTTTTACATTCGGGATTATCATTTTCCCCCTCCCTTTGATTCAATGTCATAAAAAAATATTGCTCTAACTTTGATGATTATGCAATTATGCCCTATCTTTGTTCTTATGTTTTTCTATTTTCGTAGACTTGAAGTTCTACATGCATTTTTACTAGTGTAGTTGAAAATGGAATATCTGAAAGGTAAAAACCCCTTTATCTTGACAAACTATGCTTGATGGGAACCCACCCCTATACAGAAGCTTCCATACTGGCACTCGTAGAGAGGGCACAACAAGGCCATGGAAAATGAGTCACCTATCATGTGCATTTGCTAAAATGTTTTGAAAGTCCTCTCAAAAAATTGTTTCTTGCATTCCCTGTGTAGAGGTTACAACATTTTTTAAGACCGAATTTCTTTAAGGCATGATGGAAAATAGGTCGTGTGCCTACCCTATGCTTTCATGGACACCCAAACCTTGTTCCATAGCCCTCATTGACACATACGAAAGGAGAAAACTAGAATCGACTGTGGAATTTGGATATACACCTGCTGATTTGCATTTGCTAGAGAATTTCTAAATCCTTTTCAATAAAATTAATTTTTGCAAAATCTGCAATTGTTGGAATTATTTCTCTTGTGATTTTGTGACTCGGAACTATTTTATTTGAGGAAGAGCTAGATTTACCAATAAGAATAGAGGAGTGGGAAGATGAATAGAAAAAGGTTGCGTTGGAGAGAAGCTGAGGAAATGAGGTTGAGTATCATCATTTTAAAAATGAAAAAAAATAAAATAAAAATATATAGGCTTTGTCAAAGGGAAGAATACATGCTGAAGCATACAAAGAAATACCTGAGTAACTTTTATTCTCCAGAAACAAACCTCCCATTCAAAACCATAATGGTAAAACCTTAAATCAAAGAAAATGATCAGGGAATGGAGTGCATGGAAGTGGATACTTTTCCGCTCACTCGTAATGGATAAAGATCGATGATGGATAGAGAGCCATAACCCTTGGATCTGCCTCTAGCTCAAACACCAAATTGATTAAAATTCCCTCCACAGAGATCATCCTCTTTTACGGCAAAAAACCATTCCCTCCAAATGCATATGGGAATTTCTCTCAATTAATGAATCAATTATACAGATATTTAGTTCAATGAGAAAAAGGATTATATTAAATATTTTAAATTGATTAATAAATATATTAAAAATATAGCTCATAGATAATTATCATATACTTAATTTTGTTTATTCAAGTAATGTAAAATAATATGAATAGAGAGGTAGCAATAAATTGTGAAGAAAATAAAATAATAGCTAACATGAATAAATTAATGAAATACTTTTAAGAATATTCAGTTTAGTGAGAGAAGAGTGAAATTTTGTATGAAATAAATTTATCTTAAATATGTAATTCACATCAAATGTTATTCTAAAATAATTAAATAAAATATTGCTAATTTTGCAAGTCCATCTAATTATTAAATATTTAGAATTATTAGCTATTGCAACCATTTGCATACTTTATAAAAATATGCAACATTTACATTGAGATCTTTAACTTTAATTTCTCACTAATATGTTAATGAATTATTAATATTTTTAACTATGGTTTGAAACCAGTTAGATACAATATTTTCCATCATCCTCACTGCCTATGCCAAAATGAGAGATTTGGAATAGGACATAAACATATAAAGAAAGGGGAAATTTTGTCAAATATTGTATTTGCAACTACTTTGTTAGATATGTATGCAAAATTTGGAGCAATAGAAAAGACATCCAAACTTCATGGAATGCCTCAAATAAATGTAGTCACATAGAATGCCATGATTACAAGCTTTTAATGCATCTTGTTTGGTCTATGCAACAATTTTTCTCTCCACAAACATGAGAATTCTTCCTAGGTATTTAGTGTCAGATGGAAAGGGAATTATGTGGAGCTCATTCCTAGTGCATGCCTTGAGGTTGTGGGCATAACATTATATGGAGACCAATTGTCATTCCCTACATGCAGCCCATACACTTAGTAGAGCATACATACTGAAATGAAAACTTGCATTTTTTTCCCTCTTTGTTGTTCATATATGAAGGCTAATGCCAATATGCAGAAATAAAATGATAATCAACAATGATTACCTTGGATAGGCAATACTCAATCATTCTATCAATTCTAATAGATTTCATTTGCAGACTTCTTCCAAAGTTGAGGAATTCTACCTATAACTAATCTAAGTGCTTTGTATATTGCATGGCATGTGATCAATTGAAAGAGATATTTTAATTTTTCGTTATTGTATGATTAGTAATTGATCAAATATTTTTGTCTTTATTTTTAATATAAGATAATGCTAATTGAAAAATTTGACACAGTTGAATCTAGAAATATACACAATAATAAAACTTCTTATTTTCTTCAAAACATTGCCTTTACTTCTTCTTTCAAACAATAACTCTAGGTCTACTAGCCCTCCCAACATTGTTTTGGGTTTAAAAATCCCAAACTTCCTAAATTAGTTATACTCTTCAAACAACTCACTGATTCAGATACCCTCCATATTTAATTAATTGGACCACTATAACATGGTATGATCTTCAAACAAACAGTCTTACTTAATTTAATTTGGAAAAATATGGTTAACTATATTAACTATCCTCCATTTTAGGTCTGTAATTAGCCCTATTTTGCAAAGGAAATTGTATTCAAAATGCAACTTGTCACAATAAACCATAATTGAAAATTTGTTTGATGTTATAAACTATTCCTTTTGATTCTAATTATAATATACCAATCAATTTGATCAAATTACTAGAAAGTCAAATTTCTAGCATGAGACAGGTGTAGATGGATTTCTCATGTAATTTAAAGCCTATTGAAAAATAAGCGTTACTGGCGAAATGGGACTATTAGTGACTAACTATTTAGTCATTTATTTGGTACTTTATTTAGTCATTTTTGTTTAGGTGACTAATTATTTAGTCATTTATTTGGTAGTTTTTCTAGTCACTTGTATTTTGTCATTTATTTGGTAGTTTATATAGTCATTTATTTGGTAGTTTTTTTAGTCATTTATTTAGTAGTTTATTTGGTATTTTATTTAGTCACTTTTATTTGGTTGACCTTGTGATTTTAGCTGGTGACCAAATTAGTCACTTATTTAGTCATCTATACTTGTGAATTGCAAGAATATTGTAGAATATGATCAATTTTAGTCACGTGACCAAAATTTTTAGTGGTGTGGCTAAATTTTTTAGTCATGTAGTCATATATTTTCCTAGATGTACTAGTGTAAGAGGCTTACCAAGCATGTCAAAGCCTGAGCATATCATGTTTAATAATTGTCAAAAAGGTAAAATGACAAAGTCTAGCTTCAAGAGAAAAACCCATACATCTAATGCTATTCTAGAATTAGTCCATACTAATCTATGTGGACCCATGAGAACTAAGAGCTACTATGGAGATAGATACTTCATTCTATTTGTAGATGATTACTCTAGAATGATGACAGTTATGTTCTTGAAAGAGAAATCAGAAGCATTCAAGATGTTTAATTTGTATAAAGAAATTGTAGAAAAACAAAGTGGTAAGGAACTAAAATGCTTAAGATCAGATAGAAGAGGAGAATTTATTTTAGATGAATTCACTAACTTTTGTAATGAGAATGGAATTAAAAGATAGGTTTCTGCACCAAGAAAACCACATCAAAATGGGATTGCTAAAAGAAGGAACATATCCATTTTTGATTGTGCCAGAGCACTGATGATTGAGAAAAGCATCACTCAAACATTCTGGAGGGAAGCTGTCAGTACTGTTGTCTACACATTGAACAAAGTACAATTGAAGAAAGACACCAAGAAGACAACCTATGAGCTATGGTATGGATACACACCCAATATAAGTCACTTCAAAATTTTTGGAAGTCAATGTATATTTTGAAAGATGATAGAAATGGAAATCTTGACTCCAAAGGTGAAGAAGTAATATTTCTAGGGTATTCCACCAAAAGCAAGGCTTATAATTGTCTTAACAAATCCTATACCATTGAAAGTGCAAATGTGAAAAATAGATGAATTTGCAGAGAAAAATGATGAGGAAAGTAGGAAAGAATCGAAAGACTACAGTAGGTTTTATTATAATGAAGAACCTGACACTCTGCCTGAGCAACAATGTATCGATCTTGAGTGATAGAAAATTCCACCTAAGCATTAGACTGCAAACACCAAAAATTAGTAAATTGCCCAAAATAATGTTCTGATTGATGGAGATTAGAATGAAGGTCAAGATGAAGATCAAAATGATGAACAAAGAGCTAAACCGGTACTTTCCAAGTATGTCAGAAGATATCATCCCCAGAACCAGATCATAGGAGACAAGAAGGTTGGAATGAGAACAAGAAGTAAGTCACTAAACACTAGATGTTTAATTTGTTATTTTGAGCCTAAATCTGTTAATATTGCACTTGAAAATGAAGAATGGGGCAGTGCTATGAATGAAGAGATAGAAAAAATTGAGAAGAATAGAACATGGATATTAGTACCTAAAACAAATGACAAGAATTTCATTGGCACCAAATGGATATTTAGAAACAAGATGAATGAGAATGGAGAAGTCACAAGAAACAAAGCAAGATTAGTATGCAAGGGGTATGCACAAGAAGAAGGTATTGACTATGGAGAAAATTTTGTACCCATTGCTAGAATAGGAGTAAGAATTCTACTTGCTTATGCTGCAAACATATATATCACACAATCCAAATACATCAAGGAAGTGCTGAATATATTCAAGATGGAAGATTCCAAGCCAGTTGGAACACCTATGGCAACCGTATGTAAGTTGACAAAGGAAGACAAGTCAAATAAGGTAAATCAGACCTTATACAGATCAATGATTGGAAAACTAATGTATTTTGTTCATACTAGACTAGATATAGCACATGCAGTCGGAATAGTTGTAAGATTCTCTGCTAATCCCAAATAATCACACAGGGCTACTGTCAAATGAATTTTGAGATATCTAAAGAATACAGAAGACTATGGCTTATGGTATAAAAGAGAAGGAAAATTTGAGCTTCAAGTCTATACATATGCTGATTGGGCTAGAAACTTAGATAACATAAATAGAAAAATTGGAGGAGCATTATTCATGGGTGATAGACTTGTCACATGGATAAGTAAGAAGCACAAATGCATCTCATAATCTACTGCATAAGAAGAATATGTGGCTACTACTACAAATTTATCTAACATTGCATGGATCAAATAATTACTGGAAGGTATGGATATGAAAATTCTTGAACCAGTGATTGTCTATTGTGACAATATTAGTGCAATAAACATTTCTAAGAAACTTGTAATGCATGCTAAGACTAAGCATATTTCTATCAAGTATTATTACTTAAGAGAAAAAGTGCAAGAGAAATAGGTGATACTAGAATATGTTCCATCCAAGGAACAATTAGATGACATATTCACAAAGCCATTGCCTAAAGATACATTTGATTACCTGAGAAAAAGACTAGGGGTCTGACCCTTGTCTATTGGTCAGTAAGATGACTAGGAGGCTGTATTATCCTACACATAATCAGAAGATCATTCATGTTGATGCAAGAAAAGAAATGAACTGGAAAGATACATCAGTAAATAAAAAGGTACTTATTTGCACTGAACACCAGTCATTGTATTGCTGATGGATAGGGAAACTTAAGGAGTATATATCTTGAGAGATGACTTGAAAGATTATATCCATATGAAATATCCATCATAATCATCCAAAGGAAGAGAAGTTATCCTAAGGGAGAGATGACTTAAGGGAGAGATTATATTTATTGATGTCAAAGGAAAAAGAGATGATCAAAAAGAGGAATAGTCAAAGGAAGAGACAACATCAAAGAAGAGATTCTACATCAAAGGGAGAGACAGAATCCAAAGATGCTACATCTATCAAGTGAATGGAATAAAGATTGAAGAAAGCACTTCTCAAGAAACAAATCTAAGCTAGAAAAGCTTACTGAGAGCCAGAAGTTTGTATTGGTTATATAACAATAAGTTTGGTATCTATTGATGAACTACAATTGATATATTTCATATGGTATTAGTATTATTGTAGTAGGTTTCCATCAATAACAAAGGAAGAGATTGATGAACCATAACTGATTGAATGTTTGAAGATGTTAAGTTGATGATCACCGAGATGTAGAAAGTAAATGCAATACATTAAATTAGTTAAAGTATTGTATTTCCATTGATGTCAACTTGATATAATATGATTGTTTATATACATAGTGTCAAAGAATACAAATAACCAGAGGGATAAAGGTTATGTTATCAGTAATGCATACAAGTTTAGTATACACTAAGTGACAACAAACATTGATGGAAAGTGAACCTCGATGGATAGAGAACCCCAAAAGAAGAGACAGTGATACCTAAGAAAGATACCCAATCAAGCATTACCAAAAGAAGAACCACAGTGTTAATCGATGGACAAACAACCCTGATGGACAGAGATGCCTGAGGACAATTGAAGTCAAAAGGCTGAGATAGCAAGGAGTAAAACACTGAAAAGAACTGAAGTTCAGAAATGACAAAAGACTTAGCTAGAAGGAGCTAAATATGGAGTTAACTGGTTGATCACATTGTTCTCACCGACAAGTTAAAAATCTAGAGATAAGATAGAGTTTTAAAGATGTTTTATTCATGTTAATGTTGCCCAAATTTTACCCCCCCAATGCATTTTTGGCCTTTTAATCTGTCATTCACGCTCATCCTCTGTTCCTTGCTTCTTGCTCTTTCCCAAGCCTTCTAGTTTTCAAATTCTATATTTCCCGCCAAAAGATAGCTAGACCCTTTTCAAAAAAATCATGCTTTTACCTCATCGCACAGTCGCGATCTATTTTTAATCGAAATCCTTAAGTTGCGCGACTGCGCGACGAGTAGAAACAGGGGGTCATCGTGCAATCGCGATGAAGTTATGTTAAAAACTTTAGGTTGCGCGGTGCGCGAAGAGTCAAAATTAATGGTTATCGTGCAATCGTGAGCTATCTGTGTCAAGTCGTTCTAGTCATGTGACCGAGCGGGTCAATGTTTTAAGCCTCATCGCGCAGTCACGATGTCTTTTTCATGTTGGGTTCCTAGCTCGCGAGTTAGCGATGAGCTCAACGAGGGATGCGTCACGCAGTCGCGCTGACGGTTTCAACAGGCCAAAAGGGTCAGCGACCGAGCGACCGAAGGATGTGATCAGCTCATCGCTCAATCACTGCAGTTGTCAAATGAAAGAGAAAGGGGTTGCGAGTGTGCGATTGAGGAAGAAAGTGGCTCGTCGCTCAGTCGCCGAACAATGAAGGTAAAGGGTTTTCAGCTTGCGACTATGTGCCGAGGAAAAATGGAAGTCGTCGCACACTCGTCGAGCAATAAAGATAAACAGAATGCTGCTCGCGAGCGTGTGACGAGCAAAAAGTCAGGCTTGTCGCTCACTCATCGAGCAATGAAGATAAAGCACGGGCAACCTGCGAGTGTGCGATTGAAGAAAATAAAGATGATGTCACCCAGTCACTGAGCAGTTCAGATAAAGTAAAAGGAGCTCACGACCGAGCGACCAAAGGAGTAGATGAGCTCATCGCGCACTCACCAATGTATCAAGATAAACAGAAAGCAACTCGTGGGTATGCGAAGAGTAGAGAGAGATGGTCATCGTGTAGTCACTGGACAAGAAAAGGTAAGAAGAAGCGGCTCGCGAGTGCGTGACCAAATGGAAAACGGATGCTGTCGCGCACTCGCGCATGAAATGAAAGACAGAGTAAAGCTTGGGCGACTGTGCGATGTAGGGATAAATGAAAAAGAAAGAACATTGGCGCTCAGTCGCTGAAAGGAAAGTGTTATAAAGATGTAGCTCACAATTTTGCGACTAAAGAAAAGGTGGGACTCGTCGCTCAGTCATCGATCTATGAAGACAAAGGGAAGTCTACTCGCGACTGTGAGATTAATGAAAAGATAGCTGCTCATCGCACAATCACTGATGTTTCAAAGTGAACAAGGGTTGGCTCGCGACTGTGCGATTGATGAAAAGGAGTGTCGTCGCCTACTCGCACAGAAGGTAAGACAAAGTGATAACTGCTCGCGAGTGCGCGATCACAGAAAAGGTAATGAATAAAGAGCTTATCGCTTAGTCGCTCAGAATCCAGAGGGAAGAAAGCATTGCCTGCGATTGTGCGATTATGATGCAGATGAGGTCGTCAAAGCCCAAGATGTTTTCTCAGTTGCAGGCGTGGAAAAGGATACAGAGTCTAATCACAAAGTTATTGCTCTCAGTTGCAGTTGGCTGAAAGGCATGGTCGTAGTAGAGGACTCATTGATGAAGGATGGAGCGGCAGCCGTCGGTGGTCACTTCTTATCCCGGGAGACTGTGATCAGCTGGTGAACATTCATGACAGGGGTTACTTGCAGGTAGAGCTAATTTCTTCCAGGTTGCGTGTCTGCAGGCATGATCAAGTACAGGGATGGGCGCAAAGAAGGAAATCAAATTTGATCTGATCAGGATTCATTCTTGGTGCACATTTATGGCCAGATTAGATTTTTGTCCTAGGGTCAATTATATATTGTAAATCTGTAACCCTAGTTAGGTTTTGAGACTCCTGCCTGCGTGCAGTTGAGGGTTGTATAA
>MU224432.1:22135-47129 GCA_018584345.1 Thuja plicata | reverse complement strand
GTGTTCAAAAGTGAGAGGGTTTCCTCAACCATATTAGCAATGGTCCACAAGGGCAGATGTTTCAAAGTAAGATAGTTGATTATGTTTTGAGAATCCCCTTCTAACCAGAGATTTTTTATTCCCAAGTCATGAGCCAAATAAGTCACATGGATGGTAGCATTCTCTTCTACATAGTGATTGCTTTGTGTACCCAATAGTAGACTAACAGTAGCAATGCACTTGCCATAGAAATTTTGAATAATGCAATCACTTCCTGCCTTCCTAGGATTACCCTTGGCTGTGCCATCAAAGTTGGCTTTTTCCCATCCATTGGGGGGATGATGCCAGGTACAATTTTGTCTTTTATCAATGGTCTTGGAGGGTTTAACAACATCATCAACACCTACAAAAGGGTTAGGATTCCCATAAATAACAAATTTTTCTAAGAGGGTATGGTGAATCTTTTTAATTAGAATTTTGGGAATGACACTACAATCCCTAAAGATGTGGTTATTGCGTTCCTTCCAAACGCCAAAAAAAAGGTGAGGAAGCACCCAAGACCATAATTTGTGAAATATAGTATTTTTGAAGGGTAGGGTCCAATGGGAAAAGAGGTCATTAATAGAGGATGGGAAGCACCACTGCAAACAAAAAAGAGACAGGAAGAAATGCCATACTGCCTACACATAAGAACAGTGGATAAAAATGTTGTCCACAGACTCAGCTTCAACCTGACACATGACACACCTATTAGAGATGGGAATAGAACTCTTGATGAGGTTATCAATAGTGAGGATGTAGTTTTGAAGAAGAAGCTAGTAAAAAACATTGATTTTAGGGATAAGGCCCAGAAGCCAGGCTTGCGACCAAGGAGGGGAAACCTTTAGATGCATCTGAATAGATTAGGCTAAAGCAATAGTGAAAGAACCATTGGGGGCTGCTTCCCATATGAAATCATCCCGATTCTAAGAAAGGGAGATAGCATTGAGAGCAGTGAGTAACAAAGACAACTCCTAGGAAATAGAGGACAAATGCACCCAAGAGTTACCCAATCTATAATTACTCACTATGTCCCTAAAGCGTAAGATGTATTCCTCCTTCCAAGAATTAAAACAAACCATATCTTTTAGTGGCCCTGAGAGAATCCAATTATCATTCCAAAAGCTAATATTGTGCCCTTTTCCTATTTTCCACTTCACTTTTGACTTTTCCCATTTCCTATTTTCAAAATAATTTTGTTATTAGTAGTAGTTTATTGTGGTTTCTCCTACGTAGCATTTTACTTGAATTAAGGAATGAAAAATCTCTAAACATCAGATCTTTTTGCTATCGTAAAATGCCTGAAAAATGGTTATAAATCACTTATGCAGTTTCAAAATTAATGTCAATTTTTTTTGCGATGTTAAGAGGATTTATGAATGACTAGTTTTGGAATTTTTGAAGTTTTCTATTAAGATGGTAGGGAGAGGGCTCTTTACCTAAATACAACAATCACATAATAGAAAAAACCAAAAGATAACAACTTCAAACCATTACAGTAGAAGAAAACACTACCATCACTCAACAAAATAATAAAAAATTAAATGAACAATACTTTTACCACTAACAATTTTACCCATACTACTATTATCAGACCTACTAACGACATAAAAAAAACTTAATGCTAGTTAACCTTAACTGCCTATCAGCAAAGAGGGCAATGTTCCAAAATTTATTAACATCAAAGTTCAGAGTATCAACAAAAAGATCAACTTTAAACATGAAACAAAAATATTAGCATAATAGCTGCAAAGCCCATAAAAAGGAAACTTATTGATATTTCATAATATCCTCCCAATTCATGGTGAGGCATATAATTTCTTTCTTCCAGCTCTTAGAGTCATCCTCCTATGCCTGATCTTCACCTATTTCATCTTGTTTCCTCTTTTGAACCCTCTTCTCCAATCTACTCTTGTTAGTGACCATACCTAGCACAACTTTCATCATGAGACTCTCCAAAATCTTGCACTGGGAAGTGAAAGCAGAATTGAAATCATTAGTAGACATTGTCTAAGGGATAATTGTAATGTCCCTACTAGGGAACCCATAAGGAATCAGGTCTTAAGACCAAAAATTACAACTAACAATTTTTTTTTTTGATCATTACATCAGCACTACTTCACATTTACATTCCTTAAGGTTCCCTTAATGAAATCATTTACAAACATATTTATATTACTTATCCAAATTGAATTTCATTTCATTTCTTCACTTTCACATTTAGAACTTAAGAGATAGGGTAAGAAAATAATATTTTGTTCACAATTATATTCCTTACTTTATATACTAATTCCATTTCTCCATCCTACACATTGAATAACTTATTCATTATGAACTACATTTCAACATTAGCATAATAAACACATTTTTTTTTTCTTTCCTTGCAATAAAGAAGAGATAGAAAAGATCATTCATCATTACACTGTATATTTCCAACTTTGTTCTTTCAAATAATAACCCTTGAAATCAAGCCTAGAACTATCCCTCCCAATTATATTTCTTTTCTTTTCAATTACATCTTTCTAAAAATAGATCTCATAAAAACATGTACATAAATGGCCCAAAGGCACTACAACGTATCTTTACATCTTTATTTTTGGTAACAATGATAAAAGTCTTCATATAATTTGAACATATCCAAGCCATGAGTCAGGAATAGGACCTCAAAAGATTTTTTCCACCCAACCATGTGGAACTGATGAGGTTCCACCTCTGTGGTAGGAGATAGAACCAAGATACTCACAAGGCCCTAAGTAGTCTAAGGCTCAAAAGATAAAGAAATCCAAGATTCAAAAGAACATAAAATATTACCATACTATAACACAGAGGTCAAGGTACTAGGATACCACCTAAGTGAGTGTCATCACACAATCTATATATTGGGATCCTTCTTGGCAACCATGTAACCCCAATCCCCCCTTTATGAATAGGGATCCATCTTGGCAGTTATCCCTGGTCTCGGTACTCCAATCAGGTCTGTGTGTCCATTATTATGTTCTCTTTCATTATCTTTTGAATCCCCCCATCCTAGTTTAATTTTTAAGGTTATAAATTTTTACAAACCCACCCATAGGATCATTTGGGAACCACTTTAGGGTTCCAACACCTATGGTGAGCCACTCACTTAAGGTTCCTATTCCCTTACCCCATCACAAGCCACAAACACAAAATGACATTTACAAGTCCCGATTCATAGGTTTAAGAGACTCCCCTATGTTATGCCCTGCATCCCCGTCCATATATTTTGTGTGAAAAATGTTGGGTCCCCCTTTTTTTTCTCTTTTGTTTTGCTTTTTTCTGCGGCTTTGCCTTTTCTTTTTCCTTTCGCTTTCTTTCTTCGGGGTTTTCTTCCCCGGTGTGTGTTGTTTTCTTGGTTTGATTTTCTCCTTCGAGATCCCGGTCCCAGAGGTTGTCCTTGGTTGGGAAGCTGGATTTTGGACTCTGGGATTCTTTACTATGATGTTCTTAAGAATATCATCGTAAGGAATTCCCGGGCCCGGAGTCTGGAGGTTTCGCCTAGCCTGAAATATCCGGAAGGAGGAAGATTACTTTTTACCGTGGATATAAATAAACTTACCTATCATTTTCACACTTACCACGATTAAAACCTTCGAGCACTTAGAGAAAAGTAGAGCATTTTCAAAGCGATTAGCAGAGCATTTACAGAGAATTTGTGATAATCAAAGCTTAACACCTTCTGTTGTTCTCAGACATACGCAAGTGCTTCACGGTGGTGATCTTAGCAGCCTAACGACTCGAGTTGTTGCAAAGTTCTTTCGATAATCCCTTCTTTCCTCCGCCTTTTACGTTTTCAGGTTGGTGTTTCGCCTTCCCTCCTCTCTGTTTTGCTTCCATTTTCTGGTTTTTCCTTGGGTTTTCCTGGTTTTGTTTTCGTTTTGCTTTATTTCTCTGTCATGTTTGTTCTTTTGCTTTTGGGTCTTGCTGCCCATTGGTGGGTCAGCTTTGCCAGAAGGTTGTCCACCTTTTATGCAGAGGTTGTTGTCTGTAAAGTCTATAAATTGAGTAGATAGTGTAAATGGTTGTATATATTTGTTTCTGCCTTGTCTGGTTTTCCCGTGGGAGTCATCCCGTGTGTATATTCATGTATATATGTGCATATCTGTAGATAACCCTTATATATCTCCTCCTTTCCATGTATATATCCTTCAGCTCTGTGTGTATCCTTACAGGTGGCTCGACAGGCTAGTCGAGTCGCCCTTGCTTCTATTTTTTTTTTTTCGACTCCAAGCTTGCTTTGAGGTAGAAAACCACCTGTTTGAAACTCGGCTCTCGGCCGGTTTTAAACAGGCAGTTTTCTCTCTCCTCCATCAAGGCTGTCAGAGCCTCATTTATTTCCCATGTGCATAATTACTTCTAGCCAAGTGGCTTTTTCTTTTCACGCGTTCAAACAGTTGGCTCCGCTGTCATCGCCATCACATCTATTTAATGCCAACGCACATGGCGCCCACGTGGACTTGCCTTCACATTCTTCCTTGTTAACGGTCATTTGTCTGGGCTTCGGGTTTTTTTTTTTACCACCACACATCCGTTGTCCTTACCAAGTGTTCTAACCCCGGGCCCGGATGTATATTGAAAATCTTAGTTCATGATGTGTTTTTCTTTTTGGATACCTTTGTGTAAGACTAACTTTTCAGGAAAAGAAAACGGCACGGTGGTAAGATCTCAGGACCCTGGAGTAACTATTTTATTTTGATAAATTTGTTCTGACGGTCGCTTTGTCTCGCAGGTCAAGACTTCATCTTCCAAACATGTCTGAAGCATCCACATCATCTCCTCCCGGAAGTCCGAAATTACCAACCACAACCGAGACCAGGGCAGCAGCAAAGTCAAAAATGGAGAAGGCCCTGGCAAAGCTGCCCCTCACCATGAAGTTTGTACAAAATAATGAGATTGTGGGCTCAAAGATTGAGTCCAAGGTAAAACTGATGACCGATGCCAGTGTCAGGACTTAGGCAGAAATGCAGGCCCTAGTAAAGATAATGCACATCCAGCGACAGGCTAGAGACAAACTCGCAGTCAACATTGGAGGTTCCAGAATCCTCAAGGCAGCTTGCTTCCCATGCTCCGTGTAGTCTCCGGAGTTTGTTCTAACCCTGGCTACCAACTATAACTCTTCTGTCCGTGCCGTCATGCTCACAGCTATAGAACCCATGGGATACCCCACTCCACTAGTATCCCTCGACCCAGTCACTTTCCAAGAAGGCCTGGGTATCCCACAATTTGACAGGGCCACGGTGGTTACAAGGACTGAGGCCTTGAAATAATTCAATCAACTGGAGGATGCTGCCCAGGTGTACATGAACACCAACTGGCTCAAGGTCCCGAAGAGGGACCCAAAGAGAATGAAGATAGATATCCCCTGCTCTGAATTCAAGGAGAGCATCCAGATGGGGATGATAAAATTAGCCAGGGTCTTCGGCAACCCTCTGCCCAGAAATTCACAAAATGGATGTACTACTTCCTCCTAGGTATCTCCACTAAGGGAGAATTCTTTGACTGGGTGACAATAATCTCCAATCATGTCGACTCCCAGTTCCAGCAGTTGAACAAGAAGAAGAAGTTCTACATGACTTCCTATGTTTTCTGGGCTTTGGCCCAACAGAGGCCCCACTCCAATGGCTTGCTTACAGATGGCATTCTCGAGATCATCCTAGGACAAAAATCACCGTGGGACCATTTCCCACAGATTCAATGGGAGGCCACCTTCCCCAGTTACTGCTGGGTAAATGATTCCTTCGTTTACTACCATCTGCTCACGCCCACTCGGGATGCCAGATACCGCCTATCCACTGAGGCGATGAAATTGGTTAGTAGTTATAGGCACTATTATATCCAGTTCTAGCAGCATACATACATTAGGGTTTTCGGATTCTCTGGGAAACCCTACTTGTTGCCCAAGCATTGTGGGGACAAGATCATGCTGCTAGATTATTGCCGGCAAATGATAGAATTGCATACCTTCTTGGCCCACAAGAAGGTCCCCAACATTTCATTCCCAATCTCCTGTGGGAACTACACCTGCAGTCTGGCCGCCGCGAAGGAGGTAGACAATGAGTTAAAAGGTTATAACTTGCAGGAATTTTATCTGGCGCGGAGAAATTTTGATTCGCATGACAGAATTGCAATGACACTGCCCCGAGCTTCGGAGCCCCACCACGTACACATGGAAGACTTCTGGGTAGATTGCCAGGATGATGTGGATGTGTGCACCTGGCACTATGATAGAATGATGGCCAGATTAATGTAGGAACTGAAGCTCTGGAGATTCCCTCTGGGATTCTCTGACACCGCCCCCACCACAGATCCCCAGTACAAAGAAAAGGGGATTGAAAAAATGCCACTGCCAATAATGAATTGGGCCACCCAGGAGGGACCCACGATTGAGGACTTCACTCGGAAGGTGGTCGAGCGAAGTCATGCCTATTTTAAGAAGGTATGCCCCGGGAGTATGCGCCAAGCTCCCCGACCGGCACCTCAGGTGACTCCACCACCGGTACCAAGATTGACCCCGGGGGTCGGGAATTTTTCAATAGGCGCAGAAAAAGGAAAGGGAATAGCTACAACCCCCTCGGCGCAAGAAGTCCTGATACAGGCGCAGATTAAGAAATCTGTGGCAGCCTCCCAGCAAATGAGGGAGCAGTTAATAATGAGGCTTGCCACTCCCCTGCTCATGGCTGGACCAATTCATCCTCCTTCCTCCCCATCGCTAGAAGCCTTAATGGTCAAGGCAACAGGGGTGGATCCCATGGAGGCAGCAGCTATTGCTGATGCAGGGCCACCTTTAATCACCCGGAGGAAGAGAAAGCATATCCAACAGCCTAAGGCAGAGCCAGTGCCGAAGGCATCCCTCCCAAAAGAAGTAGAGATCCTTTCTTCTAGTTCCCCGAAACTGGAGAAAGAAGAATAGGCAGGGGTCCCAGCCAGTCCCCCTCCGGAAGAGGAATTTAACTTATTTGCAATTGATAAATTCAGGAATTTGTAGGGGGATGACACACAAGCAGGGACAGAAGCCCCATAGGAAGAGAAAGAGGCTATGGATCCAGAAGACCTGGAACAAAAAGCTGCAGAACAAGAAGAGCAGCAGACAGAAGCAAAGAGGCCAGAATCAGAGGTTGTTTCCAGGGCTCAAGCAGTGCAAGGTCCGGGAGTGGACCAACAACCACCAAGTGAACAGATGGCATCCGCTAGGGAATCTAGACCTGGACCCTCGGGATCAACCGTAACCCCAGCCGCCATGTTCCAAGGGCCACTCCCGGGAGAAACCTTCGGGCAGGTAATCACAGTGGCCCAAACTCTGAATCTCAGCCCGATACCTCCCCTATTGCCAACAGATGAGGAAGAAGAAGAAGAGCAGCATGAAGAGGAAATTCCCAAGGAAGCCGACCAGGGTCCGGACCCATCGATTGATATCAAGGACCAGGATGAGGAGATAGAAATTGAAAAGAACATTGCTGCAGAAGAGGTTCTGGCCGGGAGAGGAATAGATGAGGTATACGATGAAAAGGAGCTGCCACCACCGGACACCGGGAGAGAATTTGAAGAGAAAACTCTGGCAGGAAGGCCACCTCTCCCACCTCCATGGCTGGTGGAAAACAGGAAAAGAAAAGCCCAATCCGTTCCGGTGATCCCTCTCTCCCTGGCCAAAATGATGGCCCTAGCTCAGGCCCCACCAAAAGAAAAGAAGGCCCAGACCATTCATACTCTGTGAACTGGGCCGGGTGGAGATACAGTTGCCATCGTAGCAACACCTCCCCCAGACATTGATGAAGCAACCGCTAACCCCGCAGACTATAATGTTGCAGAGGTATCCCTGGGTAAAAGAGGAAAGCAAGGCGAAGTAGACTTGCTTAAGGAGGCAGCAAGGGCAGTCAAAGCCCGATATGAAAAAGAGGCCCAGAGGCTCAAAGATGAGAAATAGAAGAATGCAAACCTTATGGGGTTGCTTACTGAGTTGGCCTGACCCCTCAATGCTGCCCCTCCAGAGACCTCCACATCTGAAGAATTACAGCAGAGCAACATAGACTCCCTGCGAGTAATGAAAAAGAAGGCCCAGGTAGTAGATGAATGGGTCACTCTACAGATAGGAAACACTCGGCATTTCCTGGTGTCTACTCTCCCCGATTTATATATGGCCCAATAGGTTATTCACTAGGCAGAAGCGCTAATTGAGCAATGGGAGAGTGACGCCGAGAATTACCAGGCGTGGAAGGCAGAGCTCGAAGAGCTCCTCACCCTGGGAGAAGATATAATTTCTGAATTTGGAATTCTAGGTGAGGAATCATTTGATTTCGTAAGGGCTCAGTACTCCAAACTGGCCCTCACATTGGAGGTAACCAAGAAACTGGTAGAGTCCTTACAGGAAAAGGTAAACACAGTGAAGTATTCTTCCAATTTGTATAAGTCATTTGTAATAAAAGCTTCCGGGGTTGATCCCCTTAGTACAAATAATTATACCCCCAAGGAGTCAGTTCTGGGGAATTTTGATGAAATGATGGCATCTCAGTATCAATCCCCGGAGGGGATAGATGGGGCCCAAATGGAAAAGCTGACTGAAATGGTGCTAAAAGGCCATGACGCCGCGAAGATGGCAGATGAGTTCAGAAATAATTTTCCGGACCTAGGGGAACTAGTTGATGTAGCCAGGCACAGAAGGGCCAGCCTGAAGAAAGTAGATGAAGATGGCATTTTCCGCCTCCTTCAGGCCTTCAACGATAATAAGTAGCCTTGAGCATTCTTCGGGAACCAGGGAAACTTGAGCATTAAGTATTCTTTATTCTTTTGGGAATGTAAGTTCCCGGATCCTGGAGTCCCGGATCCAAAATTCTGTATTCTTTAAAGTGATCCGTGTCCCGGTCCCCGAGGCTGACTAGTCACTTTCAGAAGTGGTTAATAAGACTATCAGAAGGTAGTTGGGCACATCGAGGGGCGTCGGCTCGACAGTTGGCCTTCTGATAGGGTGGTCTTCTTGAGGCGCCACTCAAGGGTACATCTGGCACATTGAAGACAGGGCACCGCATTTCCCATTTATGAGGCATGTAGCCTCGGTCCTTGAAGGACCTACTTTCTTCTTTCTCCTCTTCGGCTCTCTTCTCAAGATTGATTCTTCTGATGTATATTCTTATCTTATTCTTCTGACATGACAGACCTATTCCGTCTCCAGGTCTTTTGTAGGGTGGCACAGGTAGTACCAGCCCCCGGATATTGTATTTTATCAGAATATGTAAAATAGGGTTAGGGTTAGCAAGGAGTTGTATAAATAGGAAAATCGGCCCATTTCCAAGGGTCAGCAAAATTGATGATTTTTTTGTGTGTAGCAATAGCAAAATAATTTCCGGTTTTAGTTGCAGAGCTCAATGCTCCATTATTCTGTTTTGTGTAGTTAGATGCTCCCCTGGAGCCACCATTGTATCACACACCAGTGCTTGCTGGACTGAATGTTAATGAGGAAGGAAGGATTCTTGGCAATGATGTTGTTGGCACTCTTGCTTCTGAGTTAATGGTATTTCAAGTTTTAATGTTCTATATGTCTTTTACTCTGGTATGTCAAAGCAAATTAACGAACTCTTTTCTCTTGGTACTGATAAAATGCTAACTGATGGTTACGTGTTCCTTCGGTATTTAGTGTAGTTTTCCAGAGTATTATTGATGTTCTAGACATTTTGGCATGACTGTAGTTAGATGAAATGCTTCTAACCCTGCAGGATCTTTTTTTCATTTTATTTGCTAAGTGTAGAGTGCTCTGGGAAAACCCTTACTATACTGAATCTCCAGAAGAATGAGTTGAAGTAACTAGCTATCCCCCTCAAAAATAGTCACCTCTCCCAACCGAGCCCCGCACCGTCGTGACCCGACACTGAGGTGCTTGAAGGCCTAGAGGATTTATTTCCCTCGAACAACCTTTGCAGGCGGAGTTGGCCGATTTCCCCGGAACCTGGTGACAACTTATGAGTATTGGCAGACCCGGTCAGCAAAACCTTGTCAACAGAAATTGGCGCTAGAAGGAGGGCATGAACTCATCCCCTCCCAGAGACTCTGATTTTACACCTCCTGAGGGTTCCCCGAGTTGTAGTTTTAGGAGACAAGCTTTTAGTGGGATTGGGTCTTTTTCCCCAGCTAAATTCGAAAGAGTCCTTAGGTCTGCCTCGAACCCCAGAATGTTTATCGAGCTCAAGCCTCCTGATTGAAAGAAGCAGACATCAAAAGTCCTACCAACCACTGTTGTCTGGGGATCTACCATATCTCCGAATACCCAAACTCCCCAGACAGTCCCAGGAACCAATACCCAAACTCCCCAGACAGTCCCGGGAACCAGTACCCAAACTACCCAACATATAGTTCCCCTAATGGCTGCATATTTCAAAAACACTGGGTCCCCAATGGGCACTTTTCCGGGCACAATCAACGACTTACCCTCCCACCCAGAGAAGATTTGCCCGCGATATGAGCACTTAGGCTCACGAACTGCTGAAGAATATTTATAGGCATACAAAGATGCCATGAATCAACACTGGATCTAGCATGAGGATGTTGTGACCCACATGTTCCCCCTGTCCTTAGGACAAAGCAAGTTGAACTGGTACCTAAACTTACCTGCCAACTCCATCAACACTTGGCAGGATATGGAGGACGCCTTCTTGGCTGCCTTTCGCGTGCATGTGGACCCAGTTTGGTCCCACAGCCAGTTCATCTCCATCATAAAGGAACCCAATGAACCTCTTGTAGCATTCAACCATAGGTTCCAGCGTGCCGTAAAGTAGTGCATGGGCCCTTTTGTCCCATCTCCAGACGTAACCATACAGACATATCTCAACGCGATGGACCCTTTCATTGCCACCCTCCTTTGGAGAACAACCACCCTGGGTGACCGGGATACTTTAGAAAAAGTATACAACCTGGCCTTAGAGCTGTCTCATAGTCTCAACAAATCCCCAGGTTGGATTGGACAGAACACACCCTTCAACATGATCCCCGGCGGAACTGCGTATGCCAGGGGATACAATCCCAATCTGGCAATAGGTGCCCTCTCAATGGAGGTGAATCCCCCGCCACCTTTGATAGACCAACAGGCATGGTATGTTTATCCTGCCCAGATCCAAATCACACCGGGTCTGGAAGTCTTCCCTTGGAATCAGCCGCAGCAGACACAACAGACTCATACACAGCCGTCTGGAGTGCCATTCTTCTAGTCATCCGCGGCTGGAGGATTGCCGCCCTCGACTCCGGCTAATCCTGCTGCCTTCCCGAGAAACCAACAATAGCAACAGCCATCACATTGTGATGCTAACACTCAGTTGACCATCAAGGTCGAATCCCTCCGGTGAATGCTGTCCACTTTGACTATGGACATGGGTCAGCTGAAGGCGGGGTCTTACGCACCCCAAAATTCAAATTCCTAGAGGGGAAATATCTTTTCTGGCCAACGAAATAATAACGCTGGGGGAATAAATTTCAACAACGGGCCTAGGCCCAACTAGCAACAATGGAATAACAACACGAATACCGGAGGCCCACCTCTGAACCAAAACACCAACCAAAATGGTGCTGGACCATCCCATTTTACGCTAGTCGTAGACTTCCAGCCCATGACTAATTGGTGTTGGCTGCATGATACAGGTTCGCACAATGAAGTGAATTGTGCCACTTTGGAGAAGGTCATCATGATCTCCCAGCTAGATAGGCAGCAATCACACGATACCGCTCCTCCAGAGCCCCCTGTCCAAGAGAAAACCCACAGTGCGTTCACCTGTGATACCATCTTCTTCGGAACTTCTGGGGAAGATGAAGAAGAATCCAAACTACAGGGATTCTTTGATGAATCCATTCTGCCCTTTGAGGCCAATGCCTTTACTAACCCGCGGGCTCCATACAATACCCAGAGTCAGGTTGGTAAAGGACCAGCTTACATGCCCATGCCTCCTACCAAAGATACTCCTCCTCCCTGGAGTAATGCAACTGATCGACCTGTCCCTCCAAAAGGTCCTAGCTCTAACCAAGCAAAAGATTTCACGGAGGAAAATCACCAGTTCCCAGGAGGAAGATTCGACATCACAAAGGCGTTAGAGCAGACCACCACCTCCATGACCTTGATGGAGGTTTTACTAAATTGTCCTGAGTAGAAGAAGTCTCTTCTGAAGCTCTTAGGAAACCCAGAGACTATTAGCCGCCCGCCCAAGACTGTCTCATTCGAAGATGCTAATGCGGCTGTCTTCCAGAGAAATAATGAGGATCCTCCCTTCCTACTAGGTCTAAATATTTATGGCAAAAATATACACAATTTCCTAGTAGATTCTAGAGCTTCAGGTAACATCATGCCCTTGTCCATTTGTAAGAAACTCAGACTCCACCCCACCCCGTCTAATGGCGCAGTAATCCAACTGGATAAGACCGCTTTAAAAATGGTGGGGGAATTGAAGAACATCCGGATACACCTTATCCAGGACCCCAGGATAGCCACCATCATTGACATCCAAGTGGTGGACATCCCAGAGACTTACAGGATGTTACTAAGTCAGAATTGGTCCAAGTCCTTGAACGGATACTTCTCGACCGACTTCACGCATTTATGGCTTACGTGGGAAGGATAATCCAATCAGATCTAGGTCAAAAGCAAACCCTGGATGAAACAGGCCCTTACCAAAGTTGGGAGGGTCAATGAAGTCCTTTTCTCTGAGTCCTCTCTGGGGGTGTACCGACCTCTTGAAATCTTAACATTTGATGTCATCCCCAGAGAGGATCCCTTAGTGTTGCAAAGAGCACAAGACTTAGAAGAAAAGGTGAGAGTTGAAGTTAACTCTCAGGGCCCCACAGTGACCCTTGGCATGCTCCTATCCGGCATTTGGTGCCGAGTATATTACCAAAAATATTCAGAGCTTGAGTGTGAACCATGTCTATCGACCACTACCCGACAACTTAATACCTTCCGGAAAGAACACACAACTGATTCTCCTAGACCCGGTACCCAAGTCCAAACACCTCTGGAGATAAATCCTACTACCACGCCGGTAGTCCAGGAGAAAATCCCCAAGTTTCCCAGCGATAATCCAAAGAAAACTTCCCCTCCCCAGCCCCAGATTACAAACAATGACTTATGGACCCTAAAATTTGACGGGTCCCGATCCAAACAGGGCTGTGGGGTCGGGGTAGAACTAATCAATCCACGAGGGAAATCCTTCCTTGTGTCTTATAGGCTGTAGTTCAACTGTACGAACAATGTCACAGAGTACAAGGCTTTGGTCCTTAGACTCCTATTCGCGCTAAGGAAATGTATCACCCACCTCCGGGCTCTGGGTGATTCAGAGTTGGTTGTTAGACAAGTCCAGAGTCAATACACATGTCATGACAAAAGGCTGGCCACATACTGCAATCGGGCCTGGAGCCTTATCGAGGATTTCGATGCCTTTGGCATTGACCTCATTCCTCGATGACGAAATTATGTCCTGGACGCCCTTGCCATTTTTGCCAGCACACTTGAGCCAATGGTCAGCTCACGACTCTGGAGATTCTTAGTTGAGATGGTCCCCACCTCGTCCATTCCAGATAATATCACCCACTTTAAGGTTTTTGAGGATGATCAACATATCTTGGCCTTCATAGCCAACGTTGGTGTCTTTGAGGATCAGATAGTGGATGAACAAGACCACGATGATATGGGGCAAAGTAATGAAGATGATGGGATCATGGACTTGCCCACTAACACCATCCCTAAGGGAATGGTTGCACTGGAACAAATCTTTGACTCAGACCCTCGGGCCCGTGAGAAGGCATCATCCTCGTCTGAGGGAGGAAATTTTGAAAAGGTTAACATCGGCTAGCCTGGTGAAGAAAAGATCATCCACATCGGTACCTCCTGCTCCCCTGAGGAGAAGGAGAAGATTCTTGTGGTTCTCTGAGAATATATTGATGTAATTGTGTGGGGATATGAAGACTTAAAAATGTATGATACATCTATCATGACCCACACTATTCCCCTGAAACCAGACGCTAAGCCCTTTCGACAAAAGCAAAGGCCAGTCAACCCCCTAATAAAACCTCTAATTCATCAGGAGGTAGAAAAAATTCTGTCAGCCTGGATAATCTTCCCAATCCGGCACACTATGTGGGTTGCCAACCTGGTCCCTGTAAGAAAAAAGAACGGCGAGATCTGCCTTTGTGTGGATTTTCAAAATTTGAACAAGGCCTCCAAAAAAGATAATTACCCTCTCCCCTCATTGGACGAGGTGTTGCAAATAGTGAACGGATCTCAGATGATGTCTTTCTTGGATGGATACTCAGGATACAACCAGGTCATGGTCAAGTATAAAGACAGAGAGAAAATAGCATTTACCTCCAAGTGGGGAATGTTTGCGTACAAAAGAATGCCCTTTGGTTTGATCAATGCAAGGGCTACATTTCAAAAGGCCATGGACATTGCGTTCGAGGGCCTTGTGAATCGATGCATAATCATCTACATGGATGATTTGACCATCTTCTCTCGGGACAGGCGTGATCACGCCGCCCACCTCGCTCAGATCTGCGAGAGGTGTTGCCCGTATGGAATATCCCTCAAACCTAAGAAATGCATATTCAGGGTCATCGAAGGGATGTTTCTCGGACATATCATCTATGAGAAGGGGATATCCATAGACCCTGATAGAGTCGAAGCATTGCTGAACTTACAGATGCCTGGTAGCAAGAAAGAAATGCGATCCTTCTTCAGAATAATCAACTTCGTACGACGATTCATCATGGGATTCACAGAAATTGTCAAACCACTCAATGAAATGATGAAAAAGGATACCAAAATTGAGTGGAGTCCTGAAGCAAAGCGGGCATTCGCCCAGATCAAACAGACCATAATGGAGGCACCTGTCTTGGCTAGTCTGGACTATTCCCTCCTATTTTACATATACTCATTTGCTTCGCCGCATTCTGCCACGGCAGTACTGACCCAAAAGGTTAAAGGGGAGGAACGACCAATTGCTTTTATGAGTTCCCCCTTTAAGAATGCCAAAGTCAGGTATTCATAACTGGAAAAATAGGCCTTTACTCTAGTTCACGCCGTGAAGAAATTCTGGCATTATATTCTCCGGAGCAAAGTGCATGCTATCATCCTGGACCAGGCTGTCAAATCTCTGCTAATGCAGAGTGAATTGGGCAAGAGATGGGGGAAATGGATGGCCATCCTCCAGGAATATGACTTAGAGATGCAGCCCATGAAAATAGTCTGAGGCCAGGGACTAAGTTGAATAATGGCAGAAGAGACTCCCCACATAGAATGTCAAACTTATACAGTGGAGTCCATCACCCAAGACCCGTGGTATACTGATCTGGTGTACTTGCTACTAAAAAAAAAATGCCCAAAGGGATTGCCTCCCCACAAACGCTGTGCCCTGCAGATGAAAAGTGCACACTTCATAATCAAAAACTCCGCGCTTTACCGTAGAAACTATGAGGGAGTGTACCTCCGGTGCATCGACAAGGACCAAGCTGTGAAAATAATTGATGAATTACATGGACAGTTTTGAACTGGGCATGGTTCAGCTGACACCACTGCCCATCAGATACTTCGGGCTGGATATTACAGGCCCTGCGTATTTAAAGACGTCTACGCTCATGTTAGGAGATGCCATACTTGTCAAACTGCAGCACATCATGAGTGTAACCCGGCCATGGCTCTGCAACCAGTTTACGAGGCTAGACCCTTTGCCCAATGGGCACTTGACTTCATCAGGGAAATCAACCCCAACTCGTCTGCCAACCATCGATATATCCTTACTACGACTGATTACTGTACTCGGTGGTCGGAAGCTATACCTTGCAAAAATAACACGGTGGATGTAGTTATCAAATTTATGGAAGAAAACATCATCACAAGGTTTGGAATGCCCTTTTCTTTAGTATGTGACAACAGTCTGGCGTTTTCTTCCGCACAATTACTCGAATGGACCTAGAATAGAAAGATCTCATTGAAGTTCTTCAGTAACTATTACCCCCAGGGGAATGGCGTTGCTGAATCAACAAATAAGAATCTACTTGAGGTGATCAAACATCTATTAGAACAAAATCCCCAGGATTGGCACCAAAAGTTGAGGTTTGCCCTTTGGGCGGATCATATTCGTATTAAGGCCGCCCTGGGGACATCCCCATTCCACCTGGTTTATGGCCAGAACCCTATATTCCCAGTCAATTTACAAATCCTAGCTTTACAGTTCATGCAGGAATTCAACAACAGGGACAACATCGTGGAGGTTCAGCTCCTAAATCTGGTGTGAATGGAGGAACAATGAGACGCAGCCCTTGAGCATTTCGCGTGTCATCAAGAAGTAGTAAAAAGGTGGTTTGACAGAAGACCCAATATAAAGCTTTTCAGATCTCAGATTTGGTCTTGTTGTGGGACAATGCCTGGGAGAAGAAAGGAAAGCACACCAAGTTCCAACGGCTCTGGCTTGGACTGTACTTAATCTTAGAAATCTATGAGGCAAATACTTACCGCCTTAACACCTTGACTGGAGAACCTGTCGCATTGCCTATTAATGGGCAGTTTCTCAAACATTACTTTGAATAAGGGTAAGTTTGTCCAAAATTGTATTATATGTAAATATCCCCTTATAAATAGTCTTGTCGGCTGTCCTCCAGGGAAGTCTTCCCCTTTTGTTTTTGTTGTCTTTGCTTTCGCTTTCAGCTTTCTTTTGGTCCCGGCATTCTGTTCCATCTTTTAGGAACTGGAATGCTTCACATAAATTTGGCCTCTGGTGCAATGCCTCCGCCATGGTGAACTTTAGAATCTATCTTTATCACAGTGGAATCAACCCGGTCTCCGGGATTGTTTTGCAGGTTACGACACATTTTCGAGCAATCTCCATTGGGTGTTGCCTCTGGGAGTCTGGCAATCAGTGAACAATAATAATATAAGGAGCAAGTAATCAGACACGCCGAGGGTAGATCAGCTGTACTGGTTGGTTGATCCACGTCTTAAAATCCAAATAAATTCTTCCCAGGTCTGGAGTTTTATCCTCTTCAAATATCTAAATATAGGTGTATAGGTGAAAGAAGTACCGCCATTTGAAATTAGCTAAGCTTAAGCTTAAATGGTGAAAGAAGTACCGCCTCCCCCACCTGGAAACAAATAAAATAGTAAGAGGAAGAGCGGGATGAAACTCTGGTCTCTAGGGGGGAAGCAATCAAATTGATGACTAGTTCGATGTAACTAGTACCAATTCTCTATTCCTCCCAGAGGTCATCGGCTTGATTTCCTTTCAAAGCACACACAACACCACTGATGAAAGGCTACGAACTGAATCGTGTGGTTGGGTTCTCTCAGATATACTGCTCTCTGCTTGTCAAACATTTCGGGAGGTGGATTTGTTCTGGTTGTATTAACCAGAGGTTCTATGGTTCTCAAATGCGCTAAGGCATTTGTCCCAGATAGCCGCCATTTGTTATGCCCTGCATCCCCGTCCCTACATTTTGTGTGCAAAATGTTGGGTCCCCCTTTTTTTTCTCTTTCATTTTTCTTTTTGCTGTGGCTTTGCCTTGTCTTTTTCCTTTCGCTTTCTTTCTCCAAGGTTTTCTTCCTCGATGTGTGTTGTTTTCTTGGTTTGGTTTTCTCCTTCGGGATCCCGGTCCCGGAGGTTGTCCTTGGTTGGGAAGCCAGATTTTGAACTTTGGGATTCTTTACTATGATGTTCTTAAGAATATCATCATAAGGAATCCCCGGGCCCGGAGTCCGGAGGTTTCGCCTAGCCTGAAATTTCCAGAAGGAGGAAAATTACTTTTTACCGCGGATATAAATAGACTTACCTATCATTTTCACACTTACCGTGATTAAAACCTTCGAGCACTTAGAGCAAAGTAGAGCATTTTCAAAGCGATTAGCAGAGCATTTACAGAGAATTTGTGATAATCAAAGCTTAACACCTTCTGTTGTTCTCAGACATACGCAAGTGCTTCGCGGTGGTGATCTTGGTAGCCTAACGACTCGAGTTGTTGCAGAGTTCTTTCGGTAATCCCTCATTTCCTCCACCTTCTGTATTTTCAGGTTGGTGTTTCACCTTCCCTCCTCTCTGTTTTGCTTCTGTTTTTTGGTTTTTCCTTGGGTTTTCTTGGTTTTGTTTTCATTTTGCTTTGTTTCTCTGTCGTGTTTGTTATTTTTCTTTTGGGTCTTGCCGCCCGTTGGTGGGTCAGCTTTGCCAGAAGGTTGTCCGCCTTCTGTGCAGAGGTTGTTGTCTGTAAAGTCTGTAACTTACGTAGATAGTGTAAATGGTTGTATATATTTGTTTCTGCCTTGTCTGGTTTTCCCGTGGGAGTCATCCCATGTGTATATTTATGTATATATGTGCATATCTATAAATAACCCTTGTATATCTCCTCCTTTCCATGTATATATCCTTTAGCTCTATGTGTATCCTTCCAGGTGGCTCGACAGGCTGGTCGAGTCGCCCTTTCTTCTATTTTTTTTTTTTTGACTCCAAGCTTGCTCTGAGACAGAAAACCACCTGTTTGAAAGTCGGCTCTCGGCCGGTTTGAAATAGGTGATTTTCTCTCTCCTCTATCAAGGCTGTCAGAGCCTCATTTATTTCTAATGCGCGTAATTACTTCTAGCCAAGTGGCTTTCCCTTTTTGTGCATTTGAATAGTTGGCTCCACCGTCATCGCCATCACATATATTTAATGCCAACACACGTGGCACCTATGTGGACTTGCCTTCACATTCTTCCTTGTTAACGGTCATTTCTCCAGGCTTCAGGTTTTTTTTTTTACCACCACACATCCGCTGTCCTTACCAAGTGTTCTAACCCCGGGCCCAGACGTATATTGAAAATATCAGTTCATGATGTGTTTTTCTTTTCAGATACCTTTGTGTAAGACTAACTTTTCAGAAAAAGAAAACGGCACGGTGGTAAGATCTCCGGACCCCGGAGTAACTATTTTATTTTGATAAATTTGTTCTGATGGTCGCTTTGTCTCGCAGGTCCAGACTTCATCTTCCAAACATGTCTGAAGCATCTGCATCATCTCCTCCTGGAAGTCCGGAATTACCAACCACAACCGAGACCAGGGCAGCAGCAAAGTCAAAAATGAAGAAGGCCCTGGCAAAGCTGCCCCTCACCATGAAGTTTGTACAAAATAATGAGATTTTGGGCTCAAAGATTGAGTCCAAGGTAAAACTGATGACCGACGCCAGTGTCGGGACTTGGGCAGAAATGCAGGCCCTAGTAAAGATAATGCACATCCAGCGACAGGCTGGAGACAAACTCGCAGTCAACATCGGAGGTTCCAGAATTCTCAAGGCAGCTTGCTTCCCATGCTCCGTGCAGTCTCTAGAGCTTGTTCTAACCCTGGCTGCCAACTTTAACTCTTCTGTTCGGGCTGTCATGCTCGCAGTTCTGTGGATACCCCACTCCACTGGTATCCCTCGACCCAGTCACTTTCCATGAAGGTCTGAGTATCCCACAATTTGACAGGGCCACGGTGGTTACAAGGACTGAGGCCTTGAAATAATTCAATCAACTAGAGGATGCTGCCCAGGTGTACATGAACACCAACTGGCTCAAGGTCCCAAAGAGAGACCCAAAGAGAATGAAGATAGATATCCCCCGCTCTGAATTCAAGGAGAGCATCCAGATGGGGATGATAGCATTAGCCCGGGTCTTCAGGCAACCCTCTGCCCAGGAATTCACAAAATAGATGTACTACTTCCTCCTGGGTATCTCCACTAAGGGAGAATTATTTGATTGGGTGATAATAATCTCCAATCATGTCGACTCCCAGTTTCAGCAGTTGAACAAGAAGAAGAAGTTCTACATGACTTCCTATATTTTCTGGGCTTTGGCCCAACAGAGGCCCCACTCCAATGGCCTGCTTACAGATGGCATTCTCAGGATCGGCCCGAGACAAAAAGCACCATGGGACCATTTCCCACAGATTCAATGGGAGGCTAGCTTCCCCAGTTACTGCCGGGTAAATGATTCCTTCGTTTACTACCATCTGCTCAAGCCCACCCGGGATGCCAGATACTGCCTATCCACTGAGGCGATGAAATTGGTTAGTATTTATGGGCACTAGTATATCCAGTTCTAGCAGCATACATACATTAGGGTTGCCAGCTTCTCCGGGAAACCCTACTTGTTGCCCAAGTATTGTGGGGACAAGATCGTGCTGCTGGAATATTGCAGGCAAATGATGGAACTGCATACCTTCTTGGCCCACAAGAAGGTCCCCAACGTTTCATTCCCAATCTCCTATGGGAACTACACCTATAGTCTGGCCGCCACGAAGGAGGCAGACAATGAGTTAAAAGGTTATAACTTGTAGGAATTTTATCTGGCGTGGAGAAATTTTGATCCGCATGGCAGAATTGCAATGGCACTGCCCCAGGCTTCAGAGCCCCACCACGTACACATGGAAGACTTCTGGGAAGATTGCTAGGATGACATGGATGTGCGCAGCCGGCACTATGATAGAATGGCGACCAGATTAATGCAGGAACTGAAGCTCCAGAGATTCCCTCCGGGCTTCTCTGACACCGCCCCCACCACAGATCCCCAGTACAAAGAAAAGGGGATTGACAAAATGCCACTGCCAGCAATGAATTGGGCCACCTAGGAGGGACCCACGATTGAGGACTTCACTCGGGAGGTGGTCAAGAGAAGTCATGCCTATTTTAAGAAGGTATGCCCCAGGAGTATGCGCCAAGCTCCCCGATCGGCACCTTAGGTGACTCCACCACCAGTACCAAGATTGACCCTGGGGGCCGGGACTTCTTCACAAGGTGCAGACAAAGGAAAGGGAATAGCTACAATGCCCTCAGCGCAAGAAGTCCCGATATAGGAGCAGATTAAGAAATCTATGGCAGCCTCCCAGTAAATGAGGGAGCGAGGCTTTCCACTCCCCCGCTCATGGCTAGACCAATTCGTCCTCCTTCCTCCCCGTCACTGGCAGCCTTAATGGTCAAGGAAATGGGGGTGGATCCCATGGAGGCAACAACTATTGCCGATGCGGGGCCACCTTTAATCACCCAGAGGAAGAGAAAGCATATCCAACAGCCTAAGGCAGAGCCAGCGCCGAAGGAATCCCTCCCAAAAGAAGTAGAGATCCTTTCTTCTAGTTCCCCAGAACTGGAGAAAGAAGAACAGGCAGGGGTCCTAGCCAGTCCCCCTCCGAAAGAGAAGTTTGACTTATTTGAAACTGATAAATTTGGGAATTTGCAGGGGGATGACACACAAGCAGGGACAGAAACCCCACAGGAAGAGCAAGAGGCTGTGGATCCAGAAGACCTGGAACAAAAAGCTGTAGAACAAGAAGAGCAGCAGACAGAAGAAAAGAGGCCAGAATCGGAGGTTGTTTCCGGGGCTCAAGCAGTGCAAGGTCCGGGAGTGGACCAACAACCACCAAGTGAATAGATGGCATCCACTGGGGAATCCAGACCCGGACCCTCAGGATCAACCGTAACCCCAGCCGCCATGTTCCAAGGGCCACTCCCGGAGCAACCTTCGGGCAGGTAATCACAGTGGCCCAAACTCTAAATTTCAGCCCGATACCTCCCCTACTGCCAATAGATGAGGAAGAAGAAGAAGAGAAGCATGAAGAGGAAATTCCTGAGGAAGCCGACCAGGGTCTGGACCCATCGATTGATATCAAGGACCAGGCTGAGGAGATAGAAATTGAAAAGAACATTGCTGCAGAAGAGGTTCTGGCCGGGAGAGGAACAGATGAGGTATACGATGAAAAGGAGCCGCCACTACCAGACACCGGGAGAGAATCTGAAGAGAAAACTCTAGCAAGAAGGGCACCTCTCCCACCTCCATGGCTGGTGAGAAATAGGAAAAGAAAAGCCCAATCCGCTCTGGTGATCCCTCTCTCCCTGGCCGAAATGATGGCTATAGCTCAGGCCCCACCAAAAGCAAAGAAGGCCCGGACCATTCATACTCTGCGAACTGGGCTGGGTGGAGAGATAGTTGCCGTCGTAGCAACACCTCCTCCAGACGCTGATGAAGCAACCGCTGACCCCGCAGAATACAATGTTGCAGAGGTATCCCTGGGTAAAAGAGGAAAGCAAGGCAAAGTAGACTTGCTTAAGGAGGCAGCAAGGGAATTCGAAGCCCGATATGAAAAAGAGGCCTAGAGGCTCAAAGCTGAGAAAGAGAAGAATGCAAACCTTATGGGGTTGCTTACTGAGTTGGCCCGACCCCTCAATGCTGCCCCTCCAGAGACCTCCACATTAGAAAAATTACCGCAGAGCGACATAGACTCCCTGCGAGTAATGAAAAAGAAGGCCCAGGCAGTAGACGAATGGGTCACTTTACAGATAGGAAAAACCCAGCGTTTCCTGGTGTCTACTCTCCCTGATTTATATACGGCCCGGTAGGTTATTCACCAGGTAGAAGTGCTAATTGAGCAATGGGAGAGTGACGCCAAGAATTACCAGGCATGAAAGGTAGAGCTCAAAGAGCTCCTCACCCTGGGAGAAGATATAATTTCTGAATCCAAAATTTTGGGTGAGGAATCATTTGATTTCGTAAGGGCTCAGCACTCCAGACTGGACCTCACATTGGAGGTAACCAAGCAATTGGTAGAGTCCTTACAAGAAAAGGTAAACATAGTGAAGTATTCTTCCAATTTGTATAAGTCATTTGTAATAAAAGCTTTCGGGGTTGATCCCCTTAGTACAGATACTTATACCCCTGAGGAGTCAGTTTTGGGGAATTTTGATGAAATGATGGCATCTCGGTATCAATCCCCGGAGGGGATAGATGGGGCCCAAATGGCAAAGCTGACCGAAATGGTGCTAAAAGGCCATGACACCGTGAAGATGGCAGATGAGTTCATAAATAATGTTCTGGACCTGGGGGAACTAGTTGATGTAGCCAGGCACAGAAGGGCCAGCCTGAAGAAAGTAGATGAAGATGGCATTTTCCAACTCCTTTAGGCCTTCAATGATAATAAGAAGCCTTGAGCGTTCTCTGGGAACCGAGGAAACTTGAGCATTAAGTATTCTTTATTCTTTTGGGAACGTAAGTTCCCGGATCCCGGAGTCCTGGATCCAAAATTCTGTATTCTTTAAAGTGATCCATGTCCCAGTCCCCGAGGCTGACCGGTCACTTTCAGAAGTGGTTAATAAGACTGTGAGAAGGTAGTTGGGCACATCAAGGGGCATCGGCTCGGCAGTTGGCCTTCTGACAGGGTGGTCTTCTCGAAGCACCACTCAAGGGTACATCTGGCACATTGAAGACAGGGCGCCACATTTCCCATTTATGAGGCATGTAGCCTCGGTCCTTGAAGGACCTACTTTCTTCTTTCTCCTCTCTGGCTCTCTTCTCGAGACCGATTCTTCTGATGTATATTCTTATCTTATTCTTCTGACATGACAGACCTATTCCATCTCCAGGTCTTTTATAGGGTGGCGCAGGTAGTACCGGCCCCCAGATATTGTATTTTATCAGAATATGTAAAATAGGGTTAGGGTTAGCAAGGAGTTAAATAAATAGGCAAATCGGCCCATTTCCAAGGGTCGGTGAAATTGATGATTTTGTTGTCCATAGCAATAGCAAAATAATTTTTGGTTTTAGTTGCAGAGCTCAATGCTCCATTGTTCTGTTCTCTGTAGTTAGATGCTCCCCTGGAGCCACCATTGTATCATGCACCAGTGCTTGCTGGACTGAATGTTAATGAGGAAGGAAGGATTCTTGGCAATGATGTTGTTGGCACTCTTGCTTCTGAGTTAATGGTATTTCAAGTTTTAATATTCTGTATGTCTTTTACTCTGGTATGTCAAAGCAGATTAACGAACTCTTTTCTCTTGCTACTGATAAAATGCTAACTGATGGTTACGTGTTCCTTCGGTATTTAGTGTAGTTTACCAGAGTATTATTGATGTTCCAGACATTTTGGCATGACTGTAGTTAGATGAAATTCTTCTAACCCTGCAGGATCTTTTTTTCATTTTATTTTCTAAGTGTAGAATGCTTCGGGAGAACCCTTACTGTTCCAAATCTCTGGAAGAATGAGTTGAAGTAACCAGCTATCCCCCTCGAAAACAATCACCTCTCCCAACCGAGCCCCGCACCGTCGTGACCTGACACCCAGGTGCTTGAAGGCCCGAAGGATTTATTTCCCTTGGACAACCTTTGCAGGCAGAGTTGGCCGATTTCCCTGGAACCCGGTGATAACTTATGACTGTTGGCAGACCCGGTCAGCAAAACCTTGTCAACACCCTGTGCACTCAGGCCCTCAGAATGAGGCCTAACCATATCCATATACATAACAGGAAACTATTGGAAGAAGGTCTAACATAAGACATCTCAAAAGAAAACATAAAAATTTACACATGCCTAAGCAAAACTTTCCCAAGGTTCATTTATAGGTCAAAGGATCCCTCCCGTGCACACAGGCCACCGAGACAAATCCTAGCCTCAAAACTAAACTCAAGTATAAGACAAGTGCAAACACACAATAAATAAATCATATAACCTTAACAAAATAAACAACAAATATACAAAGGTGATACCAACTTCCGCATGCACAAAAACATCATCCATCTATGGAAATCTCATGATCTTGAAATTTGGTTAAGTCTAAATTTTTAAGAAATCACAAAATTAGAAATTGCATCTTAACTCCCATGGATCTGAAACCTATCCCAATCATCTCAGAAGGTACCTAAACCCTTTATACAAGTATAACTTAAAGTACATAAACTTATACTTAAATGTTATAATTGTATAAAGTTAAAATGTTATAATTGTACAAAGTTATAATTGTATAAAGCCTATTTTTCAGTTAACACTAATTTTCTCGGTTGATACAGTCTGCTTCATTAAAATAGTCTGCTCGGCTAACACTAGTTTTCTTAGTCACCACTAACTTGCTCGGTCATTACTAACTTACTCGGTCATCACTAAACTGATTGCCAAAAACTACTAAATACGACTGTCACCTTTGGCTTGCGGGTAAAACTGGGAATTATGGAAACTATGGTT
>MU224431.1:1525998-1538498 GCA_018584345.1 Thuja plicata | reverse complement strand
TTAAAAAATTATTTGCATAATATATCATTTCCTCCAAATATGATGTCATCAAAAAAATTTCAAAAATCAAAGTGTTAGCATCAGTATCTTCCTTTAAATAAGGATTACTATTTTCACTAGTCCTTACAAATAGTATACTAATTAGATAGGAATGAAGTCTTTCATACCAGGCTCGAGGTTCTTGTTTTAATCCATACAAGGCTTTGTGAAGTCTACATATCATGTCCCTCTTGTCTGGATCAACAAACCCTTCTGGTTGTTCAATGTATACCTCTTCTTCAAGTATTCCATTCAGGAATGCATACTTGACATCCATTTGATATACCTTGAATTCTTTATATGCACCATAATCAAGTAATATTCTTACTCCTTCTAGCCTAGCAATGGATACAAAGGTCTCTCCATAGTCAATTCCTTCTACTTGCGTATACCCTTTGCATACTAGTCTTTCTTTATTCCTTGTGACTTCTCCATTCTCATTCAGCTTATTCCTGAATATCCATTTTGTACCGATGACATTCTTGTCATCTCCTCTTGGAACAAGTGACTATGTTTTTTTTTTCTCAATCTTCTCAATCTCATCATTCATAGCACTTATCCATTCTTCATTATCAAGTGCAATATTGCCATATTTTGGCTCAAAATCACAAATTAGATAGCTTGAGTTTAGAGAATTACTTCTTTTTCTTGTACCAACTTTCTTATCTCTGGATGGTTCTTTCTTACGTATCTTGCAAGTATAGGTACAACTCTTTGTCTATAAGTTTGATCATTATTTTTTTCTTCATCACCTTGCACATTATCTTGATCATTGTCCTGACCGTCGGTATTTGCAGCCTGATGCTTGGGTGTAATGATTTGTTGCTCAGGAGATCTACATTGTTGGTAGGGTAGAGTGTCAGGTTCCTCATTGTAAGTGAACTTGTTGTAGTCCTCAGGTTCTTTAGTGCTTTCCTATTCATTCTTCTCTGCAAATTTATCTATCTTTACATTTGCACTTTTAATAATTTTGTTAGAGGCTTTGTTTAGACATTTATAAGCCTTTCTCTTGGTAGAATACCCTATAAAAATTCCTTCATCACTCTTGGAGTCAAGTTTTCCATTTCTATCATCTTTTAAGATCTAACATTGACTGCCAAAAATTTTGAAATAACTTACATGGGGTGTGTATCCATACCATATCTCATAAGGTGTCTTTTTGGTGTCTTTCTTCAACCATACTCTATTAAATGTGTAAACAACATTACTGATAGATTCCCTCCAAAAGATTTGGGTGTTTCTTTTCTCTATAATCAGTGTCCTTGCATAGTCTACTATGGACCTGTTCCTTCTTTCAACAATTCCATTCTATTGTGGTGTCCTTGGTGCAGAGACCTATCTTTTGATTCCATGCTCATTACAAAAGTTACTAAATTCATCTGAAATAAATTCCCCTCCTCTCTTTGACCTTAAGCATTTTAGCTCCTTACCACTTTTCTTCTCAACCATTTCTTTGTATCATTTAAACATCTTAAATGCTTCTTATTTATCTTTTAGAAACATGAATGTCATCATTCTAGAGTAATCATCAACAAAGAGAATGAAATATATATCTCCATAATAACTCTTTGTCCTCATAGGTCCACATAAATCAGTATGGACTAATTCTAGAATTGCATCAGATGTATGGGTTTTTCTTTTGAAACTAGACTTTGTCAATTTTCCTTTTTGACAATTCTCACACATGATATTATCAGGCTTGGTCATCATCGGTAATCCTCTGACATTTCTCTTTTTCCTAATATTTATCATGTTGTCAAAGTTCACATGACACAGCCTTTTGTTCCATAACCATATTTCTTCATTTTTAGCAATCAAACAAGTGGAGTCAGTATCATTCAGACAGAATAAGTTAAATTTGGTCTGCTCAATGGTACCAATCAGATTGCCAGATTTATTGAAGATTTTTGCCTTCTTATTTTCAAATGCTACTTTGAGACCTGAATTATTCAACTAAGAAACAATCAATAGATTATAATTTAATCCATTTACCCAATAAGAATTCTCACACTTTATCTAGTTATTCAACATTATTGTTCCTCTACCTTCAACTGGACAAGGTGTGTCATTTCCCATTCTTAGTGAACCACCTTTATAGTATTAAAAAGTCTAAAAAATTTTCTTGTCACCGGTCATATGGTGAGTGCAACAACTATCTATGATCCAAACATCATTTTTGCTAATTTTATATATGAGAGTTGTTTCTACATACCTTTCTTCATCATCATCTAAATCATCTTTTACAACCACAAAACCCTCTCGATGTCTTCATCAGATTCGGTGTCAGTATCATCATCATTGCATTTTTCTAGGTAACTGGCCTTCTTTCTTTTGTCCTTATAGTCTTAGGTATCTCTTTTTTCTGATTGTCGGTAGATTCTATAATCACCTTTGCCAGACTTCTTTTCAAATGATCTGTCATTACTTCTGTCATCTTTTCTTCTATTGGTACATCTTGCATCAAAGTGTCTAATCTCATTGCAATTAAAACAAACAAGTGGTAATTTACCTTTGTATTTACCTTTTCCTCTATGCATTCTTCTGGCCATAAGTGCTTCAATTTCATCAATATTATCTTCTTCACTTTCACCCTCACTATCTTTTCTCATAGTGTTTTTGTGACTTGACTTACTTATTCTCATAGAATTTTTGAACGCAGACTCTATGTTTGGTAAGACACTATTATCAAAGTTATTCATCTCAAATGAAATCAATCTTCCAATTAAACTATCTAGAGTAACATTGCTATTTTCTACTTCTCTCATTTCTTGAATGACAGCTACTCTAATAGCACAAGTTGGCAGTAAGGCTCTTAGAATTTTACTTACAACTGTATCTTCTTCTAGTACACCTTCAACTCCTTGGATAGCATTGAATACCTCTTTGATTCTTGTGTTTTAATGAGTGACGTTTTCACCTTATTTCATTTTGAGATCATCAAACTTTCCTGTAAGGCTTTCTGCCTTGGCTCTCAAAACATATATGTCACCACCATGTACAAGCTTCAATTTGTCCTACATCTGCTTTTCAGTTTTTCATTCTTTGACATCTTCAAATTCAGCATCAGAGAGTGAGGAAGAAAGCTCTATCATCATGTGTTTGTGTTCATTCTTTTCTCTCATTTGTTCAACTTTTGGTGCTCCTGTGGGAAACACATATTCAATTTCTAGGAACTGAGTAACATCATTAACAATACTTGATAAGTGGAGTCTTATCCTGCTCTGCCATGAAGAAAAATTATCTTTGTTCAACTTGGGCACATCTCATTTGTTCATCTTGTGGTCATTGGCTTAGGTCTTGAAACCTTCCTTCGAAGAACATAAGCTCTGATACCAATTATTAGTAATAACTGAGAGGAGGGTGAATCAGTGGCCTCAAAAATTTATCCTTAAAAATTTAACCACCAATCAGTAAACCTCAGATTATTATGTCCCTACAAGATGCATGCCATGAAATATTAATAATGATTAACTATCTGTCAGTTTTTTCTTTCAATCCTTATTCTTTCTTGATTACCGATAAGTAGTATAATTATTTACCTAAACTTAGTAAATAAGTAGAGTATACCGATCAATCCAGAGTTAGCTATGTAAGATGCAAGACAGTAAAAGAATGAATCATACACACATAACATATGAATTTTTAGTGTGGAAACCGTGTTAAGGGAAAAAACTACTGGGACTGGTACGCCAAATTTTCACTCTTCTAAAGTGAGCCCTGTTAAGAGCCAACCCTGTTAAAAGTTACAAACACACTGTTAGGTGTGACCTTGTTAGAGGATTTTATATATAGAGGTTGTCACTTATTATCAGGCATCAAATACTACCATCCTTTAATTAGCCTCTCTCTTAGACTATCAATAGGAATCGGGCATATCCAATGCTACTTTCATGAATCAACCTTTTTGACACTCCTTGGGATGTACCTCAATATATAGAAGTTGTTAAGTTCTACTCGGCTAAGAGACTTGATGCTTCAATGGTTAAACTAAAACATTATGACCTATTCATATTGAAACTTAAATTATAAATTTTTAGATCTATTTAAGTACATTACCTCTCTGACCAATATGTCAATTCAATCCTTGTGCTCCATACTTTCTACTCTGTGATGTTGTGCTCACTATTCATCGGTGTCTGCAGAATTCCTTAGCTCTTCCTTCAGCTTGTTTGATCAACACTGCACGAAGTTTTTTTTCATCATTTTCTCTTTAGCATCCTTGTTTTATTCACTCCCCTTAATCCCATTCATAAAGGAATTAAGCTTGTCTCTTATATAGACATAATATTCATTGTTTCTTGATTCTTGATTCTTGGCGTGAAAAACAATATAGCCAATTAGGTTTAAATAATAACTCCTCATTTGTCTCATAGATATCTTCTTCTAAACTATTCAAATCATCTTTAAATCAATCACTTATCTCTGGTCAAGTAAAAAAAAGTAGACAACTAGTTAACTCTATATTTAGCTCTGCCAACTAGATATTTTGTCATTTTCTAAACTCTCTGTTCTGTCGGTCACCACTATAGTTAGTCATCAGTGACAACTGTCTATTCCATTGACAAGACTCCAATTAGCTTCATGATCTCCATCCATTAGGAAACACTATATTTTCTTCTGTCGGGTCACTTTGTGCTTTGCTCGTCAGGCAACACTATCACTCTGCTTGTCGGTATTGCTGTGCATTTCCTTGTCGGGTATCACTGTGACTTTGTTGTTTTCCTCTTTCTATCTAGTACACTCTGTTAGTGTTTTTTTTCACTTAGTGAATAGCTTATTTATATGCATTACTAATAGCATAGCCTTGGTTCCATTGGTTCTATGAAGTCTCTGGCATTGTTTACATGACCATACAGATTATATTAGGTTGACATTAATGACAATACACTACATTAACTGATTGAATGTCTTGCATCATTATCAACTTAACATATTCAAACATTTAATCAGTTACATGTCATCACTTTCATCTATGGGAACTGACTTGACTTCATTTTTTATTAGTCTGTTGGATAAAATATTTAGATTTTCTTCAAAGTGATAGTTTGATGTTGCATACTTAATTGATTAAATTTAAAGATTTCATTATCAATTGGTATTTTCATCTTGCATGGTTAAATTCAATTAATTGTGGCCATAATCAATCGGTCTGTCATTTGAGTAGTTAAACTCAATTGAGATAGCTTTGGATTTGTCTTAAGATACATGCTAATCATAATGCCTTTGAAGTGATATGTTTCTTTCCAACTATCTTTGAGGTTGTACATAGGGTTGGGATTATTTTGACTCTATTGCACATGATGTAATAAGTCACTGGTCTAATCATTATTTGGATTATAGTTATTCAATTCATTGTTTATAGTTTTGTGATGTCTTATCTATCTATTCATTTAAATTGACATACATATTTACTAAACATACTTTCAATTAGTCAAAGTATTTCAGTTTACAATTTATGATATGTTCCTTTCATTTAGACTTCTTTCAAGTGTCTTTCCATAGTTTAGAGAGAGGGTTTGAGGTGTATTATATCTTCTATAAAAAAAAACCTTTAGACTTGAAGGATAAGTTTAAGGTATAGGCCTACAAACCTTGGTTCTGCAGAGCTAGAATTATAGAGGGTTCAAACTTACCTTGGTTGAATCTTGTTAGTTGGAAAAATCACTTGGGTTTCCCAACATTGGATTGGCAAGTCCATAGGAAATCCAATCTTCTAATTTCAGAACCAACACAATGGTGGGCGTAATGCCTTGATCAAAACTTGCATGGTGGATAGTTTTCACGGGATCACTCCTGAGTGACATCTATCTAGGTTGGTCAGCGCATGTAACAAGGAATAAATAATTCCCAAGGTAAACAATATTGTGCCACATGGATGTCTGAGGATTTGTTGATGTGTTTCATTTGCTAGAGCATGTGGGTGTTTTCAAATATGATCGAAGGCAGTGTTTTAAAGTTGTATATAAATTTTAATCTGGGTTGCCGATGGTGATTTCCACACTAGGGATGACTATTATAAAAAATATTAGAATTTTTAAATGTTTTCCTGAGGTTTTTGAGGTAGTGGCTCTGTGTTTCATGGTTCAGGAGATTAGATAGATAAATCTGGTTTTCTGGGTTGTATTTATGCAGTCATGGGGTATTGTTTGGATGGAAATTTGAGGACCCAAAATGAATTTATTATGAGAATGATATTTTTGGGTTTATGATCAGATTTGCAAACCTTTTATTAACCCTAAAGGATTGTTATCCAACATCCTGAGGTGATTGATGACTACAAATCAGATTTTGTGCAGAAAGGAATAAAGACAAAGGTTTTACTTGGCCCATTAGAATTATTATAGAGTTATTGCAAAGGCCTATGATCCAATTAGATTTATGTTGTAATAACTCAGTTATTGGTTCTATTACATAGTTTATCTTTCATGTGAATTATTAAGGTTTTGGTTGTTTTCTCTTGACCTAAATGATTTGAGGCTTGTTGCAATCCTTTTTCTATAAAAGGATTTCCAAGATCATTTAAAAAGGGTTGGAAAAATGGGAAGTATAGAAAAACATTGAGTTGCATACCTGTTTCTACTCAGGAATATAATAGATTTGTATCTAGATTGTGTTAATATAGAATAAAAAGTCTCGGGTCTTTTTTATTTATTGAAGTGGTTTATATTTTCAATTAGATTGATACAGGAGAATGATTCTTCATACTTAATAAAAATATTCCAAATTCAAGTCTCTCCTTTGTGTCTATTTCTTGTGTTGCGAATTTTTTGATTCATTACATAGAGTTTATATATGTGTATGTTGGTATTCCTTAGTTTTGATCTAGGATCAAATTATTTATATTTTCTAGATAAGACATAGGTTCATTTGGTTTGCACAGGGATTTTGTAAGAAGTGTTTGTTCTGGGTTAGTTATATTTATGGTTTTGAATCTTTGACAAAAGTTTGTTTATGTGTTCTACATCTACATCAGAGATATTTCCCAATGGATAAAGTACAGATCAAGAATTAGTACCTTCTATATTGATACATGTTTGATTGGGTTTAGCTATATTATAAAAAGTTTAAATTAAAACCATTTCATAATCTTTTTGAGTTTTACGGTTGAGTGTTGTATGTTCTTCATGGTAATTGAGATTCAATGAATTACTGATTATCATTTAGTACTTTCTTACCATTTTATATTGTTTAAATCCATAGAGAGTTGTAAAGTTGTATGTTGAGTTGGATTAGGTGTACTTTCCTTGGTCCTATAGAACCAATAGTACAAAGGCTAGTCTTGTCCCTATAGTTGGTCCAGTTACCTTAGATTTTCCCATATTTTGAACTAACCACTCTTTAAAATCCATCTAAAGGTATATTGGTAGCTTACAAAGCGTAAAACATTTTTAAAAACCAATAGAACTTCCTTCAACAATTTTTATTTTAAACAATCACTTAATGAAAAAATACTTATTTGATGCTAATGGTTTCTCATAAACCTTGTCCAAAATACTCATTAAATCAATAGGTCTTTTATCTTTAGATATGTTAAATGCTATAGATAGAGATAAGCACAGAGAAAACATTCTTAGTTATTTTCTATCCCAAATGTCCCAAGCTTCATCCAACATGGTTGAGGGTTTATTTTCTTTATAATGTAATGGATGCGACAAATATTTCTACTATAATAAATCTTGCATCTACATTTTTACAATGGATGATTCTGACCATTACACATTTTGAATTTTACTTCTATAGTTCCCATTTCCCCCACTCAAACTCAAATCTCTCCTATTGAACATGATCAAGCACAACCTTCTCTGATACCAATTATTAATATAAATACCAATATATAAATAAAAATAAATAACAAAAATAGAGATTTAGTGGTTTGACAATTTCCAACATCCACTCTCAAGTAGACAAATCTCTTTTATTCAATTCTTTGTTTATTAATTATACAATATCAACATGATTTAATAATAAATCACAAAGTATTATCCCAAATATGAAGATCCAAAGATTGTCAAAGGGATTATTGGGTTTCATATTCAATAAGAGAAAGCTCTAGAATTTGGTTCTTGCATAAACTGATTGCAATAGTGTATTTTATAAACAAGTGGAGTCCATTTTGAAATTGTTGCTAGCCAAGTTCTCATTTTGCGAGGCACCCAAACCATAATGCAACTTCCTTTTCAGTCCATCTAAATGTCATCAACATTAACTAGTGTCCTCTCCCTTATTTTGTTTTTTCTTCCTTTCTAATCTGCAAATGGTAGTGTGAGGGAAGTTTTGGGGCCAAGAAAGGAGGGTAGAATGTGCCAAATATCCCTTGTACTCTCTTTCAAGTTTGAATAGAAATCCAGCCTAAAGGATGATATTTTTCTTTACTTTATTTTATACATTTATTCTATTTGGTCCTTGGATCATCTTGTTCATTAAATTTTACTATCTACATATAGTTTTATTAGAGATTATGGAGACCTTTTGCAAGATGCACCTAAATGAGGCATTCCATATAGGGTTTATATTTATCTTTTTTCATATTTATTATACGATTTATTTATTTACAATTTGTTTTATTGTTTTGTTTTCATTTATTTTCTTTAACTTACTATTATATTGAAGTTTTTGTAGTTGGTTAACTGATCATGATTTCATTCTTTCATAATACTATATGTGTTTCCCTAATTCTCATAGTTTTAGTATTTACTCTATTATCTTACTATTTCCATGTGCAGGAAGATGTTTCATGTAAGGTATCCTAGACTAGTTATAGTTCATAGAAGAGTTTATGTTATTTATTAAATAGGATGATATGCATAACATGTATCCATCAAAGTTTCTATCTACTCAACGTATTACAACATTGCAAGATCTACTTGTCTAACAATTGTAGTCTCTTACATCTATTAAGAGTACTTTTGAAGTTAGAATAATATCACAATAAAGTTGTATCATATTTCAGGCTAACTTATCAACACAACTAAATTTGAGTATTTCTAACTAAAATTTTTTATTTTTCAAACATATCTTCTAGCTAGATTCATTCTAGCTAAAGTTAGATAAGTGGTTCAACTTTTCCAATTGAAAATGTCTATTAAATGCATGTTTTATACCAATTTGGGTCCAATTACCAAAGAAATAAAATTATTTTAGAAAAGCGATGTTTCAATAACTCCTATTTTTAATGATATTTAAAAATATATATAAAAATACCCTTTTGTAGAGGCTAGAGTCAAGATATTATCTTATAAATTCTATAGTATTTTGATTAGATATAATATATTATAATTTCAAAATACAACAAGTAGGTATTTTAACATTCGAGAAGATGTTGCTTCAAATAAACAAATAAAATAGTAAATCATATAAAAAAAATTCAAAATTTACATTTAACACTATAGGAGAGAGTCCTCTTCAAAAATATGTATGTTTTTTGTGAATGGTGTAGATTTGATAGGGTAAATTTGGCGGGAGATGAAAATTGTCAGTTTTAGATAAGTTCAACTTTGAAAAGTTATAACAGAGAAAAACACATTAAAAACCAATTTTTCTTATTTTTTGCAGTAGATATACATTTTATCTATAACATATTTTGAAATCAAAGGAAAAATAGACTATTTACAAATACTTGTTTGTTGGGAACTAGACCCCATATTTACAACATTTTTCAACAATTAAAAAATGTACTTCAAAAATAAAATAAAAATGTCAATTATTGTTCAATAATAATTTATAAAATTATAGGCATACAATTAATCCAGTTTTACACATTTCATCAGTTTGCATCATCTTAAAATTCTAAATATAAACGCCACTTTTATGTCATTAAAGTTGAACAATTTGTTTGTTGTCAAGGCCTTTTCCTTTATAAAAGTGTGACATAGGTTTGTACTTTTGGAGTTAGACTTATAACTAATGTATTCATGCACACATACATTTTTTTTTCAAATACTATATAGAATTTCATGTATTATCTATTGATAATGCCTCAGTATATAAATCACTAGATGAAACATCTCTTTTTATTCTTCCCATGCAAATATCAAAGGTATTTAATAGAAATGATGCTAGTTATGACAATATTTAACATAGTCATGAATGCACCAACTCTAATATAGTCCCTCACCATAGTAGGGAAATATACACTATATGGGCTTGTATATGTTGGTAGTGGGACAATGTCCCTCAAGGGATTCATGACATGGTTTAACAACCTCTTATGTATTCTATAAGTCTAGTGGTTGTATCAGGCATTAACAAGTTCAAATCACGTAGGCCATGATGAGTGACGTTGGGGGGCAGGATTTTTGGTAGAGGGCCAATGTCCCTCATGTGATTCATGACAACGTTTAACAACCTCTTATCAATTTTATAATTCTAGTGGTTGTATCAAGAATTAACAGTTCAATATTTTGGTACAATGGTAACCACTACTTGTAACAAGTAGTATCCAAGCTTTGTCATAGGTTTGATTTCGATCTCGAGGGGGCAGTACCTATCAAACTTCAATCTTTGATTCAACTTTATCAATTATATCAGTCTTGCTTGAGATTCTTATCTCTAAAATGTCAATTACTTATTTCAATGTTGACTTTGTCTTTTTCAATTGTGCTTATTTTTGTCCTGACGTGTTCCCGAATCGACCACACGTCTGGGTTTTTTTGTGATCCCAGGTAGACCTCACACTTCAACTGCATTCTTTGACTAAATGTGCTCCCGAGTCAACCACACATTTGTCAAAGAGGGGCAAATGTATGCACCCTAAAATGGTCGCCTAGACTGTGGGCCCCATTTATCATTTTATCAATTTATCAAATTTCTAAATCAATGCTTTGCAATATTTTCAATTCAAATCAATTTCCTTGATCAAATTGTAATTAATTCAATTATTCAATTATTTCAACATTTCCTAAGGTTTGATCATTTTTATTTAATTAAAATATTTAATCTCCCTTTTAATTTAATGAAATTCCTCTTATTTAATTAAAAGATTTAATCTCCCTTTTAATTAAATTCCTCTTATTTAATTAAATTCAAGTTCGCCCATTTAATTAAATAAAATTCTTCTAATTTATTTAATTGAAAGAAAACCCCTCTTTTATTTAAATAAATAAAAATCCCCACTTAAAGCACTTTATTTGTTGAAAAAGGAAATAAATTAAATGAAAATTAAATAAAAATCCCTTTTTCATCACATCTTCCTAAGTGATGAGTTTTTGCCTCTTTATCATAGCCTTTGATTTTTGCCTCTTAATCTCAACCATTCACTTTCCTTTAAAAGGAGACCTCTCCTTCTCATTTTGATATTAGGTTTTCATAGTATTGTAATGCTACAGGTTTGGAGAGAAATTTTGGAGGAGCATTTGAGCACTTTGGCTTGGATATTGCAACTTCTCCTTTCTTGTCTTCTTCTTCTTGTATTCATGGCTACTCATGTAGATTAAATTCATGTTTATTTCCATAGATTAATCTTGCATTTGTATTTCCTTTCATAGATTAATCATGCATTGTTATGATTTAGATTAATTTCCTTTCATGCACTGCAATCATATAGAGTAGATCTCATTTTCATGCATTTGAATCTCTCATTTCATGGTGTACTTGCATAGGCACTAAATAGGTCAATCTGAGGGCCTCCATTACACACCTTTGAACTCCATGACTAGAGAGCTATGGATCGATATTTGAGGCCTCATTCTTGAGAAACCTTGGAAGGAATGATTCATAGAAGTGTGTCAACATTTTAGCACACATTTTTGGTGCCCACCATGGGGCAGAATATTTGTTTTCTATTTTTTTTTAGCTATTTTTTCATCAATTTATTTTTGGATCTGAAATTTTCATCTTTTCCGTACTAGTTGTTTTTGTCTGCAAAGAAAGTTCGCATGAGCTTTTACAATTCTTCGCGTGAAATGTTGGATCTGGTGTTTTATCATGTGGTTCTGTGTACTTCTTTGCGCAGTGTGGTGTACTTCCCTACACAAGATTTGGCATCAGTACTGTGATCTGACTGGTTTGCTGTCTCTATACTTTTTTTACTACCTGTGCATTATGTCACACGACTATACATTTCCTTGTGTGAGCTTTCTATTTCCTTATGCGGCACTGTGCACTTTCTCGCGTGGCTCTATGTACTTTCTCATGTGAGATTCCATATTAGAGATCTAATTTTCACTATATTGGTATATCTCTGACTTTTTGTGCTAACCACTAATTTTTACTGTTTCTAGTGGTTTGTGATTTGTTGTTGTTGTTCCTGTTGCTCAGTTGGACTTGCTTGGTTAAACAACAAAATGATTCATGTCGCATTGGATTTGAGGTACTTTGTTGATCTCTATAACATTTAGATTTTGGGAATTAAAATGAACATCTCATGTGTCTAGCTTGAGTGTTTCTTGCTTTCATAGATCACATTTCCAATTGGTGCTCTAAAAATGGACCTAGATTTGCTTTCTTGCATATATGTTTCACAT
>MU224431.1:1456764-1503370 GCA_018584345.1 Thuja plicata | reverse complement strand
ATCAAATGGAAGGCATTAAAGCCTCTTCCAAAATTGTATCTTATGAAAATCATCCGGGCATCTTTTCAAGGCATTCTAACTGAGTCCTATTACACCATTTTTCAAGGGTACTGACTTGTGCTCAACTAAAAATTTTAACATGGTCACTCCAAATTTGTTCCAAATTTAGGAGTACCAACAGTAGCTTTTTCTTTTCTTTTTTTTCTTTATAATTTATAAAAACTAGGGTTTAATTGATATTTTTTATCTTTTTTAAAAAAAATTGATTATAATTGTCTATTTTTGTTATAATTTTAATCAGACATGGTCTTAAACCAATCAAAAAACCCTCCCAATGACCCCGTTAACAATCTAGAACCACCTCCAAACAATCTCCCACCTTCAGAAGGCCAACCAATCTCAAACCCTCGACCTTTAGAGGATCTCATAGGAGACAATCTAAATCATCTTAGAGGATACCAAACTACATATGCCAATATCCCCACACTGTGCCCCATGTTTTCCAAGTTGAACTCCATTATTGAAAGCATGGAGAATCTCATAGAGCAGCATAATGCTGCACTTATTTTCCATGATTCCATGCATGCCGAGTTTGATGATGGACTTGATTATGATCAAGTTATGAACCTAATTATAACAAAACATTACATATGTAACATTTTTGTGGAACCCAAAACTAGTTTAAAAGTAGACCCTAAAAAGACTAAGTTATCAATTAAATGGTGCACAATTTGTGACCACTTTTGGGACCGCTAGTGGATGGTTTTTGATAGACCACCCCACAACAATTTTGATGTCCCATTATATTTCTTACGGACATTCTATGTTGAATTTATGCTCGGACACAAGGTAAATTATTGGAGCATGAGACTAAACCTAGGTGTAGGCTTAGGTGTTCCTTAGGATAGGCCATGGGCACACTAGGTGAAATCCAACACATATTCCCCCCCTCCCGATATTTCACCACCTCCTAGAGTGCAACATCCTAATATTATTGTTGAGGCTGAATCATAAACTATTCGAGCCCTCCATACCTTGAGTAATCTACTGGTTAGGCAGAGTGCATAATTTTTTCCTCATCATGCTGATGATTTTGGCCCTTCCACATCGTCCAGGAACTCACATGTTTGTGTTCACCACACTTTCATTATGTGCAATAATATGTGCTTGGGTCCCCTAAATGATAGTGATGCATATAACTACATCTCTGAGGTGGACGATACTACACCTCACACTACAGGAACTGAAGCACCTCTTGGATATGTGCATCACGGACATGCAGAGCCATGGATTCCTACTGTTATGGTAAGAATAAATAGTTAACTTGTTACATTGTATTTAATTTTAAACTTTCATATTTTTAGTAGATGTTTCTTATAATTATTGACTGCTTATGTTTTTTTTTGTGTTTCATTTATGTTCAGTTGATGGTAGAGGAGGAGACGACACAGGTGGAGGGGTCCATGGTTTTGGCCATTTCATTTTGCCTTGACACTTCCACAATACATAGGTTTTAATGTACTCATTAGTTTCCTTTTTTATAATAGTATATACATGTGTTTTCTTATTTTCATGATCATCTTATTATATGTTGATGTAGGGTTCGCTAGTTGCCACTTGGGGCAATATGATGGGGTTCAAGCATCTGGCATTGACAAGGGGAAGGTAATTAAGTATTTTAGATTGTTTATGCATACATGTATACTAGTTTTCACTTGTCCATACTCATTTTTAATTTGCACGGTTTATTTGACAGAGGGTGGTGTCTAACATTTTTAATTTGCATGGTTTATTTGATAGAGGGTGGTGTCTAACAAGCATCTCAATTCACAGTGATAGTCCAATAGTAGGTATATTTCTAAATTTATTTGTTTGTATTTTACTATCAAACATATATAATATGATGAAGTCATGATTTTTTCAAGTATCTATTTGACTTTTTTAGGTCACCCCTAGTTTGAGGGAGGTACAACTTGAAGGTTTTGTATCATTGATGACCCAATTGACATTGCCTGAAGAAAGTTCAACATAGATAAGTTTTAATGTTAATTCAGTTATTTTGTAAACATATACTCTCTACCAAGGATTTAACATTAAATATTATAAGACGTAGATCAATCTCATGTTCACAAACATATACAGGTCATACTCAACATTGGTGGCATTGTGCCTTCACTACGAAGGACATATGTTAGGTCTCATGACCACATTAGGAGACATAGAGGTGAGGTACATGAGAGTTCAATTTTAAAATTTGTTTATTTATTATTGTTGCCTATGATTTTGAATTTTGAATTTTTATTTGTAGAAACCATATAAGTTAAGTAATCTAACTTGGGGTTTGACTTTTGTGTTTGAATTCAGGATTCATCAGAGTCAGAGTACTTTGAAGAGGCTTCATTTTGATGATCCACCAGCACAATAGGATGTCCTAAAAACATTTATACTTGAACTTATTGTTTTAGATGTCATATGACACATTTTGAGATCATAAATGCCACATTACATATAGATATGTTCATTTTGAAACTATTTTAGGATATTTCATGTGACACATTTTGTAGAAAACAATTTCATATATACATATCTACATGTTCATTTCTAGCTATTTTATCTTTGTCACGTGTGTTGCTATTTAAAACTGTCATGTTTTGAGAAGAAACCAATATATCTTAAGACTGATATTATGAGTGGTTAGCTCCAAGTGTGAAAGCTCTGTAAGATAATTGGACCAACTATAGGGACAAGATTGCCCTCTGCACTTCTGGCTCTGCAAAACCAAGGCAAGTAAACCTAAACCAGACTAAACTCAACTCTTTACAATACATTGTACTTCTGGATTTAAACAGCTGATAAATTGCAAGTAAGTACTAAATTCCAACCTAGCATTGATTGACTCTCCACTACCATGGTGGGATAACAACAACAAATATAAAATTAAAGGATTTTGGTAATCAGTTTGATTAAAGTTTAGGGACAGAATATAGCCAAACCACTCAGACATGTACCTCCAAAGAATATACTTGCTTTAGATCAGTGCCTTATCCATTGGGTAAACTCTTAAATACAATAATGAAACTAAAACAACTTGTTGGTATAGATTCAAAGTCATAAACATAAATATCTCAGATCACACACTATAATATGGTTAAGTAGATAAAATTTGATCTAATATCAAATACTTGTTGAATACACATATGCATAAGCAATACTCATATAGTAAGTTAGAAAACTTAAAAATCAACAGATAAAACAAAGGATAGACTTAAAATCAGAGAAGACTTATATTAAGTATGATGAAATCCTATTTCTACATCCATATGACAAGGAAATACAAAATAGAACAATATGAAAAAGATCATAAGTTTTCTATTATATCTAAATACAATCTGAAATGCATATGATATATCCTAGACTAGAAAAAAATTACAAGCCTAATGGTTTTCAATATTTCTCACAATTATCCATCCCTTACTAAATAGTCTTGGATATTCTCTTCCTTTCTGGACTATGACAGTAATGCCTGATAGAGCATATCTCTATGTTTTGCATATATCTTACACACGAAGATGATTCTACATGTGCGAGCTTATGGAATGATAGAGGACACATTGAGGAGTCTTTTTTTGTTGATCGATAGTTGTGAGAGTATTGGTGATGTCAGTTGTGGTGTGTATTCTAGAGGAGACCTATTTGGTGGCTGACTTCAAACATGTAGTGTGTATTAAGGATTATGCACATGGATTGTGGATCTTGGACTATATCTGATGGATTTTAATTGATGTTTAGTTGTTATAGTAACCATGTGTATCTTAGCAAGGGGTTAAACAATTACTTTCATATTGGGAAAGCATTATTGGCAGACCTAATTAATTGTTTGTGTGTTGGGAAAGCTTAATTGGCCGACCTAATGAATTAATGTAATAGGGTGTATATGAGAGATATTTTATTTTGAAAATATGTGGTAGAGATTGAAAAGGAAGAGAAGTGTGAAAGCTGCGAAGCTTGTTTGGCTGCTGGATGTAGAGCACAGTTTGTAATAAGAATACTTCATTGGAACTCACCAAGAAAAGATAGTTTCTATTAGTCAGCTCACTAGATTGCATATTCCTTATATACAATTGTTTGGATTGTGAATCCTTGAGGGAGGATATAACCTTCTTTGGGCAGTGTGCCTGGGCAGTAAGCCTACTATTTTTATTGACTCCTAACAGGGTTTGTTCTTTAAGAGGGACTATGTACTGTAATGTAGCAATAAGCTGCTAACAGGGCTAAATCTTTTAACATGGATACTATACTCTGAGTACATCATTTTTGGGTGTTAATTCCCATGGGGGTTTTACCTTTAAAATGGTTTCCTAGACAACAACTATTGTGTTATTGTGTTGGCAATTACTATGTTATCATTTATATTGAAGTTTTGGTTTATAAAGTTCAAAGTTTAATATTTTGTATCACAACTGATTCACCCCTCTCCCCCTCTTAGTTGTTCTCATGGACTGATATTCCTAACAACTAGTATCAGAGATGTTGGTCCTTAGAGAGAAATTTTAATAGCTTTAAGTGATCCTAAAGATGAATTACTATAGGAAGGATAATCCTAAATTTGATCCTGAAAAATTTGACAGTTGGAAGAACAAGATGAAAACACATTTTCTATGTTTGGGAGTTGACTACTGAATGTTCATGAAAAAGAAGGAAAAGGTAGTGACTAAGGATGAATTGGAGAAGGCTACAGATGATGGTAAGAAGATATTTTCATATAATTTGGTTGCAAGGGAATCATTGATCAACGCACTGTCTAAAGGTGAATTTATAGAAGTAAAAGACTTGGATTCTGAACATGAGATTTGGAAAAGATTGGAAGCATTGTATATAGGAGATAATTTTACTAAACATGTAAACATACAAAAATTGAAGATAAAGATGGAATGAATGAAGATAAGAGATGATGAGAACATGCCCATATACCCAGAGAATTAATGAAGTGTTTACTTGCATTAGAAAATATGGAGGTACTTACAGTGAGAAAGAAGTGATTGCAAAGATACTCAGATCTTTGACAGCTATATACAAAACTAAAGTAAAAGGTATAAAGGAGATTATACCTTTGACACCAAAATTTGCTAAAGAGATGTTTACTGGAAAACTTACTACTTTTGGGGCCGCGGAACTGGGAGATTCTTTACCTAAAGTAGAGTATTTTCCCAAGGAAGAATGTACCACCACTTGTACTCTTTCAATCATCCATATTACTTGCCAAATCAACATCAGTGTACGCTTGAAAAAATGAAGTCATCTAATTTTTCATACCATAATCCATATTCTATTGTTCCTTTGAAGTATCTAAAAATTCTTTTTACAAAAGCAAGGTGTTTCTCTTTAGGATCTGCTTGATATCTTGTCATAATTCCAACTGAACTAGAAATATCTAGTGTGGTGCGAGTTTGATATTGTAGACCACCAAACATCAATCTGTACTTTGTCTGAAAAATACTTTTAGTCTCATCGTTACTAGTTAGTTTGTATCCAAACACCATGGGTGTCCCAACACATTTACAATCTTCCATTCCAAACTTCTTCAACATTTCCTTAAGATACTTGGTTTGACATATAAAATTACCATTCTTACTCTGATTAATTTGCAAACCAAGAAAAAATTTCATCTCACCAATCATTGAAATTTTAGATTCATTTTCTATTTGTTTAGAAAAAATATTACTCATATTATCATTGCCTCCAAAAATTATATCATTAACAAAAACTTCTATGATTAAGATTTCATCTTCGTTAGTTCTTAAATATAAATTACTGTCTGTGTTACCTTTTCTGAAACCAATATGAAGTAGATACTTGTCCATTCTTGTATATCATACTCTCAGTGCTTGTTTAATTCCATACAATGCTTTCTTTAATTTACATACCATGTCTTCAGCTTCTGTCAAAGGAAATCCATTAGGTTGCTCAATGTATACTTCTTCTTCCAAAACTACATTCAAGAATGCTAATTTTACATCCATCTAATATATTTTAAAGTCTTTATGTGCAGCATAAGAAAGAAATAATCTCACAGCTTCTAGCCTAGCAACATGATAAAATTTTTCTTCAAATTCTATGCCTTCTGGTTGCGAGTATCCTTTACAAACTAGCATAGATTTTTTTCTTACCATTGTTCCTTTCTCATCTATCTTGTTTCTTAAAACCCATTTAGTTCCTATCACATTTTTGTTCTTATGTCCTTGAACCATTACCAAGTATTGTTTTTCTAGTTTATCTATTCAATTTCTTCTTGTGTATCTTTATTCCAAGATTCATCTCTACATGTTTCATCAGTAGTTTTCAGTTCAACTTGAGAAATCAAACAAATTTCATCTCTAACTCTAGATCTAGTCATCATACCTTTACTTGCATCACCAATGATTTGTTCGTTAGGATGGTTCTTCTTAACATATCGCGGAGTCTTAGGAGCCTCAGTAAGCTCAATTAATTTATCTTCAATCTCATTATCAACCATCAAAGGTTCTTCATGTTCAATAGTGACCTATTTTATCTCTGAAATCTTACCACAGTCATACATTCTTTCCTGAATCTGAAAAATTTCATCTATCCTCACATTAGCACTTTCAATCAACATTCTCAATCTCATATTGAAACACTTATATGCTTTTCTCTTAGTAGAATAACGAAGAAGAATACCTTCATCACTTCTAGCATCAAACTTCCCTATCTCATTATCTCTTTTGATGCCAAAGGGGGAAATATTCTCTGTAAAAATCTGTACTATTTTGGGGAGATGTTTGTTGAGGATATTGAGAAGATTGTATTGAGAGAGAGTACTTTTTGGGTTAATGGATTTTCCCATATGTTTCCATCAATTCCAAAGGGGGAGATTGTTGGATGATATCAGGTTTGGGTACTATTTATTTTTTGATATTCATGTTTTGTCACTGATGTCAACATATGTTTATGTGGAGAGAACAGACTGGTTATTTGACTAACAGAAGTGTACAAACACTTTACAGGTGATTCAGAATGATCAAAGTGTGAGATATGAAAATTAGAAGTAAGGAAGCATAATAAAAAATCAAAACACTCAACAACTAATAATCTAAACTACATACATGCTAAGACATAAAATGAAAAGTTACAATAACCTAAATGAAGAAAGTGCAAATCTCCTACAAGCTCATCATTAAAACTCCATTTTGTTCATTGGATTTGTCTATTTTTTGTGGATTTGTGCTCATGGATGTGCTTCAAGCTTCAAGTTGTGATCTCAAACTCGCATTATAACTCTTCTCTAAAAGATGGATTTATGATTTTCTCTCAAAATAACATTATAACTCTAGATGGAAGGTGGATTTAAAATATGAAGGAAAGGGGTTCCTTATATAGGAAATGGGTAGGAAAACCAAGGGCTCAGATGCAAATTTGAAGAGAGGTCCAGATGCCACTAGAAGAGAGCACATAGATTGTGCTTCTTCAAGTGCATCAAATTGTGACACTTGTCACAAAGGGATTGGGTTGAAAGTGGGGAGGAATGTGACCATTTAGGGAAATGGGACAAGGGGATGAGGGAGGACTTTAGGGGATAAGGCCTCTTAAAGAGGGTGTAAGAGCCTTAATGAGGATGTAAGAGGCATTTATGAAGGTGTAAGAGCCTTAAATGCATATGGATAGGCTTGGCTTGAGATTGTTGACTTTGACTTTGGGGGTTGAGTTCTAATCAAGGATTACGAATGTGAAATGGTTAGGGATAGAATTATGATTGGGGTTAGGAGATACGAAGGCGACTTAGGGGGATAAGGAAGGGTTAGCATTTGTGAAAGGGTTGGGTTGAGTTTAGACACAAGGCTAGGTAGTTGAGAGGGGTTAGGTTAGGGGTTAAAGGGAATATTAATTAATGAATTAAATGATTTAAGATGTTCATTCAATAATAGGGGGAATAAGGATTTAATTATCTATTAATCTATTGGTTGATTTTAATAATTAATTAGGACTATAGAAAATTAATTGAATTAATTAGGGTTAGAGGATGACATAGGTCAATTAGGTAATGCTTAATTACTTAGCTGATATGTCCTAGAAGGCACTAAATATGATTGATAAAGGTAATCAGATTTAGGTGTCTACATAAAGAAAATTATATGGAGAAGGACATGTGATGACCTTATTCCTATGTTCGCTTGAAAAGAGGTTACATATTGCTGATGTTATAGATGATTTAGTGCATAGTGGTTTCTGGACTATGGCAGTAATGCCTCATATCAGGTCCCTGTGTTTTGCGTATATCTTACAGATGAAGATTATTCTGCATGTGCAAGATTATTGGATGACTAAGGACACATTGAGGAATTTTTTTGTTGATCGATAGTTGTTAGAGTATTGGTGATGTCATTTGTGGTGTGTATTCTAGAGGAGACCTATTTGGTGGTCAACTTCATAAATGTAGCATGTATTATGGATTGTGAGCATGGATTATAGATCTTGAATTATATTTTATAGATTGTAATTGATGTTCACTTGTTATATTTATCGGGTGTATCTTAGCAAGGGGTTAAACAATTACTTGCATATTGGGAAAGCCTAATTGGCTGACCTAATTACTTATTTGTGTATTAGGTAAGCTTAATTGCCCAACCTAATAAATTATTGTAATAGGGTATATATAAGAGATCTTTTCTTTTGAAAAGATGTGGTAGAGATTGAAAAGGTAGATAAGTGTAAAAGTTGCAAAGTTTGTTTGGCTGCTGGATGTAGAGAAGAGTTTGTGATAAGAATACTTCATTAGAAGAGACCAAGAAATGACAGTTGCTATCAGACAGTTCACTTGATTGCATATTCCTTATACACACTTCTTTAGATTGTGAATCCTTGAGGGTGGATTTAACCTTCTTTGGGAAGTGTGCTTGCGAAGTGAGCCTACTATTTTTCTTGATTCCTAATAGGGTTTGTCCTTTAACAGGGACTATGTACTTTAATATTGTAATATGCTCCTAACAAGGCTATAATATACTTACACAAGGAGGTCAAGGAGAAAAGGTGTCCAAGGCACTCCCAGCTATCCAAACCTCCTTGCAGAACAACACAAAAGTAACAACACAAGAAGGGAGAGAAGGAACAACATACACTTTATATTAATTCATCAAACTCATTACATGCTAGGCTATAAGGCCTTCCCAATTTTGGCCACATACATTCAGATGTTTAGGAAATAATATTGATACATACAAGCTCACAGACCTATGACCTAAATCTTCTAATACTTAAACTTCTATTCCAAAAATGATACCCCAAAAAACTACCCCAAATCTAAGAACATGAAACCAAATATATACAAGAGACTACCAAAGAGGTCGGCACTCAGATCCTAAAGATCCAACATAGGAAACAAAAAAACAAAGATTTAGGTCTAGACACATCCCAATGAGAGATACCACATTAATTATGCTACAAAAATTAAGTACAGAAGTTGGCCAAATTAGGATAACCAACTCGCTAAGAAGTTGACCGAGCAATAGGAAAAAATTGGTAAGAAGGTAGCTGAGCATCAGAAACAACTCAGTGAAAGTACCCATCGATTAGCCAACATTCACTGAGACCCGTCAGTAATGCAAGATAGAACAAGTAACCAAGAAGCAAAAGTTACCAACCACTTCACCAAGTAGCCTCCAAACAAGCTAAAGAGCAAAAGAAAACATTTTTTTTGGTTGATTAGGATTTCCAAACAACCCAAGATTCTCCTCCATTAGATAACTAGGGTTAAAATAAATGATTCCCCGAATCATGTATCAGGTGCAACTTGAAATTAATCCAACTTAGATTGATAAATCCGAGATGAGTCCTCAATCGGTCTATTCTTCCATTTTATTAGATACTCGATGTATATTTTTCCTATTGTACTTCTGCCAGCTCTCTATTTTAGAATCTATTCAACTTCATGTATCTATTTCTTAGGATAATCACTAGGTACTATCACTTCTTCATCAGGTTCATGATACTCATACAAGTCTTAAATAGTGAATATAGGTGATATGTCCATGTCATCAGGTAATTCCACTTCATAAGCATTTCCACTATCAAATCTTGTCAATATTTTGCAAGCACCAAATTTCTTCTTTTTCAATTTACCATACATTGTAATCAGAAATATTCCTTTCTTCAAATGAACTATTACTAGATTACCAACTTCAAAATTTTTATGTCTTTTTGATTTATCTGCACTATCCTTGTATTTCTAATTACTTTTCTTCAACTTCTATTTTACATCCTCATGAAATGTCTTCATAAAATCAACAAAATTTTCTGCTTTAGCACTTATTTTCTCTTCTCCAACAATGTCTCTCAAGTTTTATAGACCTCTTAGTTGTGTTCCATGAACAATATCAAAGGGTGTCTTTTCACTACTTCTATTTATTGAACTATTGTATGCAAACTCTTCTTGTGCCAAAATCAAATCCTAATTACTCGGTGTGTCTCCAACTAAACATATTAACAAGTGGACAACTAAATTTTATTAACATATTTAATTAAATTTAGTGCCTTCCTAGAACATTAATTATTAAATAATTATATTATTTAATTAATCTATGTTATCCACTAGCTTAAGCAATTTAATTGATTAGCTATAGTCCAATTAATTATCAAATGACAACCCATAGTCTAATAATTAATTAAATCCCTCTTCCTCTATTAAGTTGAATGAATATAATTATTTATTTATCTTAATTCATAAATTCCCCCTTTATCCCACTTGTGAATTAAATATTTCATTTAATTCAATTTGACCACATGGCTCCTAACTTTAACCCCTAAACTAACCATGCTCAATTACCTAACCCATAGTTCCAACTCAACCCAACCCATTCACACATACCAATCCTTCCTTATTAGTTAATTTACCCCAATTAACTAATTAATCCCTCCACTCATCTATCTCCTCCCATCCCATCCTCCTAATCCTCCCACTTGCCCTCTAAACCTAAGCCTAATCACTCCCTAAGTATGTGCACAATCCTAAACCAAGGATTAAGAACTCAACCCCAATCCCAAAGTCAAATCTCATATCACATAACTCAAATTCCCATCCATACCTCATAAAGTCTTCCTTAAATTCTCTCACATCCCTCTTACACACTTCATCCATCTCTTACCTCTTTGTCCCCTCTCACATCTCCCAAAATGGTCACATCCCCCCATTCTTCCAGACCTCTCTCCTTGTGACACTTGTAACAATGAGAGTCATTTGAGAAAGCACAATCCATGTGGTCTCTCTCAAATTAATCTCAACCCTTCCTCAATTTTTCATCTTGGCCATCCATTTCTCCCTCCATTTCCCTAAAAATTGAAGACTCCTTTCCTTCATTTTCATCCACCATTGAAGAAAATTTACCATGCCCATTTTAAGATCAAAATCATCATCCCTAACATCATAATGCCAAAATATCTACATACCTATTGAAGCTTGAGAAATATCTTTGAGCACACATCCCTTTACTTGGACAAATCTACACATCAAAGGAGAAGCTTGCTTGGTTTAGAGAGGTTTTCACTTCCTTAGGCTTATCAATGTTTTAGTTTCTTCTTTTGTCTAATCACATATGTTGTTTTAGTTTTAGTTGTTTGAATGCTTAACTAGTTTAGGTATTCTGTTTAACCACTATTTCCTTGCATACAACAAGTTACCCAAAGTTTAGTTTAAACCCTCTATTTGTCCATCATTCTATGGATGAAATGTAGAATTATACTTCAACTCAGTGTCCAACTTCTTCCAAAGTTTTTTCCAAAAATAACTGACAAACTTACTATCTCAATCAAAGATAATAATCTTCATTAATCCATGCAATCTAACAATATCCTTAAAGAAAATATCAGCTACATGTACTGCATCTGATGTTTTTCTACATGGTATTAAATTTGTCATTTTAGAAAATTTATCCAAAACAACAAATATAGAATCATTACCTCTTTTTTTCTTCCGTAAGCCAACAACAAAATCCATGATAATATCACTCCAAGATTTCTCAGGAACAGTAATTTGTGTATACAATCCAGTATTCTGACTTACTCCTTTTCCAACTTGACAAAATCCACATCTTTTAATAAATTTTTGAATATCCTTATGCAACTGAGGCCAAAAATACCCTTTCTTAAGCAAACTCAATGTTTTATCAGTACCAAAATGTCCATCCAAACCACTACTATGTTTCTCCTTTATCAAATTAGTTCTCAATGATCCTCTCAGTATGCACAAATGAATACCTATGAACAACATATCTTCTTGAAGGAAATAGTCTTCATACTTACTTGATTGATTTGGAATAGGTTCTCTACACACTCTTCATTGCTCAAAAAAATTAGGAACATTTTCATACAAATTCTTCATGTCATCAAAACCAAGAACTTCAATTCTCATTTCAGTCAACAAAGATCTTCTTCTACTTAATGCATCAACAACTCAGTTAGGTAATCCACTCTTATTCTTAATCACAAATGTGAAACTCTAAAAATACTCTACCCAATTCATATGTATCTGATTCAACTTATTTTGACTACCGAAATATTGTAAATACTTATGATCTGTATACAACACAAATTCACTTGAAATAAAATAATGTCTCCTTTTCTTCATAGCTTTAACAATAGCATAGAATTCTTGATCATAGACATAATATTTCCTTTTTGCATCATTCAAATTTTCAATAAAGAAAGCAATAGGTTTACCTTCTTGAGTCAACACAACTCCTATTTCACTTCCACTTGCATCACATTCATCTTGAAATACCTTATTGAAATTAGTTAAGGCTAACATAGGTAATTCAACAACCTTCAGCTTCAAAGTCTCAAAACTCTTATCAGCTCCATGTGTCCATTTGAATTCTCTTTTGTCTCCTCTCATTGTCTCAATCATAGCATTACAAATAAAATCGAAATTTCTGATAATGTTCCTATAAAAACTTTCCAATTAATGAAATGATCTTACCTCAATGACATTCTTAGGTATAGGGAAACTAAGTATAGCTTCAACCTTCTATGCATCCATCTTTAAACCATAAGCTAAAATCACAAAACCTAAATACACAAGTTCTTCTTTCATGAACAAAGACTTTTTGAGATTTATCAGCAAATTTTCCTCTTTCAATCCCTGCAATATTTATCCTATATGCATCAAATGCTCTTCTCTAGTCTTATTGAATATTAGGATATCATCCAAGTACACAATCACACATTTATTCAATAATTTCTTCAAAACTTCATTCATTAATCTCATAAATGTACATGGTGCATTAGTTAAACCAAAAGGCATAACCAACCACTCATACACACCTTCTTTCATCTTGAAAGTAGTCTTCTACTCATCACCTTCTCTGATTCTGATATGATGATATCCACTCTTGAAATAAATTTTGGTAAAATATATTACTCCACTCAAAAAATCCATTATATCATCCATCCTCAGTTTAGGAAACCTATACTTAACTATGATCTTATTGATTTCTCTTGAATCAGTGCACATTCACTGTTCTCCATTCTTGTTAGGTGTTAATATAATTGGTACTGCACAATGACTCAAACTTTCTTTAATCAATCCATTTTTCAAAAATTCATGAACTTGTTGGTTAGGCTCTTCATTCTCAGTCGGTGTCAACCAATGAGGTGCCTTATTTGGTAAAGTAGCTTCAGGAATCAGATCCATACAATAACTAATATCTCTCATTAGTGGAAAACCATCAGCTACATTATCTGAAATGATCTCTTTGTACTCGGTAAGAAATTTCTCAACTTCTACAGGAATTTCATCTTCTACATATTCTTACTCAGTTTTTTAGTAATCAAAGATTAAAAAATATCATTTCTTTTCAAATCCTTAACAAACTATCTACCTTCCATCAAATAAACTTTCACAGATTTACATATCTCACAAATAGATTCTTCAACCAAAGGTAACAAGATTTGTTTCTTAACATCAACCCAAATAGTATATTTATTCGATCTTACATCATGTATAGCATGTCTATCATATTGCCAAGGTCTACCCAAAAAACTATGACAACAATCCATTAGCATAATATCACACAACACCTTATCATAATACTTTGCAATTTTCAGATTCATAAAACATTGTTCACTCACTATTAATGTATGTTCATCCTTAATCCATGTAATTTGATATGGATTTGGGTGATTCATCTTTTCTAACTAACTTTGTGACCATCTCCTTAGATGTCAGATTCTCTAAGCTTCCACTATCAACAATTCCCTTCATGCAACTCTACATCTAGTTTTGAACAAAATTTTTCTGATAGGATCTTGCTTATCCTTCTCACTCCATAGTATCCTTTTGATCATTAGATTTCCTTCCTTCTCAGGTTCATTCGGTGAATCCTCTTGCACCAAATCATTTATTTTGATAGTAAGTTTTTTCTTGCATGTGTACACTCAAAAGACCTATGTCCTTCTTCACCACAATTGTAACAAGTATCTTGGAACCCTCTTCTGCTATAACCACCTCAGGAGTAATTTCCTCTTCCTAGGAATGAACTTCCACCTTTCCATTCAGTCTTCCCTTTATCTTGATATGTGTCTAAAATTGACATGTCTTGTTTAGATCTACCATTTTCACCATGAGATCTACCTCTTCCTCTAGGGAATCTACCACCTCAGCCTCTTTTCCTTTTTTCATATCTTTTGTTTGATTTCTCCATAGCTTTTATGGAAAACTAATATGCCTCTTCAATACTTTCCATTTTGACCAAGAAGATCTCATCTTGTATAGAACTTCTCAATCCATTAAGATATATTTCTATGTGTTCCACTTAATCATCAACATGTCCAAATCTTATCTCTAATCTATAGAATTCTTGAGTATAACCTTTTACCAAGCTATCTTTCTACTTCAAACATTGCATTCTCCTATTCAGGTTAATCTAGTAATCACAAGGTAGAAACTTTCCTTTCAATTTTTTTATCATCTTATCCCATACCTTTCTTTTTTTGATCCAATTGTCGATGCTCTCACCACAAGGATGCATGACATTTCAAATTTGTACTTGCAATATTTACTTTCTACTCCTCTAATACATTCTCATACTCAAAGTATTTTTCTATCTCAGTTATCTAGTCTATGAATTAATCAGAGTCCAATTTTCTACTATACTCAAGAGGATTAAACTGAGGCATGGACTTCAAACTTGTCAATTCTTGTAGGAATCTCTCTTCTTCCTAATCCATTATAGGTACATGTGCAGCTTCTCCTTGCACTTATTCATATTCATCATCACTAACATCTTCAAGATGTCTTCCTCTGCACTGGGTTGTCTCAACAACTTCCAATATTGCAGCCATCTACCTTAACATATCATCTAGACCTAGATCTCCATTTCTTCTCCCATGAACCATCCTGAAACCCTCAACAATTGTAGGTCAGATCAGAATCTTCCACCCCAAAACAATATTAATTAACAAGGTTTAGGGCTTACAAGAAGAAAATTAGATCTAACCTTCTCTCTAATACCACCTGACGCAAGGAGGGTGAGGAGAAAAAGGGACCAAGGAACTCCTAGCTATCCAAACCATCTTGTAGAACAGCACGTAAGCAACAACACAATAAGGGAGAGAAGGAACAACATAAACTTTATATTATTTCATCAAACTCATTACATGTTAGGCTGCAAGGCCTTCCCAGTTTTGGCCACATACATTAATATGTTTACAAAATAATATTGATACATGTGAGGTCACAGACTTACGATCTGAATCTGCTAACACTTAATCTTTTATTTCAAAACCAATACTCCAAAAAACTACACCCAATCTAAGAACAACAAACTAAATATATACAAGAGTTGACCAAAGAGGTCAGCACTTAGATCCTAAAGATCCAATATAGGAAACAAAAATGACCCACATTTAGGTGCACACACTACCCATTGAGATATCCCACATTAATTATGCTACTTAAATTAAATGCAGAAGTTAGCTCAATCGGGATAAATAACTCAGCAAGAAGCCAACCGAGCAATAGGAACAACTCAGTAAAAAGGTGACCGAGCATCAGAAACAACTCAGTGAGAGAACCCACTAAGAAACCAACATTCACCAAGACCCATCGATAAAGAAATATGGAACAAGTAACTAACCAACAAAAGATACTGAACACTTCACTGAGTAGCCTTGAAACAAGCTAAAGAACAAAAGAAACATATTTTTTGGTTGATCAAGATTGCCAAAGAACCCAAGAGGCTCTTGCATCATATACTCTCAATAAATCATCTGTGGGTGCTAATTCCCACTATGGTTTTACCTTTAATAGGGTTTCCTTGATAACAAGTACTATTTTATTGTGTTGGCATTTACTGTGTTATCATTTGCATTGAAGTTTCGGTTTATAAAGTTTAAAGTTTAATATTCTATATCAAAACTCATTCACCCCCCGTCTTAGTTTTGATTTTGGACTATTATTCCTAACATGGAGATTTAGCAACAACACTATCTCCAAGTCTTTGAATAGTTCTTTAACCTTTGATTTTATTCTGAGATTAAGCGCCAGCCATAGGATTGAAACATGATCAACGATCCTCACCAAGTCTCAGGAGATCTAACTCAACCATAGGTGCATTCAAAGATTGTGCAACCAAGGAAAAATGTAAACCCTATCATGACCATGGTTAAATCACAATATTCAGAGATAAAGGTATCTCTAAATTTCCCAATTCTTTGCTTGACCAAGGTTAGATCTTTAGATCATGTGCAAGCCATATGATAAGATCTAGATCGACGGTTTGCGCTAGATTGCTGAACAAAATCTTGTACTTGAACCTGATCTAGCAACTCAGCGCCAACCATAAGATTAGAAAAAGATCTATGGTGCATGTGAAATCTCCAAAGGAAAAGATCATATTATATCTTGTTCTAAGATTAAGAGGTAAAGACAAGGCAAATGTACACATGAATTAAAAGGATTTTTAAGTGGCTAGGAAAAGGTAACGAGAAATTAGAACATGTCTTGAGGGTTTAGGGTTTTAGCTAAGAATTTGAGACAACAAGACTTGGGGCTTTAGGCTAGAGGCCATAAAAAATTATAGAGGCATGGAAAGAAGACATGAAATCTAGCATAATTTTGCAAGTGCTAAAAATGTGTTCAATGTATGTATCATTTCCATATTATATGTTTGTCACGTTCTATATATATATATATATTATTTTCATATTATGTCTTTTTCATGCATTGTATTTATGTATGTATGTTCATTTTCAAATAATATCTTTTCCATGCGTTGTATGTATGTATCATTTCCATACTACATATTTTTCATGCATTTTATGTATGTTCATTTCCATATTATATCTTTGTCATGCATTGTCATGTGTAATAGACCTAATCTTTTCCAAAGCAACTACCTTGAAAATATTTTGTTGAAACAAAGTAATTAGCGTAGTAGACCACAATTGGGCTAATAGACTCAAAATTTTCATACCCTAATGATGCAGAGACAATTGATCTGACAAGTATTAAGTTCTATAAGAGGTATATGATTTTAAAGATATAGAAAATGACCCTAGGAACCCCCAAATGCACCATATGCTCTAATTGCATAAAAAGAATTAAAATACCTACCAATTGCCTCTAGACCCTTGAATCAAATTCCCACATAATTATACACTTTTTCCAAGACTTACCCATTGCCTCTAGTTTCCATCTTGGTTCACGTGGCTAGCTAGAGCTAGCAGAACAGATGGTTTAGTCATAGGATGAATGGTTTGAAAGATGCACCATTAAGAAAATTTCAACTCAGCAACCATGCAAATTTTTGCTCCAACCGAGATTGGGTTTCCAAATGGAATACGAGTGGAATCTTCTAGAACTGAGCCACATGCTTGTAGACCTTCCCAATATGGTCCTTTTGCACTTCATGGATCTTTGATATCTCTCACAAGGTCTAAGATATAAATCTCAAAGAATTTCCTCCCAATTTGGCTTAGTGCACCTTGGGAACACTTTGGTCTAACATGTGCTAGAACATTCTTGATCCTACGTGATCAATGGCCAGAACTGAATCTCCCAATGTTTGAACTCAATCAATGGCCAACACTGAATCTCCCAATGTTTGAACTCGATCAATGACCAGTGCTCAATCTCCCAATGTTTGAGTTGACATCATCTTTATCCTGTGATCACGCACCAACCACAGATCAATGTCTAGATCGACAACCTACACTAAATCTATGAATCTTTTTGTATTGACTCATTTCCTTCTAATAGCAAGCATCATCCCTAGATAGTGATCTGCATCAACAACACTCATTTAATCTTGAGACATTTTACTTAACCTTAGGTGCATTCAGAGATCACGCGACCAAAGAGAAAAAGTAAACCATGTCTTCACTCTGGGTCTATCTAGAGATCATGTGACCAACTGAGTCTCAAATTTTCTAGATAAAAGTCTTAACTCTGAGTTTAATCTCAAGATATTACATTCACACCACAAGATTAGAAACAAGATCAATGATGTGCATTTAATCTCAAGATAGAAAGAGCATATTCCATTTTGTTTCGAGATCACACAAAAAGGTAAAGACAAATAAACAATAATATTCTTCAACCAAGCACATGAAAAAATGCAAACTTAAGTGGCTCAGAAAAAGGTAACTCAAAATTATAACAAGCTCATGAAGGGTTTAGGGATTTTTTGCAAAAGGACTATAAATTTGAAACTAGGGTTTAATACTTTGCAAGACATAGACATATTTTTTCATCATTTAAAACATATTTTCCATAAAGACTTAGGGTATTTTAGACCAGAGACCAAAAATAATTGCAGAGGCATGGGAAGAAAACATGAAACCTTAAAAAATTTTGCAAGATCTAACAATGGCTCTTTTTGGGGATCCATGTCTCTTGCAGGCATGAAAAGAATATAGAATTCTAGTTGAGAATAGCACCTATAGTAAAATAAACTAACCTACAAGAGACAAACACAAGGAATATGTACACAAAACTTATTTACATTTGACTGCTCATGGATTCAAAAAAAATTCAAGAGAAGTAGAAATTTAGAAACTATCCATGAACAAGCAATTCTAGAAAAATTCCAGTTAAATCTTTTAAAATATAAGAAACAAAACTCCATTTTTTGTATATGATGTATGGTCTACACTAGATAGGGTCAAAATTGCCATGTTTTCCTTTATCCTCTAATCTAGCATTCCACATTAAGACCAAATCATTTACTTCAAAACTTCTATCAATAGTCTTTCTATCATACAGATCCTTATATTGAAGTTGCAACATAACATTTATGTCATGTGGCTTCCTTATTGACTCATCCATCTGTATCAAATCATCTATTTTGATCTTCATTTAATCATCTAATTCATCATCATATCTATGGATAAACTTGTAGATTTGCAATAAATTATTTTGGGGCAACCTAGCATGTATTGCATAAACTAAATCAAATGGTGCACAACCATTGGCTTTCTTTACTGTTACTCTGTTAGCCCATAAATCCTATTGCAACTTTGAATCCCAAGCCCTTTTGTTCTTTTTTAACACTCTTTTTAAAATATTTATAAGGATTTTATTACTAGACTTAGCTTGTCCATTTTCCTGTGGGTGATATGGGGAAGAATAAGAAATTTGGATTCTATACTGCTGGAAGAAATGACTAAACTTTGTAGTATGAAACACATAGAATTATCTACCACAATAGTTTTAGGACATCCAAACCTTGTGAGAATATTTTGTAACATAAAATCAGTAACACCTTTACTAGTATCCTTTTTGGTGGGAATTACTTCAACCCACTTAGTAAAGTAATCAGTTGCTACCAAGATCCATCAATAACCTCGAGTATATTTGTTTGGAATCTCTCTAATGAAATCCATTCCCCATTTTTGAAAAGGTGCATCAACTACAATAGGCCTCAAAGGTAAATTCGCACTAAACTTAAGCTTACTTGCAAATCTTTGGCAATCATCACATTTCTTGACATAGCCATGGGCATCCTTGAAAATAGTAGGCCACCAGAATCCAAACCTCATAATCTGATGTGTATTAGTCTTAACCATATAATGACCTCCACATGCACCATTATGCCTTTTTTCCAACAAGTTCAGGGATTTATCATAGTAAACACACTTAAGCAATACTCCCTCATTGCTTGTCCACCATAACTATCCTTGAATGATTGCATACTTAAGGGGATGCAAATTAATTGTTCTTTTCTATTTTCATCCATTTTAGGAGGAAAAATCATTCTTTGTAAATATTTAATGATGTGTTTCTACCATTCACAAAAATCCATATCACAAATATAAGGCCTCTTCTCTTCTTCTAACGTATTTACCTGATTTACATCTAAATTGCTCTGAGCACATAATTTTGTAAGTCTTATGCCTCTAACCAATTTTGTGGTTTGGATATCAATATTGAACTCTTGAATTTTATTTATCCATCTGCACCTCCTTCCTAAAACTTTTTGCTGAGCTAGAATGTGTTTCACAATAGTACTTGGCACATAAGAAACAACACTTGTTCCTACCAAATAGCATCTAAAAGATTTGACATCTTTAACCAAAGAATATGCTTGTTTCTCCATAATTTCATACTTTAATTTTGTTGCTTGTAAAGACTTACTAAAAAAAGAAATGGGTTATTCAAATCCCTCTTAATTCTTCTACAATAATACTTTAGCAATAGTATTTTATGAAGAAAATGAGAAAATCTGCAAAGGCTTGTCATAATTAGGTGCTCTTAAAACATGACAACATCTAATATCTTTTTTAATATGTGTGAATGCTTTAGATTCTTATTCACTCCATTCCACCTTGGCTCCTTTATTAATCATATTTTAAATAGGAAGACTAACTTGTGCAAAATGTGTAACAAATCTCCTTAGAATATTCACTTGTCCAAATAAATATTGAATGCCCTTGCCATTCTTTGGCTGAGGGATTTTATCTATTGCAGCTACCCTTTCAGGGTCAATTCTTACTCCATCTTTGGATACATATATCCTAGGATATTTCCCTCTATGACTCCAAAAGAGCACTTCTTTGGATTAAAAGAGACCCCATATTCGAAAGCTCTAACAAAATCTTCTCAAGATGATCACAGTATTGATCTTCTTTTGCTGAATAATCTATAAAATCATCTTGATAAATAGATAACATTTCATTTATGAAATCTGCAAATGCCACATCCATGGCCCTCTAAAAGTTGTCATAGAATTTTTTAAGCCAAAAGGCATTCTCATATAGACATAAGTACCCCATGGTGTGGTGAATGCAATCTTGAATTGTTTAGACTCCTTAACCATGACTTGTTTATATCCTGAGAACCCATCCATCATAGGCATTATATCAGACCTAGTAACTCTTTATAACATGACTTCCATATTTGGAAAACCATAATTATCCTTCAATGAATTGACATTCATATTTTTAAAATCTACACAAAGTCTGATATCACCGTTTTTATTTCTCACTAGTACCAAATTGGATACCCATGTTGAATGTTTGATGGTTTTAATAATCCATGCATCTTTCATGTTTTTAAATTCTTCCTGCATCTTGGGTGTCAGGGTAGGATTTACAGGTCTCATTTTTTTTTGAAAAGGCTTAGTGCCCTCCTTTAAAGGAATCTCATGTTGAAACAAATCCTCTCTATAGGCTTTCAAATCATCATAGGACCATGAAAAAACATCCCTATACTTTCTGAGAACATCAACTAATAACTTAGTAATTTTAGGAGACAATATTTTACCAATATACACTTTCTTAGGGATTTCAGTTATTCCTATATTTATTTCTTCCAATTCTTCAAGTTTACTTACATTATTTGTAAGAAAAAACTTTTCCTTATTATCAAAAGATTTTTCAAGAATAACTAGCCCTCTGGGAAATCTTTTGATTCCAATTGAAGCACCTCTTTACCAAAAATAGTATGCTTATCATCCAAGGTTCCAACACATCCATTGAAATCAATTTATTTGTATAAAAAGTCAGCTTCACAATTCAAAAATCTCAGAATATTTAATTCATCTTCAAAGACTTGCCAATTTTCCACATTGTCTGGTATTGAAGGCCTAGATTGAATTTCTATTTTATAAATTCCTGTAAATGTAATATTCACAGGTCTTAAGGCAATTTTTTCTAGTAAATATGTCATTTTTTTCTAACCTCTATCTACCCAATCAATACCAAATGCAACAAAGTTCTCTAATTCATCCCAAATAGCATTCGTATACTGCTTAAGTCTTTGATTTTTTGAAACATATTTGGACCTAATATGAGATATAATCAATTCTGAGTCTCCAATTACTCTAAGAATTTTTATCTTATGTTTTGAGGCTATTCTTAGAACTATTAACAAAGCTTCATACTCTGCAACAATATTTGTGCATGTAAACAATAATGTAAAAGAAAAATTGTAGGTCTTATCACTAGGAGCTATTAATAGAATTCCTGTACCAGCTCCTTCCTTAGAATTTTCTCCATCAAAGTACATGGTCCAAAAATCACACTGGTCCACCAAATTGTTCTTATTATTAGATAAAAATATAGGATGAGTTCCTTCTTTTGTCCTATTATCTTGAACTTCAAAAGATCCAATATCAGTATCAACAAAATAATTCATGTCAGTATCTTTATTTACTTAAATCATATGAGGATTCCTACTTTCCCAAGACACCTTGGCATTATCACCAGCAATATTGAAACAATAAAAAAGATAAATCACATTGGATACTTCCACCCATTAAAGAACTCAACTTTCTTGATAGAAACATGTTGTAATGATGTGGAATATCAACAACCAAGACACTCATTATTAGCATTTTGTCAAGACATATTGCGAACCTATAAGGTAAAGCCTTAATAGTACCAATGAGAGGGATTTCTATAGAGTCCATTGCCTGACATCTTCCATGAGGAGTGGCAACCTGTAATCCCATTGACTTCATTATCTCTACAGGCATAACAGTGTTAGATTCGGTGGAATCTATCATATAGTTTTTTAGTATCTTGCCATTAATAACCTAAGTTAAGAAAAAGGGGTCAGAAACTCCTGAGGAAGTGTTTACATGATTTTTATTTAAATAAATCTGAGAAATAATTCCTTCAGACTCTTTTCCCTTGCTGTTTGAAATATCTTGTACATTTTTCATCTTTTCAATACCTTCTATTTTTTGGAATCTTATTGAAGAAACAACATCTAGTATTGTAAGAAATTTCTCCTTATGCTCCTTAATTCTCATTATTCTAAAAATGGAACTTTAATATTCATTTGTGACAATACTTGCCTCATATCAATAGGGGTGTATTTTACATTAGAATACTTTTGTTTTTCAAGACTAAGGTTACTATCCTCAACTTGAATGGTCAGAATTGACTGTTCTTTTTTCTTTGATTTCTTATTTTCCATTTTAGGAGAAGAACAACTTATTTCTAGTATTTCAACTTTTATCTCAGATACAATGTTTGGACCACTTGATTTTTTTACACTTTTAACTTTTACCTTACTTACATTCTCAATAGATATTTCCTTATTTTGTGTCTTCTTGGCATCGACTTTGTTTTCTTTCATAAAAATGCCAGATGGTTGACTACCTGCATCTTCAACTACTCTATTTCTCAAGTTATAATTAATTCTTTCTTTAGTAACTAGATCAACACTAATTCTTTCTCTTTCCTTACTAGAAGCTCTTCAAGTACTATTGTAGAATCCTCACTATTTTGAGCATAACATCTTATATTATCAACCTTTTCTTCTTCACTATCAGAGAAAACTTTTTGATGACATACTTCTACTCTAACTTGTGAACCATACATATCATGGTTCTCAATTTCATTATCAGAATATACATTAGGACATGGAAGTGAATAATTCATGGCACAAGAATTATAATCACACAACTCACCTTCCTCATTTCCTTATTCCTCATTTGCATATACACTTAGAGAAACATTACAATAATTAGGATTGTGGGGAGATCAAAAATTCTCACACCAATAATCATCATTGCACATATTCACAAAATTTTTATGCAAAAGATCAGGAGTTCTATTATCAGGCTTGTCCTTTCTTTGTGGGACAATAGGTTTACCATCTTTGTACTACATACCATATGGGTGGTTTTGCATCCTATTTTGGCAATTATAACTATTATGGGATGGTCTGCTATTATGTGGAGCTTTACAATCTTTATGTCTTAGTTCCTTTTGATTTTTCTTATTTAACCGTCCATCATCCCTTCTACCCATTCTTCTTGATACTTTTCTATTTAGTTATATATTAACAACTATCTTATAGGCTTCAGTAAGGCTTGTTGGATTCTTGTCTCAGAGAGGATATCCTATTTTTTTATCAAAAGCATTTAAATAAATAGCAATACATACCTCCTCATTAATGCTTTTTTTAAAAAAGCCTATGCATATCTTTTTGGAATCCGGTATTGAATTCAAGAACTTCCTCATTTGAATTTTTCTTTATATTGCTAAACTCATTGAATTTTTCTTTATATTGGTCATATCACCATATTGATCCTTAAAATGACATTTGAGCTCATCCATTGATCCCACTGAATCAAGAGGTAATGTATTTGTAAAGGAAGAAAAATCTTTCTATTTATTTTATTTTATTAGGATTTGATTGTGTATTTCCCTAACCTTTACATTTAAATTGTAATGGTATTGAAATGTTATTATGAGGAAGATAATATGTTCCACCTTTATCCCCAAATGCACAAATGCAAGATCCAAGTTGATCAACCCAAAATAAGGATTTATGCACAAATAAATCAACCATTTGGAAATGAAACAAAGAGGGAGATCTTAAATTTTGTTAATTGATTATATAGATATGATATATGGCAGTAATTGAAAAGGATGAGAAGAAGAACCAACCTTAAGGTATTACAGATCTGAAAAATGCTATTTTCTGAGGTCTGTAGACTGTTTCTAGAAAATCTGAAGTATAATCTAGAACTGGAACACAGAGATGAACAAAACACATAAATCTTTTTCTGATCTGACACCATCTTATGAAAAAGGTCGAACTTGACCCAAAAATGTCACCCCTGACCCAATAATGTCGACCTTGACCTACATATCATCAATAGAAAATATGTTTGCAAAGCCCAAAATAAAGTCAAAAAGGGTATCCAGATCTAAGTCCAAATCCACAGTCTTGAACCTGTACCTACAAGAAAAAGAGGTTTTTTTATTGGGGGGAGCGGTTTCCCTTAGTCAAACCCTAATTTAGGAATTAACCTTGAAATTACTAAAGTATAGAATGCTAGCAAGTAGTAAATTTAAATCTAACAATGAAGCTATGATATTGAATAGATATACAATTGTAATTCAAATGTAGCAAGTATGTAAGTATGAAAGTTTGGACTCAATAGAAACCATAAACCTCCATGATAGTATGCTTGAAATCCACCTTGAAGAGATGATGAAATATTCTTGAGGATGCACAAAGGATCTTGAAGGAAGATCACACCATCATGATGGCTAGATCTAGGGTTTGAATGATGAATCTTGAATGCTTGAACCAAATCCCTTCAAAGGCTTGAAAACTTGAATCCTTGATCTTCAATGGAGAACTTGAATGCTTAAGGGTAAGAATTGAACACCTTGAGAGATTGAAAATATGTATAATAATTAATTCTTTAATTCCCTTTGAATTATTAGTTTCCTTAGCACTTGTTACTTGATAATGGTTTGAGAATGCTTGATCACAATTAGAAGACTTAAAGAAAATGAGAGGAGAAAGCTCCCTTTTATATGAAACTAGGGCACAATATTCTAAGGAGGTTTACATAGGAGAATTAAATCATAATTAGAGCCTTTACACCTAGGAGAGGACCTATATTAAATATAATTTAGGAATTTCCGCTTTAGAACACGAAATAGCCGACCCGAAAGCGGGAAATAACTTTTTGCAAAGACCAACATCCGGAAACTATGGGACCCTGAGATTTGAACCTTGGGTCAAGGTCAAGGTCAACCTTGACCTAGGTTAGGGTTGATTTAAACCTTGACCTAGGTTAGGGTTGAGGTTGACATAGACCCAAAAGGTTGACCCTGACCTTGAGGTCCAAGATCTCAGGTCTACAGTCTAGAATGCAGAAAATTGGATGGAAAGAAGTGGACAGAAGGGTAGAATAGGAGGAAAGCCAGGTCAAATTCAAGAACCAATTAAAGGTGCCTAATATGACCCCAAACCACCTACTCAGAAGGCTAAGCTAGTCTACCATGGAAGTGCTTCCATTTTAGGACTATACATTTAGCCCCCACTTTAGCAGGAGTATAAAAATCAAACATACTCATGGTAAAGTTAGAAGAAAAAGATCTTGGTGGATCAAAACAAAGTAGAATATCACTAAGTCAAGGAAATGTGCCTCTAGACCAAGGATTCTTACTCAACATACATACATAAATATATGGAAATAAATATCAATCAATCATAGAAACATACATGATCATATAAGAAAGACCAGAGCAACACTATAGATAACATAGCTTCATGATCTAATCCTACTAGCATGAAAGCAAAAAGAGAGAAAATAAAAAGTGATTACCTCACCTAATAAGATTCCCACCTTACCATGAATCACCAAGGAGGGAGATCCCAACAGGTTCACCCACAAACTGTGCTTGTAATTATAAATGTGTCTTCTAACAACTTTTAAAATATCCATAGATCCACATTCTTGTATCACTATGAAATATAAAGTGTGTGTCCATTCAGGATTTAGCAACTTATGTGCATTACCTTTCAAGGATTTAGCAAAAATAAAAAAAGGTGTGTATCTCTTCAGGATTTAGCAACTTGTGTGTGTTACCTTCCAACGATTTAGCAAAAAAGGAAAAAGGGTGCATATCTCTTCAGGATTTAGCAACTTGTGTGAGTTACCTTCCAAGGATTTAGAAAAAAAAAAGGGGTGTGTATCTCTTTAGGATTTAGCAACTTGTGTGCGTTACCTTCCAAGGATTTAGTAAAAAAGTAAAAAGGGTGTGTATCTCTTCAGGATTTAGCAACTTGTGTACGTTACCTTCCAAGGATTTAGCATGCTAAAAAATGTAAATAAATATAAACTATATTACAAGGGAGACCCTATATATGCCCCCCTCATTATCATGACTATCTACTAGGCAGGATAAGGAAGAGGAAGAGGATACATACTTAAAAAGGTAAGGAGGTATCCAAGTTAACAAAAATGTATACCATATTCTTACTGAAGAGTATTGACCCTTACATCTAAGAACATAAATAATTGTGAAATGGATATATCACTTATGGAAAAAGGATCCTCAAAAGGGAAGATATCTTATCAACAAGACCCTGACCATAGAGGAGTGCTTAGGATAAAATTTCATCTTGTAAAGAAAAGAGGGACCAATGATTCAATCAAAAAACCCCCTGTAATCAAGAGGAAGAAGAATCTTCAGATGAAGGAATCAAACTCTAACCCAAAGCAAGAGCAAGAGTTAATCAAAAACATAGTTTGCAAAATAAAGAAGAGGTGATGACCTAGGATTATCACCTCTCATATAAGAGGGTATCAATAGTCAAAGAACAAATATTTTTAAATAAATAATGTTGTAAGATAAACACATGCCACTAAGCTAAGGAAAGTAGCTCCTTAGATAGAGGAAGAGGGAAAACACCTTGCCCCCCAGGTGTGAAAGCAAGGGATATATCAAATTATATCAAGAGATTTCATAGAAAATAGATATCCTTACAAAAAAAATGTTTTAGAAAAGGTATCATGGATGATTTATAGGGATAGAATATAGAAAGAATAACCAATTAAACTCAACATACAAGATATGCTAAGAGTAAAATGGATCCTAGAAGACTGGAATAAGACACCTCTTGCCCCCCAGTGAATAGACAAGAGGAGAGATGCAATATAACTTGTAGAAGAATGAGGGGAATGCCCTATATCAAAATTATGAAGAAATTGTAATACTAAATGAGAATGAGATATAATTTCCAAAGCAACTCTTTCATTAACATATAGCTTGAAATGCACACAGTCAGCAAGTAAATGTTTATTACTATAATGAAAAGGAAATTTATATTTAGAGAGAGTGTTTCTCAAAATGGGTTTAAAGATTTCTTTCTTGGAATTCATTAACTAGACATACACCTTTTTAGCCACATCTTGAGGAGTATCAAGGTGATCTAAGGTAGGTGTTGGAAGAAGAATATGAAGAGGAGGATGATAGTTAAGATCAGCTACCTCAAATTGAGAAGGGGGAAGCCTATACCATGCATATTTTGTTTAGGAGATAGATGAATTAGATTTTTAATGCCATGTTCATTAACACCAAGTCCTAAAACCTTATAACCTTGTTTATCAACCATAGTATATCCGATAGTGTATCTATCTTGCAAATATTCTATGGGAGATGATTGATTATGGTGTTCATGAGAAAATGTTGTGTAAGGTGGAACAACAGTTTTGGGAGAAGTTTCTTTAGATTTTCCTTTATTATCACCATGGATAGGATAAGAAGGAGAAGGTAAAACTAGGAATTCTTGCACATCCTCATCTTGTACTGTAGTTTGAGCCTCAACAAAAGTGTGAGAAGAACTAGGGATGGAAGATGGAAGAGTAGGAGTAGGTTTATTAGGAATTGGATTAGGAAGGTTAAGAGGAAGATTAGGAAGATTAGGCAATGGTGGATCATCTACCAAATTCTTCACATAATCCAAAAGAGTAATAAGTCCACTACACAAATCCTTAATGAAAGTTTTGAAAGTAGGAAGACTAGTATTGGTCAATCTCATAATGGCATAAGCAAGTGAAACATGAAGATTGAGGAATGTAATAAAGTGGAGAATAGTCTCATACACATCATAAGTACTATAAAGAGATGCTAAGAGAAGAATAATGAAAAAAAAATAGCCATACACCAAAATATTTTAATAATGAATGAAATGCAAGAAGTGTTTTTGTATATTGTATGAGTATTTAAATTTTTTATTTTTGTATTTATAAATGCAAATTTTAATCTAAGATGTAAATCTAACACCAAAGAGAAGGAGTTGTCTATCGCAGGTTCACCAAAATGTAAAGGAAGAAAAATATTTTTTATTTATTTTGTTTTATTAGGGTTTGATTGTATATTTCCCTAACCTTTACATTTAAATTGTAATGGTATTTAAATGTGATTATGAGGAAGATAAGATGTTCCACCTTTATCCCCAAATGCACAAATGCAAGATCCAAGTTGATCAACCCAAAAGAAGGATTAATGCACAAATGAATCAACCATTTGGAAATCAAACAAAGAGGGAGATCTTAAATTTTGTTAATTGATTATATAGATATGATATATGGCAGTAATTGAAAAGGATGAGAAGAAGAACAAACCTTAAGGTATTGCAGATCTGGAAAATTCTATTTTCTGAGGTCTATAGACTATTTCTAGAAAATGTGAAGTATCATCCGAAACCGGAACGCAGAGACAAACAAAACCCAGAAATATTTTTCTGATCCAACACCATCTTATGAAAAGGTCGACCTTGACCCACAAATGTCACCCCTAACCCAACAATGTCAAGCCTAACATGCACAACGTCGATAGAAAATCTATTCATGGAGCCCAAAAGAAAGCCGAAAAGGGTATCCAGATCTGAGTCCAAATCCGCAGTCGCGAACCTATACCCGCAAAAAAAAGAGGTTTTTTTTTTCAGGGAGAGGGGTTTGCCTTATTCAAACCAAAATTTACGAATTAACCTTGAAATCAATAAATTATAGAATGCTAGAAAGTAGTATAATTGAATCTAACAATGAAGTTATGATATTGAATAGATATGCAATTGTAATTCAAATGTAGCAAGTATGTAAGTATGAAAGTTTGGACTCAATAGAAACCATAAACTTCCTTGATAGTATGCTTTAAATCCACCTTGAAGAGATGATGAAAGAGTATTGAGGATGCACAAAGGATCTTAAAGGAAGATCACACCATCATGATGGCTAGATCTAGGGTTTGAATGATGAATCTTGAATGCTTGAACCAAATCCCTTCAAAGGCTTGAAAACTTAAATCCTTGATCTTCAATGGAGAACTTGAATAATTGAGGGGAAGACTTGAAAACCTTGAGAGCTTGAAAACATGTAGAATAATGGATGCTTTAATTCCCTTTGAATGCGTATTTACCTTAGCACTTGTTACTTGATAATGGTTTGAGAATGCTTGATCACAATTAGAAGACTTAGAGAAAATGAAAGGAGAAAGCTCCCTTTTATATGAAACTAGGGAACAATATTCTAAGGAGGCCTACATAGGAGAATTGAATTCTAATTAGAGCCTTTACCCCTAGGAGAGGACCTATATTAAATATAATTTAGGAATCACCGCTTCGGAACCTGAAACAACCGACCCAGAAGCGGGAAATAACTTTTTGCAAAGACCGACATCCAGAAACTGTGGGACCCTGAGATTTGAACCTTTGGTCAAGGTCAAGGTTGACCTTGACCTAGGTCAAGGTTGAGGTTGACCTTGACCTAGGTCAAGGTTGAGGTTGACATAGACCCAAAAGGTCGACCCTGACCTTGAGGTCCAAGATCTCAGGTCTGGAGTCCAAAATGCAAAAAAATGGATGGAAAGAAGTGGACAGAAAGGAAGAATAGGAGGAAAGCTAGGTCAATGTAAAGAACCCATTCAACATGCCTAATATAACCTAAAACCACATACTCAGAAGGATAAACTAGTCTACCATGGAAGTGCTTCCATTTTCTGACTATACAGTATTAAACCAATCCCTAGCATCCTCAACTAGAGATAGAACAAAAAGAATCATAACTACATCCTCATGTATAATATCATAATCATCCATGGTATTTGTAAATTTCTTTAGATATTCCTCACATGTGATTACATTATTTCCAGAAAATTTAGGAAGTTTATCGCTAATTTCATTTGGAAATGCATTAGGATAACTAGGAACACCAATGAAAGAAAATTTCTAGTATCTTTGTGTATGAAGTGGTCTCCTTTGTAATCTATCATTTTTTTATAATTTAGAAGCTTTGTAATTTGATGTTGTAGCATTTTCAACAAAATCATAAGAAGGATGAGTAGATTTCCCAAGGAAATCAATCTTCTTTTTCTTTTCAAAAGTAGTAGCTTCTAATTCTTCTTTTTCTAGCTCTCTATCAAAAATTGCATTCTCCCTTCTAATTATTTCAAGGTCAGGCTATCCTTTAGACTCTTGATTGAATATGACTTTGTGAATTTTGGGTTCATTTATTTGAATACCTATTACCTTCTTCTTTCCTTTATCTTTATAACCTTGAGCATCAATATTTTGGTGAGTAACAGGCTTCTCTTGATCCTCTTAGATCTTTCAACATAATCTGTTGCTTGTTGTTTTAGCCATTGTTTTTGTTTTTTCCTATTGGCCTTCTCCTTCTTCCTTTGTTCTATGATGGCCAATTGTCTTTTGATAAGTTCCTCATCTTCATCAAGCTCTTCAGAGGAAGCTTAAGAATATGATACAGTGGTATCTGAATCCTCCTTCTCTCTTTCAATGGGAGAAGTTTTATCTGCATATGTATCCAATCCCAAGTCTAGAGCCTCTTCAAATCTTAATGTATTTCCTTCATGAATATATTGGATTGAATCTTTTCTTTTAGTGTCATTCTATTGTCTTCTTGGGGATGGATTGTCTTTGTTCTTCTTTCCTCTCCTAGGCTGACCAGCCCAAGAAGTGGCTAAAAATCCACCTTCCAAATTAACTTTAGGATGCTCTCTTACTCTAGATCTTGTATTCATATTGAGGAAATTTTTATAAAACAATAAATATTACTTAGCACTGCTTGCAGAGATTTCCTTGATTCGACACCCAAAACAAGTTGGGAAAATATAACACAACCTAATATGAATACTGCAATATGGATAAACAAGACTAACTCTAGTGTTTTAAAAGTCAACTCCCTAGCAGAGTTGCCATTTTGTTGGTGTTTAAAATTGTTACACTATAAAAGAAACCAATATAACCTGAGACTAATATTAGGAATGGTTAATTCCAAGTATGAGAGCTCTGCAAGGTAACTGGACCAACTATAGGACAAGACTATTCTCTACTCTTTTGGATCTGCAAAACTAAGGCAGGTGCACCTAATCCAGATTGGTATTAAACTCTTTTCAAGTCCTTAGAACTTCTAGATTTTAACAACATATAAATGGAAATATATTCTGAAATGACAAGCACTCATTTAGTTACTATTCTCTAGCATGTAGGACCACAAGCAACAACCATAAAACTTGGAAGGAATGTAAATGGTTTTGTTGTTTTCATAGGGAAAAGTATAGGTAATCCTATTTAGATATGTATCAAAGTAGAAGATACTAATTACTGATCAGTGCTTTATCCATTGGGCAATGATTCTAGTTTAGATATAGGAAAGAGAAACTAACTATTGTCAAGGACTCAAAACCATAAATACATATAACTCTAGACCAAACACTTCTTAATAATCCTTATGTGGACAAACCCAAAGAGTCTATGTCTTATCCAAAGAAAATTTTAATTTGATCCTTGATCAAAACTATGGACTAAAACATATACATAAAGAAATCATATCCAGTGAACTAGAAGATTCAAAACTCAAGAGGAAAGAAAAAAGGAGAGACTTGAATCAAAATTGTTGTATTAAGTATAAAGAGACCAATTTCAATTCCAAAATGTTTCAAATTAGAAACCACTTCAATAAATGAAAAATATTTTTAATTTTTTGCTTCTATGATAATACTCTCTAGATATACATCTTCAATAATCACTGGAAAATAGTAAAAGGTTTATGCCTTATGGTACCTGCCCAAATTTTTTTCTAGCTATTACTAAATGATCTTTGAAGTCCTTTTATAAACCAAGGACTACAAAAATCTTTAGATCATTTACGGTTAGGACTAAAACTCAATCTAATAATTGAAACAAAAATGTATTTAAATAATAAACAATTTTTTCATCACCAAGTTGGGCTCAATCTTAAATTCTTCCTATATATTCTGATTTGATTCAGCTGCCATCCAACCTTGGAGAACAAACATTGCAGAAGGAAAAATAATGGAATGTTTTGTCTGTATTCAATACCCTTGTAAATTTTTGGCTCTTCAGATCTATAAAATATCAAAAAGCTCAGCCCTTCAAGAATAAAATCTGATCTCAGTCTCTACAATTTTGGAAAATACCAGTCATTGATAGGAAAGAACAAAGACATGGATAAAAATTGATTAATAAACTATCCATGGTCCTAAAATAATATTCTTTTCTTAAGTGCATTCAAGGCCGCCCAAATTTCATTCTCTCGACATCCAATAGGTGTACAAGAAAAACCAAAAAGATCAAGTTCTATTAATTAATGCTCTATAATAAAACATGATCCACCACTTAAAAACCCTAAGATAAAGATTTAAAATTTTGAAAAGTGGTTAAAATGGTCAAAGGTGACACGGGCTTTGGTATCAATGATCAAGATCAAGACCTTTCTCTCTTTTAAAACTTAGCCTTAGATCTCTTTTTAGGCTATGTGGGCTTTCCAATGACCTCTTGGGATAGGTGGCAGTTTGGCACAATGCCTTGATCATTAGATATAGAGAACTTTTAATGACATGTAACTGATTGAATATTTGAAAATATTAAGTTAATGATCATGCAATGCATTCAATTAGTTAATGTATTATATTGTCATTGATGTCAACTTGTTATCATCTGTATAGTCATGTACATAATTCTAAAGACTTTTAAGAACTCATGAATCAAGGCTATGCTAACCAGTAATGCATACAAGTCAAGTATTCACTAAGTGACTGAATACACTGAAGGAGTGCTCATGATGGTAAGAGTAAAAGAACAAAGTCACAGTGTTGCTCGATGAAGAAATGCATAGAATTACCAGTGAGGAAAGTTACAGTGTTGCTCGATGAGAAAAACACAGAGTAACCTAATGGATAGAATTTCAGTGCTGCCCAATGAAAAAGACAATGATGGAGATCCCGATGACAACTGGAGTTGTTATCACTTTTTCTTGCAACACTTACCTAATGATGATAGTATACCTCATATACTTGAATAAAAGCTCTTTTAGGCAAGAAAAAGGCTAACTGCTAAGGATTGGATAATATCCTTCTTAATTTTTGAGCTCCACAGACTCAGGTAGGTTTTACCTTTTAAAGATCACTGATATTGCAACCTATGTATTTGGTGGATTAATTCATTCACTAGTTATGTACCTAAAACCTCACTGTAACAACTTATAGAATACTTTAGAGATTGTAATAATTAATTTGAAACAAAGTACTATAAGCCAGGCTATATTTTTGATAATATGAACCAATGAGACAAGGATTTTCATCCTTCTTCCTTTTGATTTAAAGAGGGATAACCTAGTGATTCACTCTCTAAAGAATCAAAAAAATGGACAATATCCTGCTGATATAAGTCCTTAATGAATTCAGCTCATTTGTTTCAGTATCAGATATGTTTGAAATAATTTTGAATAGTTTTGAAAACTTGGATGATGATAGATTATCAGACCCAGACCTAGATCAGTGCCTATCCTTTGGGTTACAGAGTCAAAAGCTTAAAGTCTCACAAAAATAAAATATTGTAAGCTGCCTTAAAACCTACATGCAATTCAGATAAGTTGCCTTACAAATTATCTAGTTACCTCTAAAATATTGTATCAAATCTTTTAAATACTGATATGCTTCCTAAAACCACTCGCAAAACTTAGTTCTTTACATGAAAGAAACTTGTAAGCAATTAAATAGTTACCTTGTAACCAAAATGCTTCAGACTGGCTTACAACCTTAAGCATAAAAAATCATACACAGGAAATAAAGAGACAATAATAGAGAAGAGTAAAATTGCACCATATTTTATTGATGTAATCCTTCTTTCATACATGAAAAATCTTTGAAGCTTGAAAACATAGACACAAATTTAGAAAGACTGAATTTTCAATATATTTCATCCTCTTCAAATAATACAACTCTCTTCTTTATATATAGGTCTTCAAACATCTTGGAATCCTTTTCAAAAGGATGCTACAAGCTTTGGATGGTCTCAGAAAACCTAACCCTAAAACTACAGAAGAGACAAAAAAGAAAGAGAGAGAAGAAGCGGTGGAACAACTAAGTCAAAAGATGAAAATAGATATTCTTTGTTCTTCTCCCAATCTGGTGACTTCATTTTGATAGTAAACATGGTATTTGGTAGTATTCATGTCAAGCCTAGATGACCGTGCTTACATATTCACATACACTATCGTTTTGCAATAACTGACTTCTTTATCTTCAATAGTGAGGCGCCAAGTATTCACCCTTACTCATCATCCAAGACTTCTTCTTCAACTGTTGGCTTCTTTCTCTTAGGCATGGTCATTAATTCCCATGCTTTCACTTCATCATCTGATGGCCATTTGAAGTCTTGATTACTCTATATCTGTACTTTTTGCCTATCCCATCTAGCATCAAGGATGTTTTTAACATCTACTAGAAACTTTTTGATGTCAGTTTCTGCCTTGAAAGCTTCATCCAATATCTTATTGAATCCTTCTATATCCATATCTTTCCCCAAAATAAATGCCTCATCACTAGGCATTTTGTTGTCAAATTCATTCCTCCAGGCATCTAAGGCAATTAATTGATCATCATCTCCCCTTAAGGAAGGAAAAAATCTATTAAAGTCATCAGAAAAGAGGCTTAATTTAACCTCTATTTGATTCAATTTGCCCTTAAATAATGAGAGAGAAATATTGACCCTTTTGATCTCATCTTCAACTTCAATCACTATCTCTGGCAAATCTGATCTTAGGGTTTGCAAAGATGCTATCTTTTCAAACAATTGTACCCTGGTAGACCATTTAGTAAAATAGGGGTTCAAGATAGCCAGATGCCCCATCACCTCTATATGCAAAGCTGGCAACTTATTATAGGCATTAAGTACAACATCAGTCTTATCCTTTAGGATTTCAATTCTATGTTGTAAAACACCACTTAATGCTCTCAAAGAAATTTCATTTCATTTCTCTCCCTCAACCTTTTCCTCAACCACCTCTTTTGACTTTGCCTTGTCTTCAATTTGTAGGGGCTGTGGTTGTATAGACACATACATCACCTCAAGATTCTCTTCCAATTCTTCCATCAATCTTTTTATCACCAGATCTTGTTGGTGCACTTGTATATGGCACAATTCTTGATCTTTATCCAATGCACTTGTCTCTTCTAACAATGTGCTACACTTATCAGACAACTGTTTAGTTTTGTCCTCATTTAATTGAGCCTTGTGTGTCATGATTTGGGATATTTCCAAATCCCCTGTATTTTACATTGTCCATACCATCTGACTACCAACCATATTTTCCTGGATGTTCACCACTTGGGGCTTTTGATCCTTTGGGAATAGGCTCCACATTGCAAAAGTTGAGACTTTGGGCTATACCCAAATCCTTTGATTACATCTCCCATCTGAACTTCACTGGCCATTTTAAGAGCTAGCTATTTTCTTATCTGGTCAACTATGAAGGAAGATGCCAAATCCCATCCCTCAACCAATAATATGCCACTACCTAGCACCAATTTCTTGGCCTCCTCAGGTGAAATGTCCTCACTTTCAGGATCACAAGACTACAGAGCCACTAAAGCCTCACTTGTTATTGTCTCCTTACCATCAACTATCAATTGAGCTCTTATCTGCTCCTTCTTGTACCATGTCAGAAAGTCTTTAAACTCCTCATTTTTGACAAAGTTGTCATCATTCAAAAATTGTTGTTGATGGATCAATCTTTCATCAACATAGGCCTTAAGAGGCAATTCAACCTTATCATCCAAATCAGGTTGTTGCTTCTTGCCCTCCCTAATCAATTTTCTTAGGTTATGATCATACAACATATTCCCAGGCACTAGGGCTTTACCCTTATCCCTTTTCTTATTTTTCCCCTCAATTGAAGGTTTACCTATTTCTACTTTCTTCCTCTTAGCAGTAGGCTCTTCTATGTCATCAAGTTGTGTCACCATTTTCAAATCAACAATGTGGCCCTTTGTTCCCTACAACTATGACACTTTAGAAATATTTTGTTGTGGTGGAACATATCTAGTAGGATGTGCATAATCATTATCACTACTACTATCATATTCAGACTCTGAGTGATCTAGCCCTTGGGCACCTTTCTTGTCAAGAATAGTCACAAGCTATTCAGTAAGCACATAATAATTGTCTATCATGGCCTTAATCTTGTCAAAATATGGGAGATTAGGGTAAAAACCCCCCAAAACCATCCCATTTCTCTTGATTTTTCTTTCAAGATTTAATAGCTCTTGAATCCTGATTCTTCTTGTCTAAATGTCATCTTCATCCAAAATGTTCCTTGTTGCATCTTCCTCTATGCATTCACAGTGGACATTGGTATTGGGGATTGTAGGAGTACACAATTTTCTCACCTCTTCCATGAAACCTTTCGGGTCAATATATCTATAAGGAGATACCCCCATTACGCACCCTTCCAACCACTAGCCCACTGCATCAATAGCACCTTTGCCAATTGTAAAATTAAAAATTCTGAATTGCCTAGGGGTCAAAGTCCCATTCTTGTGTGGTGCAAAATGCTCATTGTCTATTAACAATAGTTTCCATATAAAATCCATTGCAACCACTCTTGCTGGTACATTGTAAGGTAAGAGATGAGGTGGGTGAACACACCCATATACCCTGATGATATTATAATTTTCTTCTAAGAATAAATCACCCGAATTATGTTTTCCCTCCCACTTATCAGTATAGTCACATGGCCTTAGCAGTTGCATAATCTTTAGTGGGACCCTTGTCATACTGATGGCCAGACTTTGTATTATTAGATATACAATCAAATTCTAGAAAGTACAATAATCACAGTCCTTAGACGTGTAATTCAAAACCCTCACCCAAAATTGGGTAGGATTAGGTCTTTCCTGGTAAAACCTCTGAGGGGCCAAATTATCCACATCCATGATCACAAAATTGAAATATTACAAAAGATGCATAAGAATGGAATAATGGAAAAACTTGGGCTCCTTTTCCTTAGGGTCCTTCAACTTCTTCTGAGTTGTAATGAAACCCTCATGCATCTGATCAATGATATGCTGTATATAATCATAACTAGTGCTAGAATGCACCTCCTATAAATCCAGCACCATCGTCAAAATGCCAACATTGATCCTCTCTACTTCCCCATCTATCCTAGCACACTACATAGGGCATATGTGATATACTTAATGTAGAAGTGTAAATCCTTGTAGTAATATGGGCTTGTCCCAAACATAGGATCTAAATACTTCCTCACCTCCTTTAGCATATGTTTCTGCAACTGCCCTCTAGCAATGCCAGGCTTTAAACTATACCTCTGTTCCTGCTTTGTCATGTCAATTTTGGTAGACATAGTGCTATATAACCCAAAAGCTTGCATGAATGAATTTTTGTTAAGGATCAGCAGGGCAGTGCCATCATTCCTTTTAATTGTTTTGGACAAAACATCATAATGGATGGCAAGATCTAGGAACAAGTCTACATCTATGTAGACATCAGGAAAAATCAGAATTCTTTTAAAAGTAAGCAAAAAGTGAAAAACTTGTTGTTCCTAGAGTGTCAGCATCTTGTATATCACAATAATCATCTATGAGCACATTGGCATTTTCTCTTCTATTCTGAGTCAAACCAGGAAGCAATCTGAGGAATTCATCAAAATAATTTGGTTTTCCCTTTGCCTCTTCTTCAACCTTTTCACTTTCATCACTGGTCGAAGCTACACTGACCACTCTGCTCATGTTTATCGTGCTTGAATCTCTTCTTCTTTATCGATATTGAAACAAATCTATCTCTGAGATTCACCTACTCCCCTGTGCACAATTCTCAGGAAATAATGAGTTTTAAGCAACAGAAAACCCTGCAATACTCTGATTTTTCTCTCTTTCAGAATACTTAGCTCTTCTTTGTTTTGAAATTTTAAAAGGAAGATGAATGAAAATGAATACACCATCAGCCCCTTATAGTAACCATTCGAAGTACACAGCTCATAATTTAGAAAACATCAATTCTATCTTTAATTCAACATACTGCAAAATTGATTAAAAACCTAGTCATAGTTCCATGAGCGTGACAGGAAATCAAATTCATAAAACTTAATCATTAGAAAAACCTTATAGAATTCAAATGAGCTGACATGTCTTCATGTGATTGGCTAACTATAATACATCTCAGCTACCCTTTTTTTCACAGTAATCAAAATCTAAGCCTGTAGTTGGTCGATGAGTGACTCACACTGTCATATCAGATACTGCCACCTTTTCTTAATATTTGGTATCAGGCGACCATGCGACTGCACATAATTTCTCTATCGCTGACCCCAGTCTTTAACCCATAATTTTTCTGGAGACACAGTGACTAAACAACTTTTCTTACCTTTGTTAACCCAAGTTATCATCTGGCGGTCACGTGACAATGAAGAAATCAAAGTCGCCAATGGTTAGCACTAACTCACATCCTTTTAAGAGACTATGCGACTAACCATCACTTTTAGCTTTCATGGTTATCTCTTAGTCGCTAAATTTTTCCTTTTCTTTGCAAGACCTCGTGACTACCCCTAGTCGCCCGATCACAAAATACAAATGTTAAGTGTCAAAACCTTTTGAGATGACACGACAGGTACTATGCCCTTTACTTTATCCGACGACTTCGCGACTTACCCTTAGCTGTTGAGTCCCGAGGACTTTTCCTTTTGGACTCTCTTATTCTTAGACTCTGTGACCACTATAGGATTTTTAATCACTTCATCTGACGGCTCCCACCAAATCGCCAAGTAATCCATTATACCCTTAAAATCTTCAAAGACTTTGCGACAAATAGAAGCCCTTAATTTAGTCTCGTAGTCGCTGAATAAATTCTTACCTTTTGGCGATCATGCAATAAGTCTTTGAAATCCACTTACCTTATAACATATGTCTCATCGCATAATGGAATGCTGAGTCATCTCCTAAATCTGGCGACAACCCGATTGTGCTTTTATCCCAAACCACATATGGTTAGTCATAAAGTCTCAGAAACTTTCACTTTATTTTCATCCTTTCTAGAGACCATGCGACTAAATCTTTGCACAACTTTCATAACCTTAGACCCATTTAGCGATTATGTGACATGAAGAGATCATGATGTCTTGTGACAAACTCTTAGCTGTAGATAATTTCCTGAGACATCACGACCTATTTGTGGGTCCCTTCATATACTGCTGACCTATTTACTGATCCCGTGACTATGCGATACAAACTAAATTGCGAAGTCTGGAAATGCCAAAGGAATATTCTAAATTTGAGTGAGACTACATGATACAAGCTAATCACCAAGTCTGGGAGAAAAAGGGAATATGCCATTCAAGTTATGCGACTAGGCGATCAGAATGTAACACATGACTTAAGTTAATCAAAAATGTAACAACAAAACATAAGAAAAAAACACCCTAGGGTTTCTTTTCAATTCAGAACACCAAACAAGACCTAGGGTTTCAAGGTTTTTGCCCATTCTCATAGATTCATACTTGAAAACCTGAAAACTTCGATAGGGAAAATGTATAAGAACTGAGAGACTTCTACTTTAAACAAAAAATCAGAGAGAGAAGGCTACAAGATTAAAGGGAAACTAGCCAAAAGAAGGAATACAACCAATAGTGGTTCTGATGAAGATTGGCTAAACAAAGTTTATGACAAAGAACCACAGAATCTCTGGTTGCAGACCACAACAAAAAATGGAGCAGAACACCAAAAAATAGAAAGGGAAATATTTACAGAACCTACAAACAGGGAAAGGAAAGACTTACATATGATACATAATTACTTGTGCACTGCTTTGATTTTTACTTAAAGAAAGGCTTCAAAAATTGCCCATGCACAGGCAACTCAAAAATTTCTCCCTCCACATTTTTTAATAAATATGAGTCTTTGCCAAAATGTTATGAAATAATATAAGGTCCAAGCCATAAAGACTCAAATTTTTTGTGCTTACCTCTTTCCTCTGCCCTTGCATTCCATTGGAGGACTAAGTCACTAGCCTGAAACTTTCTGTTAGTATCCCTTTTATTAAACATATACTTCATTTTTTGTTGTAACCTTATGTTCTCTCTCTGACTATCTCTCCTTATTTCATCTAATTCTATCAACTGTATCATCCTATTTTGCATCTGGTCAAAGACATCTAAATGTTCTTCTTGTATGAATTTGTAAATAGGTAGTAGATTGTTAATTGGAAACCTTGCTTGTAAACCATATACCAATTCAAAAGGAGACTTACCCGTTTCCTTCTTGAGTGTTATCCTATCAGCCCAAAGAGCTAATTTCAATTTTGTGTGCCATGTTTTCTTATTTTGTTCAAGAGTCCTCTTCAGTATCTTCAATATGCTTTTGTTGCTAGACTCAGCTTGTCCATTAGCCTGTGGGTGATATGGGGATGAGTATGATATTATAATCCCATATCTTTCACAGAAACTTGTCATTTATTATGATCTAAAACTCATAGCGTTATCCATTACTAATTTACTAGGCACACCAAACCTGGTTAAAATTTTATCCATGAGAAACTCAGTAACCACCTTGTTTGTTTCTCTCTTGGTAGGGATAGCTTCAATCCATTTAGTAAATTAATCAGTGGCCACCAATATCCATCTATGCCCTGCACTATATTTCTCTTGTAATTCACCAATAAAATCAATCCCCCACATAGAAAAAGGAGCCTCAATGCTCACTGGATTAAGCAACAAAGCACCTGCAAATTTCAATTTGTTGGAAAACCTCTGACATATTTGACACTTCCTGACATGAATATACGTATCTTTGAACAAGGTAGGCCAATAATACCCTGATCTCAAAATATTATGGGTGGTGGTGTTAGCAAAAAAGTGACCTCCAGATTCCCCTTCATGCATCTCAATCAGAACTTTCTCAACTAGGTATTTGTCAAGGCACAACAATAGCATACCATTCTTATCTTTCTAAAACAAATCTCCATGGATCCGAATATACCTTTGAGTTTGTAATTTCAGACTCCTCTTTTTATTTTCAAACAAATGATTAGGGCACTTAGCATTTTTGAGAAAGAAAACAATATCTGTATAATATGGTCGCCTCTCTATACTAGTAATAGCTTGGTCATGTATTTCTATTTGGTTCAACTGTATTATATCTAGGTTCTCCTATGTCATAATTTTTTCCAAGCCCTGTCCTCTTATTAGTTTGGTGATATTGATTTCAAGGTTGAATTCTTGAATTCTTGTAATCCACTTACATCTCTTACTAGTTACCTCTGACTGTGTAAGGATATCTTTTACTGCTGAATGAGGAACATAGGCCTACACCCTAGCACAAACCAAGTAGGGCCTAAAATACTTTACAACCTTTACTAATGCATAAGCCTACTTTTCCATTATTTCATAGTTAAGCTCTGTAGCCTGCAAGGATCTACTATAAAAAGCTATGGGATGTTCAAATCCTTGTTCATCCTTTTGAAGCAATATGGCAGAAATAGTATGAAATGAGGCAAATGAGAACAAAGAGAAAGGCTTAGTGTAATCTGGAGATTTCAAAACTGGAGCCTCTTGCACTACCTCTTTAATTCTTTGAAATGCTTGCTGAGCTTCTTCACTCCAAACAAACTTACCATCTTTCTTTAGTAATTTTACAATGGGTTTAATGATTTCTGCAAAATTGACTATAAATCTTCTGAAAAAATTTATCTTTCCTAAAAAGGATTGCACACTTTTTAAATTCTTTGGAGCAATTACTCTTTGAATTTCTTCCACTCTCTCAGGGTCTATCCTTACCCCTTCCCTGGACACTATATGTCCAAGCAACTTCCCCTCTTTGACTGCAAAGTTACACTTCTTAGGATTTAGTGAAACACCATATTCCAATGCTTTGTTAAAAATCTTACCCAAGTGGTCACAGTGGTCAATAGCCCTTTTGGAATATGCAGTCAAGTCATCTTGATAAATAACCATGGATAGATCTATAAATTCCTTGAAAGCAACATCCATAGCTCTCTGAAAAGTTTCCCCTGCATTTATTAATCCAAAAGGCATTCTAATATACACATACATTCCCCAAGGAGTAGTAAATGCAATTTTATACTATTTTGTTTCTTTAACTAAAACCTGGTTGTAACCTGAAAAACCATCCATCATGGACAACAATTCACAACCAGTCACCTTATGCAACATTTCTTCCATATTTGGCAGTGAATAGTTATCTTTCAATGAAGCAATATTGAGGTTTTTGAAATCAACACATAGTCTGGTGTCACCATTTTTCTTTCTAACTGGCACTAGATTCAATACCCATGCTGAATGTCTGATGGGTTGAATTATCCCAGCATCTTTAGGTTTCATCAATTCTTTTTGCATCTTGGGAGCCAACAAGGGGTTAATAGGCCTTTGTCTTTTCCTGAATGTCTTCACATCTAACTTCAAAGGGATTTCATGCTGAAAAAGGTCTTCTCTATATACTTTCAAGTCATCATATGACCAAGCAAAGACATGTTTGTATTTTCTTAGTAGCTTGATCAGATTTATTCTTACATGAGAATCCAAACCCTTCCCAATATAAACTATTTGAGGATTATTTTCATATCCTAAGTTTATTTCTTCTAGATCCTCAATATTAGCATTGCTCAACTTTTATGTATCATTTTTCTGACTTACAAACAAGGCCTAAAGTTCAACCAAACCCCTAGGAATCTGATTAGAACTTAATTAGACAACTTCATTTCCGAAGATATAATCTTTTCCATCATCATGTTCCAGTAAGGAACCACAAGCTATACTTTGGTTCTCATAATGATCTAAACATTGCATGAACCTCAAAATATCTTGATCATCCTGGAACACCTACCAGTTGTATATGTTGTCCGAAATAACTGGTCTTGTTTTGACTTCAAGTATTAATACTCCATGTAAGGTCAAATCATCATTTTTCATAGCCACATTTGCTAGAAAATCAGCCATAATATTTTTTGACCTTTCTAACCAATTTATATTAAAAGAATCAAACATTTCAAGTTGATCCCAAATAGCATGTTTGTACATTTTCAATCTATCATTCTTCAAAGCATATTTAGATCTGACTTGTGCTACCACCAACTCAGAATCACCATAAACCTTTAAACATTTTATACCATGTTTGATAGCAATTTCAAGTCCTAAGAATAAAGCCTCATACTTTGTAGTATTGTTTGTACATTGGAAAGCTAATAGAAATGAGTACTTAAAAGTTGTACCTAATGGAGATATCAACAATACTCCTACCCCTAATCCTTCTTTAGAGAAAGCACCATCAAAGTACATTTCCCATAATCTATCTTCCTGCAAGATTAATTCTCTATTCAAAGGGTCAACTTCTTGATCTTTATGTTCATATTTTTGCATTATGAAATTTTCCATGTCTATGTCAATGCAACAGTTTACATTAGTATCCTCATATTTTTCTATCATGTGGGGAGTTTGGCTCTCCCTCAAGATATTAACATTTTCTCCAGCAATGTTGAAAGTAGCATATGATAAATCATTTTGTATACTACCACCCATTGAAGCACTCCATTTCCTTGATAACAACATGCCATAGTGAGGTGGTATGTCAACCACAAGTACATTCATAGTCATCACTACATCAGGGCAAACTGCTAGTCTATAAGGCATAGCCTCAATAGTACCAATTACAGGGACCTCTCTAGAATCCATAGCTCTACATCTTCCATGAGGTGTATCAAATTGTAGCCCCATTTCCTTCATAATTTCAACTGGCATAACTGTATTAGAGGCTCCCGAATCAATCATACAATTCTTGAGCATTTTATCATTAATTATCAATGAGAGAAAAAATGGGTCAACAACTTTTGGAGAAGAAGTTGCATTTAAGAATATTTAAGGAATTTCAGATGTCAACACCTCTACTTCATTTCCCTTGGTAGTTGGCTTGCTAGAAACCTCCACTGGACTCTAAACCTTTATTGTGGGTACACTATTTAATAATTATGTTACTTTTTCCTTATGTTCTTTGATCCTCATCATTTCTAGAAACAAAACCTTAACTATCATTTGGGACACGTATTGACCCATATCTACTGGAGCATATCTCATATCTAAACAATTTAATTTTTCAATAATAACATCATTTTCCTCATTTTGTTCCTTTTGAACTGACTCTTTTAGCCTTTTATTTTCTATCTTTTGGGCAGGAACAATTTTTTCTTGTCCTTTCAACTCTTCCTCTTGTACAACATTTGGCTCTATGGCTTTTGTAATAATCTTGACCTTGTGTTTATTTACACTTTCACTAGGTCCTTATTTTTTCTGAACATACTTAGTGTCTACCTTATTTTCCTTTATAAAGACACCTGAAGGTTGGCTACCAATACCACCTACCACCCTATTCCTTAAGTGGTAATTGCTTCTAGCTTTATTTACTAACTCTGCAGTGATTCTAGCCTTCTCTTCATCTGAAGCTTTCCTTATGAGTGGAACATCCTGACCATCTTTAGCATAACATCTTATACTGTCATTAGTTTCATCAGTTTCACTATCAGATAAGATCTATTGGTGATGATTCTCAATCCTCTTTTGTGAGACATATGAATCATGATTTTCCTCCTCACTGTTTGAATCAACATCATGGAATGAAAAGGTATTTGTCATACTATGACCACATTTTTCCCCCTCATCTCTTTCCTATTCTTCACTTGCCCTTAAATCCAAGGAGACAACACAAAATTCATGGTTATGAGGGGCATCACAAGCCACACACCAAGTATCCTCATTGCAGAAATGGATAGAATTTCTATGTAGGGGGTCTAGAGTCTTATTGTCTATTTTTCCTTTTTTAGGTGCAATTACAGGCTTTCCATCTTTGAACTGAGTTCCATACGGATGATTTTGCATTCTATTTTGAGGATTGTAAGTAGTAGTGTATGAAGGTCTATTATTCTGAGGAGCTCTATATTCTTTATATTCTGGCTCTTTCAGATTGCTCTTACTAAACCTTGCATCATCCCTTCTGTTTAATTTACCGGATACTCTTCTGTTCATTTCAATATTGACTGCTATTTTATAAGCATCAGTAAGAGTCCTAGGGTTTTTATCTCTTAGAGCATATCCCATCTTGGAATCAAAAGCATTTAAATAAGTTGCTAGACATACCTCTTCATCTAGCTTTATCTTCTGGAATAGTTTGTGCATAGCTCTTTGAAATCTTGTGTTAAACTCAGTAACCTCTACATTGTAATTTTTCTTAATATTATTGAACTCATTCAATAAAAATCCTTTATTTGTTTTGTCTCCATACTGATCTTTAAACAATTCAATCAAATTGTCCATAGAAACAACAGAGCCATTAGCAAGGCTTCTAAACCATTCTCTTGCATCCTCAACTAAAGACTAAACAAACAACTTCATTAATACATCCTCATGGGTGATATTCAAGTCATCAACAAAATCAATGAATTTCCTTAAATGTGTCTCACAAGAAATTACATTATTACCTACAAACTTTGGGAGCTTTTCTCCTATATCAC